>OX411306.1:43518558-43838558 GCA_948150685.1 Rhaphigaster nebulosa
TAGGAACTCTACTATTTATTTATATGTTAGAGATAAACAGTTCAAAGTCCAACAGTTGTTATAGGATTAAGAAGCCCTACTATTTATTTTTGTTTTAGAGATAAACAGTTCAAAGTCCATATTTGTATTTCACCTAGACATCATCCAACTTGTCTATACATGATCCAACCTGTTTAAATGTTGGTAAAGTTAAATATTGTAAAGATTACGTAAACATTGAGAAGGTTGCACAAACACGAAAACAATGTAAAGGTTATGTAACCTTTGGGAAGGTTACAGAGTATGAAGAGGGTACCTAACCCTTCATCATATAGGTTATGATTAAATAACCGCAGGGGAGGTTACATACTATAAAGTGGATACCTCACCCTTCGTCGTATAGGTTATGATTATATAACCGTAGGGGAGGTTACAGATAATAAAGTGGATACCTGACCCTTCATCGTATAGGTTATGATTATATAACCGTAGGGAGGTTACAGACAATAAAGTGAGTAACTGACTCTTTAACAAAACCTTAAGTCTCTCAAACAGTAGAAAAAACAAATGGCGACCGGGTACACTCATGCTCTATAACGTGGGTACCTAACCCTTCAACAAAATCTTAAGTCTCTCAAACGGTAGAAAAACAAAATGGCGGTGTAAGAAAAACAAAATGGCGGTGTAAGAAAAACAAAATGGAGGTCGGGCACACTCATGCTCTATAAGGTGGGTACCTAACCCTTCAACAAAACCTCAAGTCTCTCAAACTGTAGAAAACCAAAATGGCGGCGTAAGAAAAACAAAATGGCGGCCGGGTAAACTCATGCTCTATAAGATGGGTACCTGACCCTTCGACAAAACCTTAAGTCTCTCAAACAGTAGAAAAACAAAATGGCGGCCGGGTAAACTTATGCTCTATAAGATGGGTACCTAACCCTTCAACAAAATCTTAAGTCTCTCAAACGGTAGAAAACCAAAATGGCGGTGTAAGAAAAACAAAATGGCGGCCGGGTAAACTCATGCTCTATAAGTTGGGTACCTGACCCTTCGACAAAACCTTAAGTCTCTCAAACGGTAGAAAAACAAAATGGCGGCCGGGTAAACTTATGCTCTATAAGATGGGTACCTGACCCTTCGACAAAACCTTAAGTCTCTCAAACGGTAGAAAAACAAAATGGCGGCCGGGTACACTCATGCTCTATAAGGTGGGTACCTGACCCTTCAATGGGTGGAGAGGAAAACCTGGTGGTTAAGCGTGGATGCTGACCACATCATTGTAAACAAAATGGCGGCTTAGGGTGGGGGTAATCAGGGCGGAGCATTTACCGGAGGGTTCAAAGGGTCACGTGACTGGATCACGTGACTAAAATATGCGGGCGGAGCATAGACCAGGAGGATCCGCGGGTCACGTGACTTGATCACGTCATTAAAATATGCGGGCGGAGCGTAGACCAGGATGCGCTGCGGGTCACGTGACTGGGTCACGTGACTAAAAAGGGGCGGGGCATAAGGGTCACGTGACTAAAAAGGGGCGTGGCCTAATAGTTAAGGTTAGGTCGAGGTGAGATCACGTGGTGGTTAAGGTAGGGTCGAGGCGAGACCACGTGGCAGTTAAGGTTAGGTCGAGGCAAAAATTCAAATTCAAATTTCCCGCCATAGGTCACGTGACCAAATGCTGGCTTCTGATTGGCTGCTCCTATCGGTGCACCAGCTCGCCCATTTCCCCTCTACTGTACATATATGCACACACTCACTAATCACTACTATATATTATTACGGTAGTATAGATCCCTTTTCCGGCTCTCAGGAGTGATGGATTTTGACGAGTGAGGTATCGAAAGAAAGGGAATTTCACAGAGATGTGACGAATTCCAATTTCGTTTCTTAAAATCTTACAAGGGCTAAAATAAAAGTGATGAATTAACACCGAATTGATTCGTCCACTGTGTGTACATTTATATAGTTAAAGCATATAAAGTTGGCGAATCTCCTGGCACAATTCTTAATTTTTTTTTTTTTTTTCAGAAACTGTATTATGTATATTATCATCGGTTGAGATAGCAATATTCATTATATAATTAATTACGTTTTTTAAGTGTCTTTTATTATTCTTATTTTCGAATGTCAATCCATAACAGATTTCTCAGCAGACAAACTGAAATTCTATAAGATTTTAATCCGCCCTGCTCTCAGCTACGCCTCAAAGTTCTATAGAGCAAAAAAAGAGAGAGAGCAACGAAAAAGATCTAATGATATTTGAAACACAAATATTGTCGCACATGATCGATCCAGTGAGAGTTACAGAGGGCTGGAGAATTAGAAAGAATAGGGAACTCTACGGTCTTTATAGTGAGCTGGATCTGTCAGGATGAGTGAGGAAGTGACCCCAAGAAGAGTGTTTGAGAAAGTCCTTCATCGAACAAGAAGAGCCGGCAGGCAACGATTAAGGTGGGCTCATGGAGTGGCAGCAGACGCAAGAAGCCTCTTAGGGATCAGGAACTTGAAGGCGGCAGCACTAGACAGACCCGAATGGATGAGGCTCATTGAGGAGGCCAAGACCCAACCCGGGTTGTAGTGCCACAGAGATAGGTAGATGTGAAGCATTCCCTAAGCCTCCACAATCGTGTTCTAGGATTTATGAAACTGATATAAAACGCATCCCCATCTCTTTCCCATGACCTTCGATACAGTGCAAGAGTCTATTTTTTGGGGGGAAAACACGATAAATAACAGTTTAAACTTCTAAAATTTTTAGATGTAATAAAAAGGTATAAATGTAAAGGCATAAATAAGTTATGGAATAAGAAACATATAAATTTCTTATTTAGCAAGTGATCTTACTATTGCAAGTCAACTTTCGTTTTCACGGTTAATTAATATTAATGTTCTAAGATTAATATTTAAGTACGAATAGGGGAGACCGGGTCTAGTTGATACACTTTTTACTTCCTGATTTATGTAATTTTTTCCTGTCATCATTTTGAAATAAAGTTGGTGTAATTCGTAACTATAACTATTTGGCTATAACTTGCGATATTTAATTTTTTTATAAAATTAAATTTGTCTTGTCAAAAAAAAGCATTAGCAACTTTGCAAGATGTATCAACTTAACCCGGTCTGGGTCAAGTTGATACTCCTTTGAGGAAGCTGATACGGTGTCAGGAATTAATAAAATAATAAGCAAAACAGAAATATGAACATTTTTTATTGTAACTATAAAAGATATTTTAAAATCTACAACATTTTGGGAAAAACGAAAGCTATAACAACCATTTATTGTGACCGATTACTCCGACTCTGAAGAGAAATTTGGGTCTAATTGACAGTTAATACAAGTGTAAAAGGGGTTGTTCTCTGCACAGGCGATGTGTACCCACTTCTTCCAGAAAATACACTGTATCCAGTCTTGGCCAGATTTGGATGAAGAATAACTCTTGAAGCACATCAAACAAAAAGACTCTCCGTCTTCATCAGTGTCCGATACTTTTTTTTTTATTTTTCTTCGTTTCTCTCTTTTTTTATCTTTAGCTTCTTTTCTTGGTTTGCCTGTGTATTTGCGTAGTTCACTCCTAAATGATTTAAATAACTTAGCTTGTGTTTTTCTGTATTGATAGATTTCTTTCTCTCTCTGAAGTCTAGAATAGTATGCCGTATCAACTTGACCCAAATGAAGCATATTAACTTAACCCAAACCTCGTCATTATACTAAACTCTAAAATACATGAAACCGGCAACAGTTAGAACAAAGTTAAAAAGGTGAAATTCTTACCTTTACAGCATGTAACAACGTGATGTCATCCATAACACAATTCACGAACAAATAAACTTTCAATAATAATTGAAAAACAGTAGTAAAAATTTACTTTTGACGATGAAAAACAGTGTTTCGTTCACATCTTACAGAGCGAAGCAGCCTCCTCCAAATAATCACCTGTGGTTTGCAAGTATCAATCACTTGTCCAACCAAGTCAGTCACCACTTGTTTGCTTCCCCACATTAGGAAGAATTTCGGCCTGCATCAACTTGACCCTGTATCAACTAGACCCGGTCTCCCCTATTATTTTAAATTTTTATGTTCAATAGACGCATAATTTGATGCTTTACAACTTTTATTTCATGAGTTTTTCTCTCAGAGTACTCATTTCCTCGCTGCAGACTCATACATAGTAATCTGTCACTGTTTTTGACAAAATCATCGTTTTTGACGGTGGTTTTCGGCCACACCAGTTAACCAAATTATTGTGTTGTGGTACTCATTAGAGGCAGAATTTGATGTTCTTTAATTTAATAAAATATAGCTTTTTCGACAGAATTCACACCATTTGGAAATTATAACTATAAAAATAGTCCTACAATTTTTTTGGCCACTATTTTGTATTCTATCGACTTTAAGTTAGCAGAACGTCAAGATATTTTTCATGTCAGGTCTGTTGAAATGTTGATTTTATATGCCCAAAATATTTGTATGAAATGGCGTACTTTTTTTTGTCGCGGGCACCCGGTCTATTAAAGGACATCCTATATGTATAAAAGTATGTTATATATTAAATTTATTTGTGCTGATATCTGATATATAAATTTCTTTATACCAGGCTTGATACCACTTTTCGAAAATATGCCGAGTGGATCTGCTCTAAAGCCAGGCGATGTTGTTCTAACCCTTAAAGGTAAGACGATAGTTGTTGATGACACTGACAATGAGGGGCGGCTCGGCCTCGCCGACGCCCTCGCTTACTCGGAGCACTTCCAACCCTGTTTGGACGTCACCATTGGCAACTTAGCACGTAAGTTAATATTCTCACTATGCAAATAATTACCATATTTAAGGCAATGATAGGAAAGTGGCTTAAACCACAAAATCATAAAAACTCCAATTTTGATTTTTTTTGTTCCTTCAGTACACTCTATAGATGTATATAGGTCTTTCGATAACTTTGAAAACCAGATAGGTAGATTTAAAAAATACTTCAAACATAAAAAATATTTCAAATGCACTGGTAGATAAAAGCACTTGGCCTATCCAAATAATTCTGTTTTTATTCGAAATGAAATGAAAAAAATGGCCTAACCTAAATGTCACTTATAGCCTCATTTATATCTGACCCGATATCAGTCTAGATATTATTTATTGAGATTGAGATACAACTCCATATCTGTAAGTCAGAGGTAAACTGTCAAGTCCATATTTTTAGTATAAGTATCGTCGGTCGTGAATAGGTTAAAGAGTATTAAAATATTCAACACATCAAATATAAAGATTGGCCACCATCCACAACAAATAATACTGTACGATCTGACAAAGGGGAGGGCAATGTGAATGGATCACCGATTCAACCAAATTTGTTATGGTGATTGTACATCCAAAAAAATTGGATTTGTGTGTCGGCGTTCGTTCCAATTGGACCTAAGAAACGAGAAAAAATAAATAAAACACGCTGATACTGCTTTATTTTTATCTCGAGTTTGAAAAATATCTACGAAGTGGTTTTTCCAACAAAACATTGGTTTTTCAGTGTACATTAAAGGAAAAATACAAACTTTAAAAAATGATTGAACTAGCCTTATAGATTTTCTCACATCAAAAATTATGGCGGATTTTGATTCAGCGCACCAAAAAACTTTAATGCTGAAAATATCATCGAAAATAATTTTTTTTTTTCAGTTTCCAGGAGTTGAAAATTTTTAAGGTATGAAAATTTTAATATTAGAAGCCATATATCTCATCTTCACTATTCCGATTTCGATTTTCTTGGACTCGTTGAAAAGAGGGAAGTTTCGGTTTTTTCGCATATTTGATCCTACTATTACATATTTTCATAAATATTTTGGACATTTCAGTTGCGAAAATATTTCTTTTTACATATTTGACCTTAAATTACTTATTTTTATAATTATTCTGGAGAATTAGGAGATAAACAATTAGTTTTGCATCAATTGGAAGAGGTAGCGGAGGGGTGGTGGAGGTAATAATTATTCTAGGAACATAAAGCGTTCCCAATCCACTTCCGTCAGATGTGCGTGAATCTCCACGCCGACTAGCCCCCACCGCTCGAGATTTGGAAAAATATCGTTATTTTTAAAGGAATGTGTATATATTATTCCGATAATTTTAATTCGAAATATTCGTTATATCGATATTAAAATATTAAAATTTGAGAATCGATAACCGACTTTTTTCCCCCAAAAAATTAAATAAACAAGCAAAAAAAATGTTTATAAGGGCGGCGGTTTCGACAACCAAAGAACCAAAATAAGCTTGTTGAAAGTGGACTATAAAGTGGTGTGGTGTGTTCGTGTTGCTATCTATACTGCCGCGATAAGCTAAAAGGCTCTAACCCAAATCATTTTTTTAAATACTCCTTTGTATTGAAACCGAATTGCACTAAAACTACAACTTAGAAAGCCCTAAATTCAATAGTTAGATACTAATCATTGGTTTTAGGGTTGTTTAATGTGATAAAAAGGTTTAGTTTTTAGAGCTGTTCGAGTCAAATATGTTATTATTATTTCATAAATATTTAATGAAAAAAATGTGACTCTAGTAAAGAAATATTTATTATAAATACAGCAACAAAATATTACATATATGTACTTTATAATATGGAAAATAGATTAAAAAAAACACATTAGGAACAACGAAAATTTTTTTTTTAAATTAAGGAACAAAATTGAGTAACAAAGAAATTAAACTGAAGAAAAATATTTCGAATTACTCAGGTATTCAGTATTAACGAAATTCAGTATTAGTTTGTATCGGCTAAATGATCTTTCAACGTCCACTGAGGTGATGGGATCAAACTTAAATGAGGGAATTTCCTTGGCATCTAATTCTGTTGGTTCTCCTACCTCGTGTTTGTTTTAGCCCTGACAAACATCAGCTGTACTCTGCAGTCAGAGTTTTTTTTTCATCTTCAATCTTCTGTCTTTTGGACTATCGTTCACTTCATGGCAGATCAGGTTCAAATTCTCACTAAGAGAAATATATTTGGTCTTTAATTTTGTGATTGTCTTAGACAAGAAACACAAATTTGCACTTATATTTGCCAAATCTTTATTTAGAGCTGATGAATTAAATAACAGACACGCTTATTCAACAGCGGTAGAAGCGGGACTAAACCTGGACACAATCTCCTTTATCTTTTCAAAATTGGTGCAATAGTATTCCGCCGCATCAATCCAGTTGCTCCGTCTTGTTATGACTCGTTCAGGAGATAAACCATTGACCATGCCTTCCCCTTGTGAGTCATATATTTGATCTTCTGTAAAACGTCGAAAATGTTACGACAGTTTACCTCTAAATTAAATTATAGCATACAAATATCTAACTTTAATATAACTTATGGAAAAAGTACTAATTGGTAGCACTTTAATGAAAGTCTCGGAGCCATTATCTTTTCTGACGCCTCAGTGGATTATCCTTAATCCATTGGGAAGCAAGTTTAGAAAAGTTTCGTGTTTGTGTAGGTATATATTGTATCATGAATTGCTATAATAATAATTAATAAATATTTGTACAACTATTATAAAACGTTATTTATCTATACCAAATCTGCAACATATAATTTTAAAGTGGCGATAAATGTTTTTATTTGTGCTCTATTAAGAAGTATATAGGATTTTCAGCAGATTTTTGTAATGGAAATAATTTGATGGTTTCGTCGACCATAAAGCTTAACTACGTATAGGTATCCAAAGATGCCTGATTTTAGTCATATAAATGAACTTTTTGTAAGAAACTGAAATTTTAGAGTATTTGCCAATCAAAAGTTGTTGTAGTTGGAACCGAAGACTTATTTCTTGTTATTTCTGGCTTTTATTGGTACCCGCATAAGCAAATATTATTAAAGGATATTACACATGCCTGGCTGTTATAGATTTATCAGAAATGTTGAAGGCGATGAACTTTATTATAATTCTCCAGTTTTCACATCATTCTATAAGAGTTTGAATGCGATATATTTATCATTGATGAATATCGTTAACTCATTCGTCATCGATATAGAATTTAAAGCTAAGATCCATCTATAATGTTTTTGGCATCACGTTTTTGAGACTCTTATAAGTTAAATTAATAGGCATAAAAAAGTAATCATTACAGCTTAGTTTAATTATAGCTGACTCTCCTGTTGTAGACTAGCATACTGGAGATAAACCTATTCACTAAAATTTCCACAGTTTTTGAAACACTAGATAGAATAGAAATTAAAAAATAAATGTATATATATTTTGTCAATTGCTTGCCATAATGAACTTAAGGAAAATGAAATTGTGCACAGAATAAAAAATATATATAAACGGAGACATAGGAGATGGATCATTCATTAATTGATGATTTCCTAACCATTATAAAGAACAGTTACCTACTTGGAACTTATTATTGACAAAAGCTTCATATGGAGTCCACCCATCAAGCCAAACCTTAAAACGCTAAATTTCCGACTTACAAGAGTGCACTGTGTGTCCGTCGCCAATTTTTTTATTCTACATTGAAAAAATTCGAAATATGTCCAACCGTTTTGTCCAAAGGGCCCTAGGAACTGAGAAAAAAAACACTTATAAGTGTGGACCATTTAAAAATTATGGATTATTTTGAGCTCAGCTTTTTAAAGAATAAAAGTACCTATATTCGCTGGGGGTTTTTCGTGTAGTGCCGCTATATGGGTTCCTCAGCCAGTTCTAATGAAAAGTATGCACACACTTTAGTAGATATTTTGGGAAATTTGTGGTTTGTTGGGAGTGAGATGATATTTTAGGGTATAATATCGGCCTTTACAAGAAAATTGATCAAAACAGACGAATATTAACATGCTATGAAGATTTGTAGACAGAATATTTAGTTCTAATGTTGCCCTTCCCAGGAATTTTTTGAAAATTCTAAACAAATTCACGTCGTTTTAATTTTACGATGTCATGCTACGTTTTTAATTATCGTTATCTCAGCATATATTTCCCAATGATGTAGAAGTTCTTGTGACAGCTGTTGAGTTCCCTGAGGATATCGCGTCTCCCGTAATGAAAATTTCATTTAACCCATAATATTCCTGTTTGTTAAAATTGTTGATTTCTTAATGAAGTAAGAAATTCTGTTCTAGTTGAAACTGAGGCTTCCATTGTAACTTAAAGTTATTTGAGTTTTTCAAAAGGCATCGCAAGATCCTGAAACTCTACTGATATCGTTGAAGTTAAAACCATTAGATTGGTCGATTTTAAGAATTAAATTCGAGTTTTGAAGTAAAAATATTCTCCACACCTTTTTTTTCACCAACTCAATTTTCTTCTTTTTTTCCTCTTTAATGATTTATCTTTTTTTTTTTTATTCTTAGGATTTGGGCTAGGCCTCCCCTACCCTCCTTCCGTACGCCCATGATCACAGGGTATTTTCAGTAACATAATAACACATACAACTAGAATCTTCACTCTCTACAAATCTGATTGTTTTTTTCATTATATGTAGAGAGTGAGGTTGTAGAGGGTGGTGATTTGGATGTTTTCATGCTGTGCAGATTTAAGGCTACTGACTTTCTGATTACAAAAAATCACACAAAATGGTGAAACATATCTTCATAATAACTGACTATTATCAGCTAATTAAAAACACTACTTGATTAACAGAAGTCTTGTAGGATATAAAAATTCTCTATGGAATTTCACCATAAACAATTTTCTCCGAGGAACAAGTGATGCCTTTTGAAAAAAAAAACTCGGTTCTTCTGACAGTTATGATAGAGCAGTGTGTCTCAGATGTTTCAAAACGTGAAATATACCTTTTCCTGGTTTTGGAGGTAAATTTAAGGAAATTTGAAGGAAGTGAGAAAAAACTATATGACAAACATAAAACCTATCAGAATTATAGTAAAATGATTTCATTTTCTACCCAGTAAGGGGAGAGTTCCCCTGAAGCCAATAGTTTTGTCACTAATGAAAACATTCATTAAGAGTAACATAAAAATTAAAATAAAAAGTTAGCATCCGGGCCCGTATGATATGAGTAAGATGTGAGAATTAATTTTCAATTATGAACTGTTTATTCTCAAATTAGTGGGTCTATTTAGGTGGCATGTTGTTTTTCCCTCCAAAAAATTTGGACTTCCTATGGCAAATAGTGTGATAACTGAGCTACTGTTGTGATATAAAATAATTCATATTTTTTAAATGACTCGTATTCATTTTAAAATTTACTGTTTCTGGATCACGAATAATGTTTTTATATTACTTACAACAATTTGAACACGGCTTTAAAGGTAAAATAAACTCTTTTTTTTCCTCTTTAAAAAAATTAATCAAACTTTTTTTTGTTTTTTCCTATTTATCAAAATTTAACACGGAAAGGAAACAGATTAAAAAAAATATTGAACGAGACATTTATTTCTCATAAGCACATTGAATGAGAAGAAAAACAGAAAATCGGTCTTGCTCACCAACCTGACAGATTCACACTAAACTTCCAAAAGGTCCAGGTTAAACAGGACTCAAGTAACCTGCATGCTGGAAAAGTCATTGAAATAATATTATCACCAACATATTTGCTGGTATGTAGATTGACAGGGATAAGCGTATTTGATATATTATACAGAATATACAACAATCTTTAAATTTTATTGGTACAAAACATTTTTGCGAAGACGATTACATGGTTGATCTTAGTAAAAATATATTCAGTTTTTAGTCTAATTTGCGGTCCTAATATAATCGGACAGTAAATTAGAAATATCGCCAAGGAGAACAGACTTTACAATGAACAATTGCATTCTAAAAAGGTACGTAGTTTGCTTCTATGTGGAGTCGTTTAAAGAAGATTATAGATCACCAGGATCGTTCTCTCTATTCAACATCGGACAACCAATTGTCCGGTAAACCAAATCTCATTTCCCACTTCAGTAATCAAACAACAACACTGGCACCACTTCTAGCGAATCTTTCAAATTAGAAAAAATTACTTCGAACGGGAATGCAGAAAATAACATGGCTTGTACATGTTTAGAACAGTTAAATTCACTTGTCAACAATATTTGGCATCCTTAAAAAATTAGACTGTTTAAAGTTTTCTAAAGGAACAAAAAGCGAAAGAACTTTTAACATCGCATCTACTTCTATAATTGAAATGAAAGTGAGTACTGTTGGACTTTTATTTATCATTATTTTATAGTCAAATAGATACATCTAATAATTGTAAGTCATTCATGTAATACATCTAAAAACAGAAGTTCCATAATAATCTTTATACCTTCTTTTTTAAGCATTTTTGGGTCATAATTATTAGTGTACTTGTTTTGGCTTCAGACTAGTAGGACTTGAAATTAAGAAAACTTCAAAATGTTTTAGTTGCATATGCCGGCTTCTTGATAATTGTTGTCTAAGAATTACCTGTTTACCAAATAATTTTCATTTTTCTTTTATTCTGTTCTACATATTTTATATATGTATAGATTTATATACATTTTATAGATGTAAGATATAATCTGGGTAACACTTATATTACTATTTGCACTAATTGCGCCCTTTAACTATGTAGATAGTGGAATCAGCACTATAAATTTTCCAATGATTTTATAACAGCGGGCGGCAAGTGGTCCCTCGGTTCGGGCGCCACACCGGTCTTTTCATCATCCCAGATAGTGTGGGACGAAATGAAGAAGGCAGGTTCAATCACAGGAGACAGGGTGTGGAGGTTTCCTTTGTGGAAGCAGTACGTGAGGCGAGTGAGAAGTAAGTTACTAATTTTATTCACTAACAACATTTTTCATCTTACAATATATAGATGACCATTTATTATCAAATTATAATCAAAACGAGCGTAGATTTTTTTTTTATGTTAGGTGATAGTGTAGTCGTATATACTTTGGCGTTCAGAATTATTTATAACAGTGCAATAATCCTTACAAAATAACTTTTCATTGAAGCAAGAGAGTGGGAACAAATATAAAATCAAATTAAAAATAACTTCGATAACTTTCGTCAGGTTGTAGATATGTACGGCACCAAAATTTATTTATTATTTTAAATTTATATTATACAGTTCATAATAATAAACACTCCGGGTCTAAACAACAAATTTATTCCCAGTAGTTTGTATGCTACGTTTCGACTATGTAGCCTTTTTCAAGCATCTTACATTCCAAAACTATAGCATATATTATAAACATTTAATATTTTTTAAATTAAGTTAAGAGGCTATAATAAGTTTTCTTTTAAATGAGAAATAGAGACATATCTCTACAAAAGGTAAATTGACATTTTACAAATTCAAGAATCAATCCATAGTAAGACGAAAATAATTTTATAAAAAAATTGTTTGATCAATTGATTACTTTTAGGTTAAATAAGCATGGTTAATGGCTCATGCCAAAAAGAACACATTGGCAAAAATCTCTAAACATTTGGATTAACTCCTTAAATACGATATAACTTATCCAGTTATTCATTTGTTGTATACATTTTGAGTCAAAATGAAATTAAATTTTCATAATCGGAAAAATAAAGTTTACTTAAATAATATTCTCTTATTCACACTTTATTTTGATTACCCCTCCATTTTATTTACAAAATTACATTTTCACAAAATAATTTCACATTAATTAAAAAGTTTGTGCAGACTGCCTTGGTAAGCTAAAAGGTCCAAACTCCAAATCTTTTTTTAAATACATCTTTCTCTTATAACCGCATTGCTCTAAAAACTACACCTTTTTTATGATATTAGAAAGTCCTAAATCAAATGGTTAGGTTCTAATGCCATAAAATGGTTTAATATTTTAGAAAAATTCAGGTAAATACAAAAATGTATTTAAAAAAATGATTTGGAGTTTAGGGCCTTTTAGCTTCCGATAGCAATAGTGAATTTACTTCCACTGTTATGAAAACGAAACGTTCGCAAAAAAAATATTCTCAACTATTTATTTGTGGTTATAGCTCCGTTCCTCCGGGCGTAATGTGACATTATAAACCTTAAATCCTTCCTCAATAACGCAAGAAGAAAAAAACTGAACCATAACAACCAATCAAGGGTTCTTAGGTTCAATACTTGGTAAGGACCAAGTGTTTCTAGATCAACGGTTTTGCAAGTAGGTGATTCGGCGGAGATCACGCTCGACCGGTTTCTCTCCAATTAAAGGTACTCTCTACATAGAGGCTAGGTGAGCCCCAGAAAGGTCTTCCGATTAACACAAAAAGAATTTTTCTAATCGGAGAGGTAGTTACTTAAATTGGCGCGTTCAAAAGCATAAACTCTTCAACTTTATGTAATAGTACAGGTTTATCTTATAATAAGTTTTAGAATCTAAGATGCCTGAAAATGGCTGTACAAGTGAAAAGATGCATAAAAACTATTGTGAATGAAACTAAGTAACTTAATTAAAAAAAGACTGTTTGAATAGAAAATAATTTGGAAATATCAAAAAGAAGAAAAAATGGAAAATGTATAACTCATTATTTTACGAAATACAAAAATCATGAATCATCGACATTGAACGGGAAAATTTTGTTGAACACTATTTTTTAAAAGAATAGAAAACTTTATTAGCTCTAAAATTAACTATAAACCAAGTTATTAAGCATTTAATGTCAAAAATAAAGGAGCGGGCGATACTCATCAGGATGGAATTATGAATATAAAAATTAACCCACTATGAAATCTTCACGAAGTCTGTAGCATACCTCTAGAAATTTATTTGAATGCACCCTTATTTTCAACAAATAAAAAATAGAATCAAAATACCTGTTTGATCTAAATAAAAAACCTTACCAATTTTCAACTGTGTGTCCTACTTCCAGAGCCGCACTGACCATAGGGCTAAATGGGCTATAGCCCCGGGGCACAAACCTTTTTTTTATTGGTGCTATATTTTTTTGTAATTATAAGTTATTTTTATTCAAACTCTTTTCATGACAAAA
Source organism: Rhaphigaster nebulosa (assembly GCA_948150685.1). Lineage (NCBI taxonomy): Eukaryota > Metazoa > Arthropoda > Insecta > Hemiptera > Pentatomidae > Rhaphigaster > Rhaphigaster nebulosa. The sequence goes on from OX411306.1 coordinate 43,532,428, forward strand.
ATAGACAACTAACCTTTTTCAAATGAAAGATAATATATTATGTATGCATATCTAACGAAGAAGAGCGCATTATTTTCAGTAACCCAGCGGCTCCGAAAATCTTAAGACGCACAGTGGGGCCTATAGCCGGTGTAGGAGGACAAAATTCAATGACCATAATTTTCAATTGGAAATCATGTGTTCGTTACCAATAAATAAGAATAAGGTTTTTAATTAATAATTAAAAATTATTTTATAGTGAAAAAGTTAAGTTTTAAAATTTTAATTTCAAAGAATTTTAAAGAAATAGTATGAAATAACATTAACAAAAATAAATACATGTGCAAATATTCAAATTAATTTAATCTATTTCCTCATTCTCAGGATCGACATCCATATAAAAATTACTCTATGACTAAATTCCGTCATAATTGCTTAGGGGCCAGAATTAGAGGTGAGCAAAGAATTTAGATGGCGGCAAATTTTAAGCGAACTTTTGTTATTAGGGCAAGTGAAAAAAAATTGTTTCTGCATTTTGGTTATTTTGGCATTAGATCTGTCAATAAAATCAGTTGATCTTAAGGAATGATGATGTTTATTTCGAAAAATATAGCCTACAATACCGTTGACTTTTATTGACGTTTTTTCAAAGCTTTTTACTTAACTTACAATCAACAATTGCCGCAAGATTTCTTCAGGAATGTATTGTCTTCGATTTTTTGATTTATGATCATTTAAAATTTTTATAATGTTAGTTGCTGTTAATAATGATTGTCGGTTTAAGTGTTTTCGCAATACGTTAACAGGAGTTATGAAATACAACTTGTGCTGCAACAGCTATTCCATCGGAAGTTGACTGTAGTACTTTCCGCTTCTTAGTTTTTTTGAATCCTGCAAATTATTTTGTTTTTCGGTCTTGCTGGTACTGCGAAAACTCGATAAGACCGGTGGCTCCCTATTGCAAGGTCCAGAAAATTTCCTTCAGGAAGCCATCTTTCTCTGAGTATTTTTCAAGCGCTCATAATTTTATATGTTAATCGGGCTACATTTTCTATCATAACCGTATAAGTCGCATAATCTAATACGTAAATTTTGTGAGTATTAATAATTTCCTTTAAAATTTCAGAGGTATTTTCGCGAGAAGAAGATTTTTCCCAGAGTAAAAAAAACATTTGAGCCCAGAAATTGTCAATTAAAAAAACAAAAACTGCTCAGCTCAAAATTTGATGAATATTTCTTGAAAGAATGCAAAAAATGGTACAAAATGAATAAAAAAATTGCCTTAAGATATACGGAAGGGTATCCTTTACAGATTACAGATTATAGAAATATTGTTTATCTGTTTTATAGCTCATATCCGTTTTCGAAAACCAATTGTAATCAATATTTAATTGGTAAAAGCTATGTTAATCTAGTGAGAAAGAAACATGATTACCTGATTTAGCAGAAGTTATCTTGAGCGATAGCACACTGACACTAGTTTCAATTATAAATTACTATGGGCCTGCTTGTTCATGCAGGACTAATGCGTACTCTACAGCGAGAGCATAATCTAACTGAGGTTATACTAGGGCACCTTTTTGGTCACCAACCATTTATAGGAAGGATGCTTTATAACCTTTATCATATTTTGGAAGTTGGTTTTGTCCTCCTAGATCAGCAATCGGCCCCACTTTGAGATGGCCCTGCCTACTCCAATGTAATACAGTTTTATTTCGTAACTAAGATTGAATCGTAATATAATAAAAAATATATAAAAATATATATTTTAATTTTAATCCACACATGAAATTGTTTTAGTGTGCAAACACGTGGACATGTGTAACACGGGTAAAGGATTTCCAACAGCCAATTCATGTCTAGCTGCTGGTTTCCTGTCTGTGAGTATGATAAAAAATATCATGACTACATTAATTTAAATGGACTGAATTCCTTCTTTTCAGCGGAAGCAAGTAAATATTAAGATTTTTTTTCATATAATTTCCGTGATGATTTAGATTGAAATATTAAGTAAACTAGAATGAATTGTTACATAAACAACTAGTTAGATTTTCAGAACGATGTTAACATCAGGAAGGTTTCCAAAATAAAGTTATCTGTGGTAAATAATCGTTAAAACTAATACAAATCTGCAAGGTGATTGAAGAGCTTATATTTTCTCAACTTCCTAGAGAAAGTATTGTAATTCATCTCATTTTTTTACGAAATCTTACGTCATTTATACGACTTAGCGCCTGAACCCAGGAAATTAATTTTTTTATTATCTTCAGTTTTTAAGGATACCTCGATTTCCTAGATTACTCAACCGTTTCACATGAAACTTTAGGTATTAAGTAATGTTTAGTTCAGAATCTTAAAATATACCCAGGTCCGACGACAGGGAGGACAGCTGAAACCTCTGCAGGAGGGACCCGGCCCGGCCGACAAGATTTTATTTATTTACATTTTAACATAATATTACTTGTATGGTATAATAATTATGTAATATCTTTACATAATCTTTTACTGCTTACATTATAAAAGACGAGATTGGGCTTCAGTAGTGAATAATATTTTACGGGAGCTTGGGGGGATATTTCCTATTGATATTTCCTCATTTCTTCTATGGTATTCCCTCTGCGTCTCTCTATTCGTTCCATGTGGTTGATATAGCAGGTTCTTGGTCTTTTTCCTACTGGTCTCGCCCCCATGGTATTTATTAGGTCTCTGTGGTGGTCCATGCGGCAGACATGACCATACTATCTTAGTTGCCTTTTCTCCATGGTTTTCGTCACCGGTCGTACATTCAGCTCTTCCCTAAACAGTCTCTCCCATGTCTTTCCCCGCAATTCTCCTAAGAAACTTCATTTCAGTTGCAGTAACGTGGCTCTGCAGCCTTTCATTCAGAATCCAGCTCTCTCTCCATAGTACTAGTAGGAAAGCAGATTTGAATAAGTGGAGGTTTGCATCTTGTCCCACCTCTCTTTTTCCGATAACAGAATACATACTTAATATTGTAGCTACATAGTGCAATACGCGGTATCATCGCTGATAATATTCTGATTTCGATGATTATTTTGTTATTGATTTTTTTTTTTTTTTTTTAGGATATTTAATTATCTTTCAAAAGATCAAATAAATAATTTACCATAAAATCTATACTTTTTCTCATACCTTTTTTTCCTGCTTTTTCTCGGGAATGTGCTATATGTTTGAATACTTAAAAGGCTTTAAGAATTAATGCAAGTTTCATCAAAATCTTCAAAGCCATTATGGTGCTACAGTCTATAGCGCAGCCACTATTCCGAACATAGCACCCTATTTATTACACAGGCATTGGGAGAACCAATACTCTACAGAACAAAAATAAAAGCTTCAAAATCAATCATCCCGTTCAAGAGATAAACGCGGCACAGACTAATGGCCGAAAATACGTTTTGGAGGGGAGGAAGCCGCGGGGAAGCGTAGACCCGTTGAAAACTGCACATCCCAAATTTCATCTAATTACAATACTTTTCTTACATAATAGTGGTATAGAAGTAAAAAATTAAAAACATAGTATAATTCAGAAATAAGAAAACATAAATAAGTACCTAAGTAACACTTTCAATCGTTTTTCCAAAGATAACAAATAAATTAACTAAATCAGTCGAGTGGTTTAAAGTGAACAGAGACTATAAAATTCCAAATTCCAGTGGCGTTAATACTAAAAAAAATACCTACGTTTTTCTATAACACCTTCACAAATTTTTTATATTAACAAGTTAAATAAAACTCATATGAAATTCTTCATGGTAACTAACAAAATAAAGTATAGAAATTCCAAAAGTTTATGTAAAGGCGGTATTTTGTTTTATAGAGCGCTCAATATTTTTTTTTCAATTCGAATGAAATAAATTAATCTATTTCATTATTAAATCTTGCCAAGATGACGAGATGATTTACTGGCAGCTTGTGCAAACAAAATTGCGATATCAAACAAAGAAAGGTTTATAGGCCTTCTTATAGAATTATGGCTTCTTTGTGGCAATATAGATATTGTAAATTTTTAATCTTTATGAAGATGAAGATTTATTGATGTTAAATAAAGAAGTATCTTTAAATAATCTCCGAACATGCATTCTAACCTTTATCCCGACCATAAAGTTTAAGCAAACAGTAATCATGTTCCTGTCAGTATAAATTATTACAAATGCAACTCTTTTAAATTTATTTTATTGCATCCTTAAATAAATTTTAAAATATTCACTCCGAATACGTTTTTTGGGAGGAAATTTATGAAAAATCCTTACAAAATTTTGAAACGAAGATGTATCACGTGTGATGGACAATTTTAATAAACTTTATGTTGGAATAAAAATATATTTTAAATGAAAATTTTAACCTACATTACCCGAAAAAATCTTCATGAATCAAAAAATGAAAAAACTGTTTTGTGTCTCGAAAATGCTAAAAATCTATAGTTGTCGTCAAGATCCGTTCACTAAATCACCTCCAAACAAACGAGAAGTGGGTATATATTGTACTTATTTTTTTACCATCAAGATAGCGTGCTTATATCAACATTAGCATACCTCAAGAACAGCGTCGAGTTTCAGAAGTATTCATCACAAAATGAGTGTTTTAATAAAATTATTTTCTACACTAATGGAGTAGAAACATACAAATGATTGACAACTACAAACTCTGAAGACATGGAGAGCAAATCATGAATCCAACATAAGAAAACAATGGTAGGGTACATCATATAGAATTAAGACATGGACCATGATTTGGAAGCAAAGATCGTCTGCCCATCTGGAAGGTTCAGACGACGAGTGCCGTAGGACGAGTGTCCCTCTGCCCAGTATCTAGCTATGAACTGACCCCTTCCTCCCCCTCCATGGCTGGTTACATACGTCAATAGAATAATTTGGCAGATTTCCGGATACTTATAAATATTCAAGATTCTCATGGAAGATGAACATTCTCACATGAGCTCTGAACAATTAATTTATGCCAAAATTTAAAAAAAAAATAATTATATTACAAAATTTATTAAACAACCCAAAAAATACAGAATCCAAAAAATCTCTTCTATTTTTAAGGATCTAACATACTTCTAGCACTTCTCACCTAGTCGCGTCACTGGTATTGAAGACAAAATTCGTCAAGGATGATTAGGGTTCATTTTTGAAGTTAACGACTCATATATTGGTGATTTTCGATTATATGCTTTTTGCAGTTGTGCATATACCATTCGAAAAAAATTGCATCCTAGAAGATGTATAGTTTTCTAGTTATTCGAAAATTAAAAATAAAATATTTTCAATGAGAACATGCACAGAATACTTTAAAACATGGGTACATTGCCCAATACGCCATATCTTTGTTAATACTGGTCCGATATAGACGTTTATTTTTATTTCTGTTGTAGATAATTTAATTATCTTTCAAGTGATTGTATACAATTATGTCTAAAATGTATACTTTTTGGGTTACTCGAGTAGGTAAAATTATTTTTAGTCATAAATTGTTTTCCTATTTTCTCTCTCTCTCTCTCTCTCTCTCTCTCTCTCTCTCTATATATATATATATATATATATATATATATATATATGTATGTATATGAAAAGTATCGTCATATTCATTAGGCTTATATAATAGTTATTATATTAGGTTTATATAAGTCATTGTTTTGCTTCCTCCTTGTCAGCGTTAAACAACTGTTATCCCCTCCCTTTTTACAAGTATAAAAACCTATCTGAAATGAACAGATCAACCAGAATGTAAATTCGAGTGTAAGGTAGAATGTAAGATATAGTGTAAGATAGAATGTAAGATAGAGCTCAAGAGAATGTGAGACATTACACTCTCCCATAGTGAGTTTTAAGTCTAGTAGTAATATCTTTAGTATAGTCTATCTGTAGTTAACACTGTCAGTAGCTCACTATTTTATATCATGTAACTCTGCACTCTTATTAACAAAGTATTTTTTAAGACTTGCACGCATCGACTTTGTTAATTGGCTAGTTAATAGAAAAAGTGCCCAAATTGATTCCCAGAAATTGAGAGCCGAAAAGCTATAAAATAAATAAAAATATTAATATTAGGTTTACCCGTTCAGGAGATAATTGTGGCACACACACCCAGATCAATCGCTGAAAATGTGTTTTAGGCTCAGCAGGCTCTGAAACATAAATATCTGTTGAAAATAAAATACAGAAAATTGGTGGCGGTAAGGAAAGTTAAAAAATAGCATTGGATCGTATTATACATACAAATTTATTTTTTTAAATATATCCATAATTCGTATTTTATAAATATTAAGTGAAATTCTTACAATTAAGGCATATGTATATTTTATAAAAGTCCACCCTGATAAGTTTATTTCAGTTCCTATGAAAATAGGGATTGAACTTTTTAAATGAATTGAATACTAAAAACTTTTCAAGTGGCATACATATATTAATTTTTACTTTCTTATTTAACATAAAATTATATATATATATATATATATATATATATATATATATATATATATATATATATATATATATCACATTAGTTGAATAAATGCCAATGATATAACGATTTTTTAATTTACTGGACATACCATCTCTTATTAGGCATTGCGCGTTATTCGGAATTGTTTGCCACATAATTCCGGAGAAACGGAGTTCTGCTGTACACACCTATATAAATAAAACTACAAAATTCACTTAAGATCAGTTTTGATTTAGGTACACAAGTACCGTTATACTTGTGTCTCACTTGTATTTAAACTATCTATATAGTCGTTCCCATGTTAAACTTAAGAATAAAAAAATCACTAATTTTTAGAAGAGAAAAAAAAAGTTGTATTCTTCTTTGTTTGATTTAATTTTTTTCGGTCGTTGTTGCATAAACTAACATAAAAAAATAAAATTATCAAAGGTGCCTCTTATACGCAGAAGAATACTTTTTTGTTTTGTTCTCCTAAAAAGTGATGATTTTTGTATTCATAAGTTTGCCATGGAAACGACGATATCATCACCTCTATGATTTTTTTTTTTAAATCTTTTCGTTTTTAATATCGCTCAACTGACCGCATAATTTTCAGAGAAAATTAAATGGGTCCGTCGTTTATGAAAAGGATGGTTAGGCTAAGACGACAAAATAAATTGTTATACGTCAGTTATTTTTTCTCAACAGACACAAAATCGAGTGAATCAAGCGAGATGACGATTTTTCTAATCATAAATGGTACCCTTTGAATATATTAATTTCGATGAGTATAAACGAAAAATATGATAATAATTGAAGGAAAATATCAATCGCATAAAAGAATAATATCTCACCTAAGTGTATCGTTCCAAATTACGAAAACTAACTAAACTACATTTATAAGCTGAAATATATGAAAAATACTCCTGATTGAAAAAATTTCAGGATGTAAAATTTTTTTCAAATTCAGATTGAATATTCGTCACGAAGAGATAGGCCGTAGAGGGTATGGATCCCTCAGGTCACCATTGATTGGGTTAGGCAATGAGAACTCAGCGGTTTACTTAGGTGAATCCTTCTAAAAATTGATGGAACTTCATAATTTTGTTTTTTTTCAAAATCGTTTCTAAACAATACGAGTTTCACGTAAAACAAATCCGGTAATGTTAAATTTTCTACAAAACAAAAACAAAATCATCAAAACTGGGCCCATAAGCAAAAAAAACTAGATATATATAAAAACAATATTTAAAAGGATATTGGACATAGTATCCATGTTTTCAGGCCAGGTTTCCACGGAAGCTCTTTCAATTTTTTTTTTTTTTAATAATGCGAAAAATATACATTTCACATGCACACACAGAAGCTCATTTAAAAGGGAGTTAATCAAATTATCAGTATAATTGATATATGCCATTCACTGACTGATTTAGTAATCACTGTATCTTAAAAACGACAATGCCTAAAAAGTTCAAATTCGTAATGGTGGCTCCCTTTATGTTATAGAGGCGAAATATGGCGAGATTAGAAAACAAAATGTACTTAAAAAGGTGATTAAAAAAAAAAATTCTGAAACATAATAAACATAATGCTAAAACCTAAAAAACATGGATTTTTCGCTTTTCACTGGCGGAAGGCTTCATCCAGTGGTGGGAAATATCCTTTAAATATGGGAAATGTGTTACGTCAGTATACAGCGGTTTTGTTTAGATTAGTAGTATATTTTGCTGTATTGTAGTCTTTTCCACCAGTTTTTGGTTAACATCTACGCCAAGATAGAGACAGAAAAAATTAATTTTATAAGACTCTACCAGATCAAGCTGCTAACGGAAAACAATTTCATCTTAAAGATGCCATTTGTAAGGGGAGTGGTAACGTTTCGAGTTTATTGGAAAGATGTTTGTGTTGCCATATCTTCATATGCGTGAGAGAACTCAGGATGTGAAGACATATCTTCGTCACTAGGATCATCCTGCGGTATAGGTAAATAATTTGAAGTTTCCATGCCGTTGCGTTTGTAAGTTGAAGAATTATGACCGGGCTTTTGTCACTTTCGTTGCACTGTGCGATACAAGTTATTGTATAGTGCAGTAAAATCAGGTCTAAAAAACATGCTCAAATCGACATTTAAAAAAAAAAAAAAAAACTTAAACTGGTCAGAAATTATTCAGTACCCTTCCCGTAATAACTGGTAAAAGTCCCACAGCTTCTCGTGTCGAGTTTTGATGGGAGGGTGAGACGGGTAGAAAACTGATTTATTTCCATATTTTGTGAATATATAAAAAACTGTGAGGTTTATTGCAAACATTATCCTTTACAAAGCTAAAGATTACTTTGAAATTGGAAATTTGAAATTAATTTGAGGCTACAATCAATGGTTACTGACATACGAGTATAAACGGAATAAAAGTTATTGGATTTCCACTTTCGGTAAAAATTGCTCCAGAAACCTTTAGTACAGACAAATAAGTCCTATCCGACCAAATAAACAACAAATTTTTTACATTCATTGCTCTGGTTATAACTTCGTCTTGATAGTAGTAATCGAGAGGAAAAACTTGATCGCTTCCTATTCAACAAAAAACAAGATTTACTTAAAAAATACAAAACTTAAATTCACTGCTTTTCTATGTTGATAGTGATAATCAACGGTGTATAACATAAAAACGATTGTAGTGTTTCAGAGAAACTAAAAATTTCAGTCGAGTATTAAGAAAAATAATACGAATAGTCCAAGTTCTAGGAGAAACGGATAATATTCATGAATGGTTTTAGCTTCGCATTGTAAAATAAGTTTTTTTATGATAATGAAATAATTAGTAAATACAACGAATATTTTGTTAATTTGAATTAATGGACTCACAAAAAGGAGTGGTTTATCGCAGCGTTGGTTGCATGTTACTTATCCCACGGCTATTAAACTTGTATCTGAATATTTGACTTTGTAATTAGTAGAAATGTTTCCAGTCTTTTTATCTTAAGTCTTTGAACTTGACAGAGTATAATAATGAAAAATTCGTTCATTGCATTTTTTGAAGTTAAATGATATTCTGAGAATCTGATTAAATTACAAAACTATTTAGTAGTGAGTCAGTCTGAAACAGCTTGATGAATAAAAGATCAGTTGTGCCTTTTAGGCGACTATTGACCATTCAGAAAGGTTTTATCGAGCTTTAAATAATTAAAGGTAAAAAAAGAAAAAAATGATACAGGGTATCCCTGCAAACACGGACCTCTTCTCATATTTCATAATAAAACTTTGTACCTCTTAGTCATGGAATATGAAATTTATTTTGATGGTATAGTGAATTTTGTAACCTCATCCATTTCCTCACCAGGGCATCTAACTCTAGAATTCCTAAATGAGAGGTTATATTTTATAACAGATTCCGATGAAATAATTTTTAATGCTAATTGATATCAGGGCATTTTTGATCGTACACAATACGCGAAAAACTGAGAAAAAAATTACACTACAAAAAAATTAATTTTTCAACGCAAATCTGCAATCATCTAAAAAGGAAACATTTTATCGAAGCCACGATGATATAAAAGTAGTGCTTGTATTTTAATCCCTTTTTTAATCCCTCCTATTCGTCTCTATTCATTGCAATATTCATATTTGCAGTATTAATTGAGATAATCAAGTTTGAACCACTGCAATAGGCATGAATGGAATACGAACTCAAATTTAGAATGTGAGTCTGCAAAACTGTGAAACCACGTAACAGCCAAAGCCCACCTTTTAAAAAAGAAACAAAAGCATTTTAAAAATTTAATTTTCTTCATATTGAGGTAGTATTTTTACTTTCCTATCGCTACAAGGTAAGCAAATTTTTGTAATCGGATCAAAATTTTGATGTGCAGTTTTCAACGGACAATGCTTTTGAAAATGAGTTGGAAAAAACATTTTTGGCTATTGGTATGCCAGGCTGTCAGTGGAAAAACTCGGTTTTGCCATGTGTATTAAAAGCCAATTAAACTTTCTAAAAAAAAAAACACATCTAAATGGGACCAATATTAGCAAAGATATAGCGTATTGAACTTTATCCAAACCGGTTCACCTTTGTTCAATGTTTCTTTTAACTTGAGATCTATGCATCTTCGGAACAATCTAGATGCAATGAAAACGTCTACGAAATTGTAGTGTGTACTAAGTTGTAGCAAGTAACATGTTATCAAGTTGAAAAAATTAGCAATTAATTATTGTGTATACAATTTATGCAAAAATTAAATGACTCTAAACACTTTTTGAGTTACGTGGTTTCACACATTTGTCGCCGATGTATGATAGCGGATTCTGGCAGAAAATTAATTTTTAAACCGATTTCCTTCTTTATAATATTTTTTTAGCGCACCGTTTGTGAACAGAAAACTAACTAAATAATTTCAAAATTACCTCACCTCCAATTTTTTTTTTTTTTTTTTTTTTTTTAGACACGTTTAAATAACGAAATTTATTTATTTAAAAATTAATATACTGCAAGAATCCGTCATGAAATATATTCCATATATATCCATATTAAGTCATGCAATGTTGTATTATGAAAAACTCTGGAAAATATGGGAGGTCCATGTCCGCTGGGAACCCTGCATATGTATTTATTCAGCAGCGTAAGTATGAATTTGTAGGCCTGTGGCAGCCATGTTTTGACGTTCCCCGAAGCTTCTTTCTCAAAATTACAAGATATGGCTTTGTGTTATACATAATAATGCAATGTTAATTATTTATTGTATTACTTCATATAATATTGTATTACTACAAAAAAATACAATTTGATATTATATTTTATTGTTATAAAGGCCAATTCTAGGCCCCTCTTGGGCCGAAGCCCATGGCATTGACCACCTTGCCACCTGCTAGTTATACCTCTGTATGTATTAACATTTCTTTAGATTTTTAACAGAGGACAATAAAACCAATGATATAACATTATTAAAGACCGAAATTTTATTCTTCTCTAAAATATTATTAATCTGACAAACTCAGTACCGCCTTGAAAAATGCATAGGAATCATTTTGGAGGAATATTGCTCTATTTTAAGAAGAGTTTTGGAGAGATATGATATGACCTGAACGACTGAAAATTGAATTAGTCTCATGTGCTCTTCGTTACTAACTGGTCTAAATTGACGTAAAGCTCGGAAAGAGGTTAATGGAGACACGCGCGATCTCTGAGAGAACGGTCATGAGAAATGGGATATCTAATACACGCTTGATAGAATATGCATAATAGAATATTAAAATTTATGCATGTTCGTGTGTTACTAACTTTTTTATCAAAAATAATTAATACGAATTGTCTTAAATTAACGAATATGAAAATATGTTAAACATTGAGATTTTTTAGGTTATCATATTTTTTTTAATAATTCATTGATGATGTAAGCCTCACCAGTGATATTAGAAAATCAAATAAATATCAAACACTATTTTGGGCAGTTTGATTTATTGTTTTATGCCTTTACAGCATTATATGGTACCATATAAATTAAAATAATGTATCTCATAATATAACAAAAATAAAATAAAATAAAAAAACTTTACTTTTAATGGAGAAATATTAGTAAAATATTAGCAACCCTTATTCCTCGCTGTTATAAAATGTATACAGTTTTTAGTCAATAATATAATCTTGTTAAATACGTGTTTAAAGCGTAATTTTAAAAGTCCGCATGTATTATGGACCAGCGTTTTTCCGCTAAAATATATTACAATTCTTTCTTTGTATTAATCGATGTATCTCTTTTCGGAACCTACAACCTTGGTCCGTCCATCTATCAAGGAAAATACGGTTACCCCGAAAAAAGTAATCCGGTTCCTTCCAAGCTAGCCCATTCATCAAACCTTTTTTCTATACCATTATAAAAAGTGGTGCCCAAAAAGAGGTGACTGCATGAACCGGAACAAATTGAAAACCAAAGGAGGAATGTCGTAATACGACATGTGCGGTACAAGTTCCCAATTTGAGGGCTTACAATTTTTTTTTCTCAGACTTTTTAACATGCGGTATGGCATTATTATTAAATATATTCGCATAGTATTTACGTTTTTATATAAATTTAAAGTTTAAAGCCCACTTCTTGCAAATTTACAATATTAGTGCTATATTAAATATCGTGGTAATCTGTGATGGCTTTTAGTAACTAACACCCGCCCGACTAATTAGACTTACTTCCGATTAATTGTAGGTGGACTAATTAATTTGTATGATAATTATAACCCTCTTTTTACTTCCTTGTACGAAGTAAAGGAAGTATTGTAATCGCGAAAATTTTAGGTTTTAAGATTTCAACGGAAATATCCATTTTGACCATCCCTGAATCCATTTTGACTAATTTCGCCGTGACGTCTGCACGTACGTTCGTACGTGCGTATCTCGCATAACTCAAAAACGGTTAGCCTTAGAAAGTTAAAATTTTGTATTTAGGATTGTTGAAAAATCTAGTTGTGAACCTCTCTTATTGGCCACTACATGATTTTCGGAAGTGGTACTTTACTTGCAGGTCATTATTGATTTTCATCAAAAAGTATATTAAAATATAATATAATGCAAAACTTCTCAAATTACGTATGTAAGACTTAAATATTAATATAATAAATTCTGGTTAACATTGGCAGACCGAAAATGGTACTTTACTTGAAGTTCATAAAAAAATTTATTAAAATATAATGTAAAACATTTTAAATTTGGTAAATAGGACTTTTATATCGATATGAATGTATTGACTAGATTTGGTTAAAATTGGTAAGCCGAAAAGGGTACTTTACTTGAAGGTCATAATAAACTTACATCAAAAATTATATTAAAATTAAATACAGAAATCATATAGTTCGGCAATAAATATTACAAACGCGATTTAATTTCCAATCCAATTAAACATTTTTATTACTTGTTAAAATTAACATTTTTATTAAGTGTTAAAATCGAGTGAAAAATACTGGTTTTCCTCCCCATTTGTGAAATGAATAAGCCTGCAGCAGGAGAATAAAATATAAGTTAGGTGGGTTATTCTGCTTAAAATGTCGAAACTGTCGGTTTCCAATGCTTTATCTAGTGAATGGTTCACGGAACACGAAGAAATCTCTTGGAAACTAGTTACCTAATGAAGGAAAACGGAATGAGACCTCCAGAAACAAGATGGATGTCGCGACCCCGATTATCGTTTTTAAGGTACTGCAATCTTAGGAGACTAGTAACCAAATTAAGGGTCACTTTTTGAGCCACCGATTTATAGTTTAATAGGTGTACAAGGAAGTCGTGTATTGTCCACATCAGATATTTTCTCAAGGCGAAATCTTTGCCTCTCAGCAATTATTCTAAAATTTACTTTTTATCAGTTAACACCCGTTTTCTTTTCGTGGTTCTCCATTTTGGCAGTTCGTTGAGTCACAACCTTAGCATGGATTCATTAGTTGGTCGGTCAATAGCACAGCATAGCTTTTTTTGCCGATACTTCGTGGGATTGTAATCTCTCCAATCTCCAAATTTCCAGCTTTAGCAAGTGTCAGGAGACGAAACTTTGTTATTATTATCTTATATTACCTCACAAGTATGCTCTATTCGAGAAAAATCCTATTTTAAAATTAAAAATAGGTATCTCTTATTTTACGTTTTTTACCTACTAATGAGAAACGCTTTTATCAGGTGCCGTCAAGTTCAGCAAGTTGTTCATGAGTACCTATAGCCCATTCAAACCAGGCATATTTTAAGACATAATTCCGAAAGTTTTGAAACTTTGCGTGTTGTCTTTGAGTGTCTAATAATCAGTATACTAAAAGAGCTGGGGGTGGGAGAGATAAAATAAACCTAAAACATTAAACCAATGTAAGTTTCGTGACACTATAGTATGTGGAGCTCCTTATTTATTCAAAAACTAGAAACACAAATGAAATTTTCGTTTTAAAAGGATTAAAGGATTACTCAGAAATTAAGAAACCATATTAAATGAGTTTAATAACTTTGCAATATTGTTCGGATGGAAATCGCTCATAATATTTAGTATGTTTCATCATTAGATCCTCCTGAATGATACTGTGAAGCTTCAAAACTATAAACTATGTCCCACAATATGCCTACTTTGACTGGACTAAGAGAGGACTCTGTTTCTAATATGAGACCATCCTACTTCCCAAAAAAGGAGCAGCGAAAAAAGCTGTCCGAAAAAACCTAATATTTGGGGTTGGAAATCAAACCTCGCTCATGCTTTGGTGCCTATCGCAACCACCGATCATATTGCCCCTGAGGCAGTATTTAACCTTATATTCTTCAGTGTGCAATCAACTAGGGGCAAACAATTGAATATAGAAAAACAGGAATAACATGCACTGCCGCCTGCAAGCAATGCCATTGAAATAGCTTTAATAGGCCATCACCTGTTGGAGAGTATGTCCAAATGGAAGTTAATTTAATCCTGCTTTATTTCTCGTTGGGATAAAAGAAATTTGAAATATATTACGTCTCTTAAATAAACAAAAAAATCTTCTAGTAGACGCAAGCGGATCAGAAGTGTTATAACTTTTTATAATTTTAATAATTTTTTTTTTTTCAAATTCATTCCAATAAGTGTATTCATCGTTTAAATAAAAATAAAAAATAAATCATAAATTTCTAATAGTTCTGACAAAACCTTTGTAATAAGTAGGGAAGGATAAGTGCAATAATGTTAACAACCTTATAAAAAAGTAATAAAAATAAACACTATAGCTCTTATTGCGGCAAATGATAATTTTTTTAATACCAATGCGGTGTTCCAACTTATAAAACTCGATTTTCCAGTTTGTATAGTTAACAAAATAATTTTGAGCTCCATAGTCAGGGTGAAGAGCCAAATTTTTTATCACGGATCCATTTTATAGAACAGAAAATAGAAAACGGTGTTGAACATTTTTTTTTTAAATAAATGAATCTATAATAAAGAGGCTAAGAATTCCTGTATGGAAAATGCGCGGAAAGGCGCGTTTAGAGATTAAGAATGTTTCTCAGTCTAAATATATAAAGTTTTATGAGCATCTTCAACAGAGGCTATGTTTTCTTTTAATAAATGAATGTATAATAAAGAGGCTAATAATTCCTATATAGAAAATTGAAATGGCGCATTTAGATATTAAGAATTTTTGAAGAGTCTAAATATATAAAGTTTTATGAACTGCAGAGGCTTCTGCAGAGGCTATATTTCCATCCCCTCCAATTAGGCCCTGGTGCTTCGAGTGCCATTCAGAAAGTATTTTTTGATGAGCCCAGTTTTACCAACATGAGACCGCAAACTCTTCTCCTCTGAAATCCTTATATCTAGGATTTCAACTCTTCAAGAATACTTAAGTTCTATTCAAATTATTTTTTTCCTATTTTGAATTTTATTTTAGTTTTTTGATAATATTAGTGTTCAGTCGTCGCTATTTTTGTTCTTTATCAGTTACTTATACCTATATTTACAACTATTTTCAGAATTATTTTACACAACATAAATGTACTATTAAATAATTAAACGAATAATAAATAAGTACATAGTTACAATAAACATGCATTTATTAGTGCATTTTCTTTGTGTGAACAGTTGAGTAAGAAAAAAAAATGTGCCTAATTCAATCGCCTTATATCTCTTGATAAAATATAAATGAATGGTAATGAATTAAAAATGAAAATCGATAATAACGTTGTCTAGTCTGCAGACATGGTTTTACAAAAAGGTTATCTGCACAACACGCTATGACGTTTTGCCCCCGTAGGGCACTAACCTCTCATTTATCATGTTTATGTGTAATCTTATTTTTGAAGTCATATCGATACGAAGATCATTGCATTTTGTGTAACTGAGGGATCTGTAGCGATTACGAGACAGCTCCATTCTACAAAATAGTGGTAAATTTAAAAAAAAAAAATTCGAATCCATTTTTTGAGCGAATTATTTTTTTATTTAGCATTTAGAAATCAAATTGGATTATCTGGAACCCGCTCCCCTTTTCTTAGAGTGGAGGAAGCTTCAAAAATTGGAGATGCCTCTTTATAGCACCAACGCTCAAAATAACACTCACAATTTTAGGAACAAACAAATATAGGCAGAACCAAATACTGAAAAACTCTTTAATTATTGATACGAAACATTATACTCACAATGAAACAATAAAATTGAATGCTTTAAAGGAAAATAAATAGTCATCCTACAGCTTGTTATGCGTCGTATCGACGTAATCAGTTTCTTTTGCTGTAAGATTGGTGTAATAGGACACCTCGGCTATACGTATTTCTGGGAGTCTGGCCGAATCCAAGACGGAGGAAGAGTGGAGGGCACTTGAGGAAAATTTTGAACAAAATTTTATTTTTAGGTTAAGTAAAAAATATTTGTTTCTGCTTTTTGATTCAGTCAATAAAACGAATTAAAGTTATGAGATCATGATGTTTATTTCGAAATCTATTACCTAAAATACTCTTATAAAACGGTTGATTTTTATTGGATGGGGGAGGGGAGCGATATATCTCATGAAGATATCCTAATTCTGGCCCTATCTGAGAGAGTCATTACATCATTGTGTTTGGCGGTTTTCGGGGTTGTCCATGGGCGGTATAGGAAGGTTCAGTTAATGAAATACTAATATTTTCACTTTCCGCGATAAAAACTATGAAACGCTCTCTCTCTGCACTCAAAAATATCTTAGTAAATATATTCTTTGTTATGCAAGAATACTTTGTACTTAGTTATAGTTTTTACGTGTACTTCCTGCAATGTTGATTTATGGGTTTTTCAGAGACAGAGATTTGAGAATGTTAACAAAGTATAGTATCATCTCCTGTCGAATATTAATTACGTCTTACTTTTTTGTTTATTACGTCTATAAAATCTTAATTAATTATTTATCGGATCAATTTGGAGGCAGCTCCATCAGCTACATCTTTCTTCCTCCATCAAATGCCTCTGTACTGCTATCCAGCAGAATATATGTGAGCTACTCACTTTTTGCATCATTAGAAAGAGCGATTTATTTTATTGGTTTACCGGTTGAGCTGAAAATCTGATGCCTCCTTATCGCAGCAGACCCCTCAATCATAAAACGTTTTTAGGGCACAATTTAAGATTAGTATTTCTACAATCCATTGTAAAACTACATGCTTTGATGAAGCAATAAGAACGTAGTTCCGCATCCAGCAATTCACTGAATTTATATCGTAAGCTGTTTAGAAGAGTTACAGTTAAGAAATGTACAGTACTTTTTAGCGACAGTTTCTCTTAAAGTCCAACGACATACCCAAGATTATAATTAGTTATTAAAGAAATGAGATTGCTTGGAATGATATTATTTATTCTAAGAGGAATCGGATTGCGTGCAACTACAACTACTCTGATCTGGACTAGAAGTGGTTACGTCATGTCATGCCAGCACGAGTGCAATGAGGCTCCGGGTGTCAGGTTCTTGTCTGTCGCTACCTGGCGTCGGGCGTCTCACCGCCCCTTTTCTCTCCCCATCGTTTAGGAATCTTTCAATTAAACAAAAATAACGTTGGTCCGTTGTATGTGCGTTATTCCTCAACTAGTTGTTAAATCTAATCACGATTCATTTCATTTTTGTTATAAAGTTATTTTGTTTGTTTTTTATATTAATGTGCACATCGGTACCTAATGGCCCAAGATTGTGGCAGATTCTAATACAGGGTGGCGCGGAAGTAACTGAAGAACGGTAAAAAACAAGCCAATGTTTCTACCAAAATACGGGTTTTACATTAAAAAAAATACATTGAAAATAGTTTTACTCAGAGGTTTTTAAAAATTACACCTTCTGAATTTCGGCAGTTATTGACTACACCGATGTTCCCAGAAAAATGTGATCACCCTTCCATCCTCCCTTATTTCTGGTGGTATGACTGGCACATTTCGGGAGGCAGCTGTTGGGGACTTCGATGCTATCGGCCAAGATTTTTTTAATGTTACGGTAACTTTAAGCTCCGACCATTAAGTGCAAACATAAGAGAATATCCTACGCCCCTTAGGTACAATCGACGCAGAGGATGTGTGGAGGTTCTAATGTTCTAATGTTGGAGGCCCACAAATCTCGATATTCGCTTGAAGTTTTGAGAGAAATATTTCATGACAGATTGATCTCTTTGAGGGATTCTTCAGATTTTTCTCCATACGATTTAATTCTCAGAGGATATCTCAAGGACAAGGTGTTTAAATGCCGACCTCGTACCAGCTTTATGATTTAAAGGTGAGGATCAGGCAAGAAGAAATCAATGCCAACTCAAAGTAATGTAAAATGTCCGGGAATGTCTTCGACAATGCCGTAGTCTGTAACGGCCGACATTTTAATTTTTTTATTTTTAAAGATTATAAATAAAAATTATAAATAAAACCTACAAAAATTGTTGTTAGAACAAAACTATTTTTGATGTACTTTATGAAAATAAAACCAGTTGTTTGTTTTTAATTGCCGTTCAAAATGTGTCAGTTATTTCTACCCCGCAATGAATTTAAAAAAAAAAAAAGATTAAAAGTATATAGGTATTTCATTTTCCAGTTCATTTAAACCGTTTCCAAGAAAAATGAAACTATTTGGCCAAGTGCAACACAAATGAAATATTTTTTTTTAGACCAATTAAACTTTTTTCCAACCGAATTTACTGTTTTATCATACTTTGAAGGATTAATTTTGTTACAATAAAAGTAAAATAGAAGATACGATAATGTCCATTTGTCTAAATTCAAATTTTCCTTAGATGGACCCAATTCTTGATTAATTTGAAAGTAATAATAAAAGAAGAATTATATGTTTAGTATTACCAATTAAAATCACTAAACATAAGTAAATAAGGAACTACAATGATTTATTTAGAATATAATTAAATAGGTAAAAGGATTACTTATTAAAAGTAGTGTCAGGCTAAAAGCTTAATTCGTCTGACAAAAAGAGTTTTAATAGACAGGAGACAGATATTAAAATTATGGAGAAATATTGGCCTCTTGTTATTGCAAATAAAATTAAACAGTTTTCATGTTTTTCTTATATTAAAATTTTTAAATTACAGAAAGTATTCTAATTATAACAGTATTGGAACTGAGGATATCAGTTAACTTTCTTAACGTATTTAGATGATTCTGAATTCTTAAAAAATTCGCTTTTTCATTTACATAAACTCTATTGCTATGTAATGATCTTAAACAATTTGTTTCTGTTAAACGATGAATAAATTACTTTCAAAATAACATTTACTATTTTATAATATTTGAACGTAATAAGATTTGTTACTTACTGATAAAGGACACGACCTCTTCAAAAGAATGGAATTTTTTCAGAAATGGATCCGTGTTCCTGAAAAATAAATTTGTAAATCGGAATAATTAAGTCAAGCATGGTCTCTGCAAATATTACCGATTTAGATCCATTAAGTTATATAATTCAGATCTGTTAAATTTAAGTCCTCCGTTCAAATTAAACAAATATTTATTACTTTCCTTCATTCTAGTTTCTGACAAAAATCCACATCTTTCCCGTTTGTGGCGTGGTACAGTAAATAAACTTCACAACACGTTGCGTGTCTACAAATTCTACAGATCTGTTGGCTTTCAGAGCACATATTTTATGCAAGCCAAAATATGCTGAGAGATAGTCGATTCCTATCAAGTCTCTCACGTATATATTACAAATGAATTAGCATTATTTATACCATTATTATTTAAAGCATAAACTGTAGTAATCAAATATACTGTAAGCAGAGCCAGGGTTGTCGGAAAAACGGGGAAATTTGGAGCAAAAAGCACTGTTTTAAAATCTTCATAGCTTGATTAAAAATATATTAATTTCGTCAAGTGGATGAAGGTGGTTAAACAAGGTATTTCGAGTTCTGATAAAACCGAATTCAAATCACCGTTATCCACTATGAGACAGATTTGTATCGCCAATTGGCACCTTTATCAACACAGTTCTGGGCCAACGATTGAGTTTTTGGGTATGGAAGGAGGAAATATTAAAAATATATCACTTTACAACATTATCCATATCATTAATTCAGTTCTTCCAAAAATGTCACTTATCAACTTTAATCGAGATACGAACAAACGTACGTACAGACGCCACGACGAATCAAGTCAAAATGGAATCAGGGATGATCAAAATGGATATTTCCGTTGGAATCTGAAAACCCTAAATTTTCGCGATTACAATACTTACTTTACTGCGTACAAGAAAGTAAAAAACGTATAGAAAAATTCTTTTAGTTTGAAAATATAAAATGCAATACTTATCTTTAGTTTAAAAAGTAAAATTATTTTATATTAATGAATTGTTTTAACATTCTTAATACCATTATTTGTTTCCTTCAATAAAAAAAGTGCTAATATTAAAGAATAACCGGATCCATCATATTCGAAAACCGGATTATTCGTAAGTTTGATAACGTAATTTAAGATGCATTTATAAAAAAAATTACCTTGTATTTTTTTTTAAATTTTAAATATATATGTACGTAAATTGGATCTTATGTTATATCTTAATTATATTTTTAAAAACAAACATAATTTGTAGTAAATAATTATTTATTTATGCACTGTCTGAATTATACATTATGATGTATAATTGAGGGGCAGTGCGGTTACGAAGGACAACTTAAGAGTTCTTAGACATTTGTGGTAAATGCAGGTACAATTTCATTGCCGAGTTAGATCTTTTTTCCTATAAAAAATGAGTTTTTAACCCTCATCTATAAACATAGGGGCTGAATCCGACCCGCTAATCAGACGAATGCTCGTGTCGAGTTGGCTCTTCGTATCCGCACTAGCTCTTAAAAGAGAGGAGTAAGTATTTAGGGATTGATAAATTATTTGCAACTTCTATAATATTGTTTTCATTGAAAACTAGTTCCGAATGTTGTACATTCTTCTTTA
Organism: Rhaphigaster nebulosa; assembly: GCA_948150685.1. Taxonomy (NCBI): domain Eukaryota; kingdom Metazoa; phylum Arthropoda; class Insecta; order Hemiptera; family Pentatomidae; genus Rhaphigaster; species Rhaphigaster nebulosa. Next base: position 43,553,725 of record OX411306.1, read on the forward strand.
GTTCTAAAAACATACCAAAATTCAAAAATAAGCAATTCAAAATTACAATTTGGTATTATCATACTTATTAAATTAAATTTAATATAAATTTAATTTATTCATTAATTTAATTTAATTTAATATGTATAATAATACCAAACTGTATTTTGAGTTGCTTAACAATTTTTGAATTGTTGTGTGTTTTTAGAACTGAAGATGAATCTATAACATTCAAAACTAGTTTTCAATCAAAACAAAATTATAGAAGTGGCAAATAATTTATCAATCCCTAATTAGATTGATCCTTCTATACCATCATGCGGATGACAATTGAGTATTTGCAAGAAAAGCGAGCTGTAATAGGCCCTCTTCATTGTGAACTCGCGTTAAAGTAAAGATTGGTATTTTTCATCGAAATTAAGTTATGTCTCACTTCTTCATTTTATTGTCATTCAAGAAAATGGGTCTTGAATGGTACACGAAGTGAAAAGTTAAATAAGTAAGCACAATTTGTTTGCACAATATCGAGCATTTTTTATTTACTGATCATGTCATATCTTATCCGGAATAGTCCTTGATAAATGATTTATATAACTCCGAATAAACGGGGTTCTATTGTAATTAATTCTCAGAGTTTTATTTAGTTTTACATAGATAACTAAGATCCTCTGATATAGGTAAATGATAATAAAAAACAAAATGAATCCGGGTGTGTGAAGCCTTTTATAGTAGAGACATTTTTGTGGGAGTTTTGGTTATATTAATTTCGCTCGGGGGATAGAGGGAGAAGCAGAGCTAGATATGAATATTTATTAGAGGGATCTGTGGGGTGTCGGACTTACCGCCATAAATCTCGCCGACGATTGATGTTCTCTCACCTCATTGTATAATCTCTGCTGTTGACAGGAGTTCGTGCCCGACTGTGATTTCGTCCACTTGGACACCGCCGGTACAGGCCTCAAGACGCGCGGACTGTACGCCCCTTACCTGCGGGGAGGATTCATGACTGGGCGCCCCACGAGGACCGTGGCCCAGTTCCTCATCAACATGGCGTGCCCCCTGGACGAAACCACTAAGTGCTCTCAATAGAGTACCTATTGGCCTTCATTACATTTGTTTGTCATTATACCATAACCAATGTATTTGTTACATTGAGCCAACACGCTCTACGATTTAGGGTGGTTTTAGTTTAATGTCCTAAAAGCAGTGATTTTATTAAAAACAACATTATATATTTTTGAATATTTCTTTTTTTTTATGTTACATTTATTTTATAAAATTAGCATAGGCATAATTATATTGTTCAAATAGTTTTTAAAAAAAAACACCTTGTAGCAGTCTTTTAAAATTTAGACATTACAGGTATAGCGTGAGCAGTGGTTACAGCCCCATAAGAGAGGACTAAAAAAATATATCCGGTCAAACGTTAAATATGCAATTTAAAAAATCATTCATAACTATAATAAATAATACCATGCACTTTTATCGAACTCTGAGAGTGCAGCCTAATTTATCAATATGTATGTTGTATACAGCGGCGTAATAATTTTTGTTCCAATTTTGATGCTTATCCTTAAAACTTGCTTCCAATTTGAAGATTATAGGCATTTAGGTTATTACTTGCCTTCTTCTTATTAACCTACCTACACCAAAAAAAAAAAAATCTTCCCATCCCGAAAAAAAATTATGCCTATGACCCTAATTAAAAAGGGGAGTGCCCGATGTAACGCTCCGATTTTGTAGGTGATTCTATATTGAAAAAAAGTCGGCCCACATCCTACCGTTTTGTCCAATAGGCCCTAAGAGCTGAGAAAAAGAATTAACATGCTGAAAAAGCTTTATTTAATATCTCGTGATTGAAAAATGATGACATGGTTTTTCCAGCTAAACATTTTTTTTAGAGTAAATTAAAGGAAAATATAAACTTTAAAAAATAGTTCAGTTTTCGTGAAATAAAAGGTTGTTTTTTTTTTTAAGTTTCAAACAATCGCTTATTAATCAGGAAATCTTTGAACGATTCAAATAAAATTTGGGCCATCGTTAAATGTTCTTAAACTGCGCGATTTCCTTTAGCCTTGGTGTTCCTACGTGTTTTAGAACCAACTTGATCCACAAAAAACTTTGATTTGTTTTTTTTTATGGGTTAATCACATTTTTTTTTATACAGACCTTCAAACATAATGCAATAGTTTTTTATATGTATGGAAAGAAGAAACTCTCTTATTTTTAACGAGTCCAAAGAACCTTTATACCGGTTAATCTGAAGAGCTTCAAATCCAAACGTAATTTTGTGCCTTATAAATATTTTGAGCACGCTCGAAACTCACTTTTTTTTTTCTTTTCTTTTTTATGGTTCTTCACCATTAAGGTTTTCTGGTGTGCTGAATCCAAATCTGACATCACTTTCGGTGTGAAAAAATATAGAGTTTTTACTTGTCTATAAAATATAACTGGTTTACTTGAAATTGCAAACATTTTTATTGTCCCCTATGGTAATTGCTAGATTCACATATGAGTCATGCACTGTCAATTTCCAATTTGCGCTCCTCCAACCAAGAAATGAGCAAAATCCAATTTTATCAAAAAACTCAAATTGGTGCCTCTGAGGTGCGATCAATATGGAGCCTCCCCTCCCCTTTTTTTAAAAAATAGATAGAATAATGGTTCAAAATTAGAAATTAATTTTATTTATTAATTTTCCCTGCTTCATTTCCTATTCTGTCCCTTCCTTCTCTTCAACCTGTGATACCCTTAGATGTAAATGGAAAAATTTCTTCCACATCATCAATTGTTGAAATTTTTCTTCCAGCTTTTTTTTTTTTCTTCTCTAGAGTGATTCTTGAAGCTGGTTTGGTTTGGAGAGGGAAGCAGTGGAATCCAGTTCCATATATCCAGCACTCATAGTTTTCCATGTATGAAACATCGCACCTTGGATTTCATATGTATTCTAAAAACATTGGGAGACCAGAAAAGATTCAGGAATGAAAATCGCTACATGTATCCCTTTGAATCGATGTAGAGTGCGGAAACCTACCAGTTTTTTGGTAATAAAGCAAAAATAACAGTTTGAACTCATCTACTCAAAGTTTTATAGTACCGATAAAAAAAAAAAAAAAAGAGCTTTTCAGCATGAACATCTCGTGACAACTGAACCAACAATTTGCCCTACACATTAGCTCTCTTTAGCTACAGATTAAGGCAGGTACTGTTAAGTCATTATCACTTATTGCCAAGATATTAAGGGGTTCCATTATACCCAGGTTTAGAGTTTAGAGTTTCGAATTTTGCCAAGAGGTCTTCTTAACAACAACACTTTCTCTATAAATCACATAATGATAATAAAATAATAAAAGAAAATTCGGGTGGAGGAAGCTCAAAGCGAATAACTTAAAATAATAACTAATAAACTGGATGCCTCTCCTTCTGAGACGTCAACACTATGAAACAATGCCCAACATCATCTAATAAGTGTATCATATCTTCCATTTCAAACGGGAAATATTGAATTCTATGGTTTTTTTATTACGCTTGTTTTGTATTTAGATCTACGACAATAATATAATATAATTATTAAATTTGAGAGGATATAATTGTAAGATACCAAACACATAGCCGTAAATTTGGGCTTTGTTCTTTTGTATTAATATATAGTATTATCCCTTTTCTCCCAAATATTATATCTCTCTAAGATATTGTTTAAAATTATTTGTACAATTTTTTATTTATGTAAGTATATATATATATATATATATATATATATATATATATATATATATATATATATATATATATATATATGATTCTTTGAATCACTTTTGACACAAACTCTTTCCTGGAAAAACTATGTCTCCGATATTTCACGTCGTACCTTTTCCACCTTAAAACGACTAAATTACCTTCGTAACCTATTCCCAATTGTAACCGGAAATTTATAATGCTGAAAGGTACTGCATTAATACGATCGACCACTTGAACCAAAAATCAGAAAAATGAAATAATGATGAGAGTTATTGGAGAAATAATTATTTTACCACAGATATGAATAATTTTTCAATTAATATATATTAAGGAATTTCATAAGTTGTACTATTACTTAAATTTGTACAAAATATTGACTTGCTGCAATTGAAATTTAGTATTGCTTATGTACCTATACGTAGAATAAGTATTTATTTCTCCAAAAAATTCTCTCGATGGCTGAGAAGCGGAATTTCGTGCAAGTTCACTAGGAGGAAAGTTAAATAGCGAAACACTTCATACAACTATAAACGCTATGAATAATCTCTCACGAACAGCCTTGTTTACCTCGCCCAGAGTTCACAAGGTCAATTAATATATTTAAGGCTATTCAATTGACCTCCTTTAATAAGTTCTATTAGTCACGCATACACACAAACAACTGGTCATTCCATATCCCTTTATGTTATCCGCACATTTGAAAAGAGTAAGTTGTTAAAGTGGAGGCGGGGCCGATTGGCTAATTGCAGTGGTTTATGAGGCGGTATCAGGATGCTTAGAACAGCGATTAGTTTTTGTAACAGGAAACACGCAAGCTTATTAACAAACCACTTGCGATGGTAGAAGGACTCATCAACCAAATCCACCTCTTTAATCATGTATTATTTTAAATTTCTATTATTTCAAATTATGAGCACCTTACATTAATGAGTTAAGGAATTGGCTAACTTCCGAAAACCACATTGATCCCTGGATAAAGGAGGAAATTTGGTTTCTGTTCTATCAGCCCTGATCCGACTGAGGGGTCGAGAGACCATCTCGGAGTTCTTCCTAGACTCTATAAAGTTTACAACTTTTCATCCCTTACAGAGGAGGGGAAGGATATTAATGGCGGTCGAGAGTGGATGGTGGCCATAAACTAGTAGAAACAATCCTTCTGAATTCAAGACAAGATCCTTCAAATAAATTAAAATTCAAAAGCAACTTCAGGCATGTGGAAGTGAATCATTCATACTTGATGCTTAATGAATAATGCAAAATAATGATAATTTAAATAAATATAAATTGAGAATTTGATATTTTTAAAATAAAATCTGAAAGCTTTTCTTTACCTAAATATGGCAATCTCTAGCCTTTATTCAACAGCATTAATATATTCAGTGAACGTTTAAACGATTACTTCAATATTAAAAAAATCTGTTTAATAAAAACTGTTTATAGTAATCACATATCAAATTACTAAATACCTGTCTAATACTACCTAAATATTATTATTTGTGCTTGCTATTTTTATATCATGCTATATTGTATTAATCCAATCATAACAGATCACTGGTGATCAACCAAGGATTTGTCAGGCCTTTGATAAAGTAAACCTCACCAAATGGCAGCGCACAGTAGTTGAAAGGCGGAAAAAAAAAGGTATTGAAAAAATCATTCTGTTTTCACTATTGATAAATATAATAGTTACACTTGTATCAAGCCTTCAAATCCAAGCATTGAAAAATATCTAATTAAGAAAAAAATTGTCGAGATTATTATTGTTATAGCCATTTACATTTGTTTTTCTCATCAATTTCTGTGCTTTTTAAGCCTGTGATAATATTCCGAATAAGTACCACAAAAAAACAATACATTTGTTTTGTGAATATAAATCTTCTGAAAGCAGCCGACCGCAGGTCTAAAATGTGCTATTTTTTTAAAACAAGACTCCTATTAAAATATTCGAAAAACAAGCTGCGTGCAAAATTTTATTTTGAAAATGCAATTACTCTTGTTCATTGTTTATTGGTTCCTTAGTACCGAAGCTGTAAAATCCACATGCCGGACATAACACATACAACCGTTAATCTGATTTTGATGAAATTTTCAAGAATGCATGAGAATGTATTTTCCTTGACACATCTTTATTTCAATAACAGCTCTTCCGATTGGGTCCAAAGCTAGAGGAAAGTTTGCGATTATTGAAAATTTGATCCTGTATCAATTTTGTTCAATACCATTTTACTACCTTCGCTTACGTATTTTTACGAATGCGCAAACGTATTTTCCTTGACACACCCATATTTCAAAAACGGCTCGTTTGATTCAGTCCAAAGTTGAAAGAAAGTTAGAGGATAGGGTAACAATTATGTCCAATTTCATCCACTAAATTCGCTTACGCATGCGCATACGTATGTTTATTGACGTCTATATTTTAAAAACGGCTAATCCGAATTGACCCAAAGTTTGAGAAAAGTAGTGTACAAATGGTCCAGAATCAACTAAATCAAATTTCATGTGTGTTTGTGCGAAATGTGTATATATATATATATATATATATATATATATATATATATATATATATATATATATATATATAATATATACATATATATAATTATTTAATTTATAAATACGATGGATTTATAAAAAAACATTTTCTTGGACTAATAATATTAAAAATGCGACAAAAATGAGTTTTGGACAATTTAAATCGGTTAACAACTGTGATTATTTCTGCGAAATATTTCCATTTTTTGACATGTAATTACAGGGCTTATAATTGTCGTACTAACATGTTTCGGGACAACATACTAAATTGTAGTGCTTAGCTTTTAGTAGTGCCTACCAACAATGGAATAGCGTTTTCCCAGCCACTTACCTGAATTCAGAAATACGTAGAGGTATAAAAATTCTTTTTAAGTTGGTCAAAAATGGAGAGACGTCTTTCATGTAATTTGCCATTTGCCTTACTCTCTGCCTATAAACTAGGACAGGAGGGATAAGATCCTTATAAATACTCAATTTAGTGTCTTTTTCCAGACTCTTAAATCTTGAATACTTAAAAAGACCGGAAAAACACCTGCGCTACTCCGATTTCATTCTGGCAAGGTAAATGAAACTTTAAACTGTACTCCGGTCATGTATCAGCAAGTCGCCCTATGGTTCTTATCACTTTTGGCATCTTATCATAATTGAGAGTGCGCTTTGCATTGTCTTAACTTGCTACTACTATACTAACATCATACATCACGTAGTAAGCTCCAATCTTTCGAGGCAGGTATTTACGCTGGCGGAGAAAATAGTACTTAACAAATCATACGAAAAGCAGATTCCCCTAAAAAAAATCTTGATCGCTCGTGCGTTTACAGATGTCCTTGTTAAACAGACCATAAAGTGTCGAAGCAGAATTAAGTAGACTATAGGAATAAAGGAACAACAGAACAGCCGTGTCACCACCGATGACAAAGAAATAATGGTAAGAGAAGAATTTTTTGGCATGGGTAAATTTTAGTCGTCCCTTTGTCATATGAGCAATTAGATTCTGAGAAAAAATTTTATATTATTTTTTTGGTTCTAATGATTCATCAGAAACGTCCATTTGAATTCCGTGGTTTTAAAAATTACTTCAAATATTTCGGACTATAACCGAACAAATGATTTAAGTATGCATAGCTTAAAATACAGAAACTTAAAATATCTGATGTGGATAACACATCCTTGTACTCCTATTAAACTATAAATCGGTGGCTCAAAAAGTGATCCTGAATTTGATTACTATTTTCCGAAGATTGCAATATCTCAAAAACGACACTCGGCGTCGCGACACCCATCTATTGACACACACATACTCTTGTTTCTGGAGATCTCATTCCGTTATTATATGTCGTTTTATTTCAGGAGGTAATTAGTTTCCAAGAGATTTCTTTGTGTTCCGTGACAACATCAGAACAGTCAATGTCACTAGATAAAGCATTGGAAATCGACTGTTTCGACATTTTAAGCGGAAGAGCCCACTTAACTTATATCTTGTTCTCCTGCAGCAGACTTGTTGATCTCACAAATGGGGAGGAAAACCAGTATTTTACATTCAATTTTAACACCTAAATCAAGAAATAAAAATGTTTAATTGGATTGGAAACCAAATCGCGTTTGCAACCTTTATTAGAGAAATATATGATTTATGTATTTAATTTAAATATAATTTTTGATGTAAGCTTATTATGACCTTCAAGTAAAATACCCTTTTCGGCTCGTACCGTTTTTGAGTTATGCGAGATACCCACGTACGAATGTACGTACTGACGTCATGGCGAAACTTGTCAAAATTGATTCAGGGATGACCAGAACCGATAATTCCGTTGAAATCTAAAAACCAAAAATTTTCGCATTTACAATACTTTCTTTACTTCGTACAAGGAAGTAAAAACGATACCAATTTTCACCCATTATAGAGGAAGAATGGCCAACAAGTCAATAGTGAAACGATTTTTGCTAGTTCATAGCCAACGTTATATAACATTATTTCCTGTTTGTATCATAGTATATTATACATTACTACATTGTGCTATATATAATTAAATTATTTTTTAGTATATTGTTATATTAGTGCATATAATGATGTAATGTAATATATTTATGTATTGTATTATTATTATTAGATTATGGTATTATGGATTATGTAGTTCATTATATTATTTCCTACTATAATATTCCCTACTATTACTAGTAATGTAATTTCCTTTCCCTTCAAAGTTCCTTTCCCATAAAGCTCGTTAAATGTTTAATTATTTGGCTGTAAGTATGCATTTTTATATGCTTTATTAATCTATATAAAGCTCCAAAAAGTCCGACTTGCTTATTCTCTAAAAAATACTGCGTACACATTTTTATATTTAATATGTAATTATTTTTGTAATTTTGGCCACATATGTAAGTTAATTCTCGGTGAGGATTGATTGATGTTGCTATCTGGTCGGACAAATATGTTCAGTTATTTTAATGAAAATTCTTTGCATTTCCAAAAGGAGGTGATTTCAATGCGTAAATGCAACTTAATTGTGCGTTTTTATAATATAAAATGCGTAATTAATAAAACTTGTGACTCATAAAAACAAACAATCGTGGCTCCTTTAGTATAATATTTATGAATATTCGTGATCTTTATCTTTATCTAGATATACACCAGATTATAAACGCCTGGCTCATGCAAGCAAAAATCCCGTCAGTGATAAGATTACAAAATGAATCGTTATGTTTATTTTTGTGTCTACTTTTGAATTACTTATTAATAAAACATAGAAAAAAATGTACCATGTAGAAGTTGACCATCTATGCTCTAGACTACATATATTCACATAGCTTATAATTTAAGCGATCCATCTATCATCTAAACATGAACATATCATTTGCTATGTTTATCTATATATCAAATTATATAGTCTGTATGACATAATTGGTCACTTATAAATTAAGACCGATTGTAAAATTATTCGTCAGCATCGTTTTCATGCTAAACCACTTTAGCTTCAGGTCAACACAGGTTGACCTGAAGTAAAGACATCCAAACTTTGCAATTTAATGAACATTAAAACTTGAAAAATAGCACGACGGCTTGCTTTTCAACCTCAAAACCCATTTCCCCAATCCTTATACTTAATCCTAACCGCACCAATTGGCGCATAAAAGTCAACAAATCAAAATGTAAACAAATCATTTTCACCCTCCGACGTAGATCCTGTCCATCAGTCTATTTTAACTCCATAACCCTTCCCTTTTCTGTCATAGTCCGGTATTTTGGCTTCCTGCCTGACAAAAGACTAACATGCTACCCATATAGTAGACTTAAAAGGCAGGAACTTAACCGTCGATTTAAGGAACCATACCGACTACTGAACAGAACATCTCATCTTTCAATTGACAACAAACTATTAATTTACAAGACAATTCTGAAACCTATTGTGGGGGACAGCTGAATTTTCAAACATCAAACGTATCGAATCCTTTCAGTCAAAAATACTCCTAACTATAGTCAATACCCCATATTATGTTACAAACATGACCTTAATATCTCATAAGTTCTTGAATTTATTCCGAACAGATGTTCCGTATTTCATCAGAATCTTCCTCATCATCCTAACCCTGTAGCAAAAACCCAATCTAGCTCCAACCATCCCTATAACCTTCCTCAAAGATTGAAACGGCAGTGGCCCCGAGACCTTTTGAAAACATGCTTTTGGAATCCTTGCAATGACAAGCTTATCCACTCATGTCCTGAGGGCCCTTGCCTCTATTGCCCTCACTTAGTCTCCACTGGCTTTCAATACCAGTGGCCCGGCTCGGTGAGAAGTTCTGGGATCTTTTGGAGCCCTGCTTTGCCATCCACATGTGGGAGCAAAACTTGGTTCGGAATTCCCCCGGCAATAAAATAAAACTTGAAAAGAGGTCAAGACAACTACTAATTACATTTTAGAATACATTTCATGCCTTTCAAATATTTCATCAATGGTTTCAAATAATAAAATTGGTTTTATTTCGTCGATTGTAGCATATTACCGGTCCATAGCTATTGAGATGTGTTCCGAGGATTATTTTTATTAAGTTGATGGTTCCTCGACTAGCTGTTAAAACCTTCAAAATTACTCTTGCTCAGTTAATTTCTGTCATGTACTACCTTTTCTAACAATCTATTTAGATTATCAAACAAAATATGATGAATAAATTGATTAACTAATTATAATAATAAAAAATAAAGACAACTAATGAGTTACATCACTAGAAACCGATTATTCCTATAAATTTCTAATTCCTGCAATTTAATTTTTTTCTTAAAATTTTTCTTTCTTTGTACCCCTTTTAAAATGGATCTCATGCAGCAAAAAAGTGCCGTCCAAACCAGTTCCCTGATCTCCTAGATCCCCTGAATATCAACTTCGCATTCCGTGAGGCTTAGAAAAAAAAATAACAATACTAAAAATGACTATGATTATTTTTTATTTCTTTACTCTGCGAAATTAGATCTGGAATGCCTTGCACTTCGTTGGTAGTTAGTCCTTACAACAATATGGCATAATAAAAGCATTCATTAACTAATTATCGTTTATTTAAAATGAAAGGAGGTGACGGGAAAAGGAATTTAAAGATCTCTCAGAAGACAGCATGATCAATGTTGAGAGGGATGATCGAATGTAGATTTAGGAAGAAACTATCATTGTTTTGGGATAATGCCATTGTTTCTAGCATTTCTAGCAGAAAAATACTATGGTTTGATGGTCTATTCTTAAATTAGGGATTGAAAGAAACAACAACCAAATACATTAGTTCTTGATTAACTCACATAAAAGACGTATGCACATCCAACAAATATAATTTTTTTTTTTTCATACCGGACGCCTCTTCTTTAAAAGAGCATTTCTAGAAGAGAGAAAGGATCTAGATCCTGATGTTTAGAAAAAAGATTTTTCGGGTATTATACACTAACCTCCATGGTTTATAATTTAAAGCGTATGAAAAGTAACAGCAACATGACGAATAGTAACGCTATAAACTAGTTTGATTATATTTATAATTATATTATTAATACAGTCTTGTAGGAGCATAGGGCAGGGTAACTCCATTAATAATTTATCAATTTGAATTAATATTATAAAATTCAGACGATCCTCATGTCTCAATTTATTCGTTTTTTCAATTCAAATTTCCAAGATTTCGGCCATAGAGGCCAAACAGATATCAACAAATATAGATAACAGATCAACAAACAGATATCATGGAAAAGTTGTTAACATATTATTAAACATTTTATCGTATATAGAAAAATATGATAACAGTTCAATATTAACATATTAGCATATTAAGTTATGTTATTTATAATAATGACAAAATTATTAATTGATAAGATGATAACATGTTAAGGCTTATTCAACAGATTTTCCTCAATAATGGCATATATAACTGAAACTTTCGAAATTCTAATTAAAAAAATAAATAAGTTGAAACAAATGGATCATTTTAATATTATTTAATTAATCAAAATAGGGATTTTTTATTATATCCAATCTCAAACAAAAAAAATATATAAAATGCATATATGTATAAATTTATTAATTTGTTCAATAGTACACAGATTATAACGAACAAATCTGCAAAGAAAAATAAAATACTTATTAATGAACAGAGCTTTTTATTAGTATGGTCATATTTTTGTGACTCAAATAACTACTTCCTATATTGCACTGATTTTTTTAGAGTACCCGAATTGGTCCAAAAATTACACCTTTATACGAAATTAGAAAACCCTAAATCCAATGGTTAGATACAAATCATTGGTTTTAGGGCTTTCTAAATTTGTTAGACCAATTCGGGTACAGTACAAAATTATTTTAAGAAAAATAATTTGGAGTTAGGGCCTTTCAACTTAATCAGGATAAGGATTTTATTTTTCTCTGATGTCATCTACGACGTGAGCGGATGCATCAACAGAAGGACCGAGTCAAAGGAAACGACACATTTGGATCAATCATCTGTTAATACAAGACCTCTTGTAGCCATTAAACGGAGGAGCAATCCCTCTTGGAAGCTGACTGAAGAAATCTCATTTCAACAGTCGCCCTCTTTTATTAATCCAGATCTTACGAAAGTGGGTAAGCTATTCGTCGTAAATTGTGAAGAATAGTACTGCATAGTAAATCTCAGGTGTAATTATCAATCCTTAAAAATAATTCTACTTTTCCTTGTGTATTTTAAACATAAAAAATAAGAGTCATCTTAGGTAGGCAGTTAAGAGAAGCCGCCTCTTTCCATGAATGGCCTTGACTATCATAAAGTCGTAATATAATTATCAAGATGTATAAATTAAAAATTATAGCATGCATGTGCAGTTTCTTTCTGAGGATTATACCACGACAGGTCAATTTATATGTCTTGTTATATATCTAATGCTAATAATCATGGCATTGCTATATAAAGTAGATTTATTTTAATATTTCCATGTTTCTAACTTAGTGTAGGTATTAACTAGATTAACAAAAAATAAAAATGAACTTTAGGGAAGTCCTTAGGCAAGTAAATCTATAAAAGATTTGACTTTTATTTTTTGTTGTTTTCCTTCAACAAAACTTTCATTTGAGCTTTAACCTTCACATATAATAGTAAAATAAAAATCCGCAACATGAAAAACAACAGTTTCTACAGTAACACTTATTTTATTCGTTAATTGAAATTAGCATTCAATAAGCATTTCTAATAAAACTTAACAATCTCTACTGCTGGATAAAGTTCTTATTCTTATCATTTTTAAACTGTAGACGCAAATTCACTATATTTTCAAATAAGATATCATGAAAAAAAAATTTAGTTTTGCATTTATATTTCTAATTTTGTTTTATTTTCTAATAGAAGTTATCATTTTTGACTGTCAAATAATTATGCTATTTTCACTTCCTTATAATTGATTACATTTTGACATCGTCTTGAACCCAGTAGTGTAGCTAAAAACAAATAAACTTTTAACGACGCTATTTACTATTAACATGAGCAAAATATAAATAAATTATATAATGATACTATCAGAATGCGACATGTAGACCGCCAAGGTGAACTAGCCGGAATGTTTTGCTTAATCTACATCATCAACTTACCCTCCTTTTCCGCAATGACTCCGACAGGGAAGACGTCTCGTTAAAATATCTTCTGATCCTGAAATAGAAAATTGTTTTTTAAAGCTGGGCATAACAAATTGTGCTGTCTAAACTTTAATATTCCAATCAAGATTTTGTGGACAGGTATTAGCTAAGAATAAGAGAAACAACCAAGCAAAAAAGCATTACATTCTTTTAATAACATTGAAATGATACTTATTATGTGTGATTAGGATATTTCTTTTATAATATCGATATTTCACTATAATAAACTATATAAACAATATATTGTTTTTATTAATTAATTTATAGTATACTTTAAATATTAAGAAACAGGTTATTTCCTATCCTCCTTCCAATTCGTTTAAGCTTTTTTTTTAATTTTATGAAAGAATTAGCAATATTTTGAAACATCGATTTTTCTCTGTCGATATCCTTAAGATATTATTTTTGTAATATCGGTAATACTCTGCCCATATCATTTTGATATTGTTTTTATTATTTTCATTTCCAACAGGATTTCAATATCATTAAACAGATCTCTAATATCTAATATCTCCTAATCTTCCTCCAATTATTTTTTTAAAATATTAACGATGTTTTTAAATATCAATATTTGTATACCAACCAATATTATTAATACAATTGCAAGTTGGGAGGCACAGCACCAATGTATTTTGTCTGGCATAAGATCAAGCAATAGAGAGACGTATCTGGAGGGAGCTCGTTCCTCTGAAAGATTCCTTTTTTACAAAAAGATTGACAGAAGTCTAAATGTCTTTAACTTTAGGTAGGAGAGAATCCAAGGAAAGTAAGGCTTAGAGATCTTCGCTGGTTGTTTAAAATTCGCGGCGAACTCCTATACTTGAATTCTGTTCCATTTATGACGAGGGATGTGGAATTTTGCTCTATGTGCAATTCTAGAGAAAAAGAAAATATTGAGCATTTTTTGGGAAAATGTACAATCAGAGATGCATGTTTCTTACATGGGCCGCGCTATACTTTCAGAGAAGGGTTTGCTTTCTCTTTTGAATGAACCGAGTCTGCAGCTAATGAAGTTCACACGTCATGCTTGGAATTATCGTTGGCAACTGATTCAATAGTTGAACTTTTGAGTTAGTCTCTTTTTCATATATTTTATTTTTGTATTGGTGCGTAAGTAGTACACATTATTTTCTAATCACCTCATTTATTTTTGTCGAAGTAATGTACTATTTCCTTTGATTTTATATATTTCATCACCATAAATTGTATTTTTTATTTTTTCTATCCTTGTAAGACTGTTACTTTTTATTTTATTTTTTTGTAACTAGTAATCTAGACCTCCAGCATACGGAATGCCTTCCATTGCTGTAAAATACTTGTTCATTTTTTCTACTTGTAACTGTAATTTTTTAAATCAATAAAGTATTATTATTATTAATATTATTTATTATTAATATAATTATATTGTTAACCGATACCGATATCAATATTTTGCTTTCGATACTCCATCTCTAGAAAACAGCCACTACATATAGTAACACGAACGCACCACACCTCGAGTTCCAGAGATTCTTTGTTTGTCGAACACGCCGCGCTTGTGGATTTTTTTTTATTTTAAATTTTTCTCCTTTTTTTATTGTTGAAAAAATATCGGTTTTCAATACTCAAATTTTAATATCGATATTATGATACATCGGAGAATAAATTACGGATAAAATTACGATGTATTGTAAAATATATTTTCAACATCCTTAGAAACACTACGGTCCTAACTAAGAACTGAACATATGACCCTTCATGGGTTCTTCTTGGCTGATAGCAGGATCAATCTACTGACTAAGGAATAAATAACCTATAATTTAGAGACCAGTGAATGAAATGTTGGCATTCACTAAATAGTTAAGTAATTTTTTTTTTCCTTTTAGCTGGACCGATACGATAACCATTTTCTCCGTGATTATTACTATGATTAATTATTCTATTTATAATTGGAAATTTTATTCTTAGATTTAAATATGATAAAAATCACGTTCTACAAATTACTCCTCATAAAAACACTGTATTATACATTTATAATACAGAGTATAGGTAATTATAAGGGAAATTATACGTTTTCCTTTAAAAGCTTTATAGCTTGTAATAATGGTTGGGAACGAGGTATAGTGGAACAATAAACCCCTTTGCCCGATGACCTGAAAAAAGTCCGACGTAGGATTTTGCTTTGATGCTGTTAAACTTTTCTTGTACATACATCATGAAATAAATTTACGTTCCATTGAATACACATCCTATAAATAAAGTAATACATGCATATTGCCATTTGTCTATTAGGTTTTCAGTCTCCTCATCACGAGAAAACTAGTGAACTGATTTCGACGAAACTGTTTTTTCATTGTTAAATAACCGAAAGAAGGTACAATAACCTGCCAGCCGCCACCTTGATCGAAAATCTAGAAGTTTTTTCCGCTTTTGATGACAAATCGGCCAAACTAATTTAGATAAAACTTTAGAGCCGTAAAAAGGTTTTTAGCTAGACTAAACTATTATTCGAGATTTTGAAAGAAAATAACGAATGTACAAAAACGGTTTTATTTTATTAGCGAAAAAGATCAGGTCAATAGGCCCAATTGGTGGCAGCCGTTGAATGGCCGAACCCTTCTTAAGCCTGCCGCAGACAGTCATCCGATGAACATGAGTCCGACACACTGCGAGATTCTAAATTTTACTGTTTAAGACTCTGCATACTTAGAATCGAGTAATTTTACATTATGTATTCGTTTCGAGCAGAGCTTAGTGGTTAAGGACGCTTCTGCCGTACGTGGCTAGCTCCAGGGTCAGGGGATTTTGTTTCCCAATTCAGTTTGTTTCTCAATACCCTGAGGAGCATACACCCAACATAGTTTATCAGAAGGCTCTCCGGTAAAATCACGCTTAAAAACTTTTTGCTTACGGATTTTTAAAGAATCCGTTGTTATGCTATTATTAAAACATTATGTATTAGTATTTACAGCAAAAATTAATATTATATTAAATCGAAAATATTAAAATGCTAAGAGCGGTCATTTAAATGATAAATACCCTTGAGAACGCAAGGACGTTCCTGGTAGTACGCGAACAAGCAAACAAATGTCTTGATTAAATTCATCTTTTTAATACGTCCAATGAAGGATACATTTTTTTTTAAATAATTATGAGATGTATATGTACAATCTACAATTAATAAAAATAATTCAGGATGATTACCGTAGTAAAGTCGAAACATTGAAGGTCGAAGAGAAATCGAAGAGAATCAAGTCGAGCTCCATCAAGACAAACATTGATGTTCTGATATACAACATGTACAAATATACAACATACAAATATACAACATGCTTGCAAATGAAAATGTTTTGCATAAATATCTGATTTATGATTAATACACTTTTATCTGCAGAATTTTTGGTGTTGTTAATCTTATTATTGCTGTTGTTATGTGAAACCAATTTCACTTTTCATGTTGGATTTTTGAAATTTGTTTTCAATTTATTATTTCTTTATGCACATTTACTTTAATGTATATATATATATATATATATATATATATATATATATATATATATATATATATATATATATATATGTATATATATATATATATATATATATATATATATATATATATTGTTTCGGTTGTTAAATTAGCTGTTGTAAATCGCTTTTATTATTTATGAAAACAAATCTTTGATATCGTAATATCAGGTATTGTTAAACCCAGTTATCTGAAAAGTGGAAGTGGTATGCAGTAAAATAAAGTCTCGGGACTCCTGGTCTACAGAGTTTTTATTAAATACTATTCTATCTAAAGTTGTTTATTATAAATATGAAAGTCTAGGGTATATATATATATATATATATATATATATATATATATATATATATATATATATATATATATATTATAATAATAATAATATAATATAGCTTTATTGACATCATTTTCATGACAAAAGCCTCTCCCGGAGGAGGTACAATGGAGTTCAGCTCACAATATAATTATTTAAACATAAATATTGAAGCTACAAATATAATAATATACTACCATATAAAATAAAATAAAACCCTCAGCGCTTATTAAAATATACAAACAAAACATTAATTTACTAGTTCTTTAAAAATTCAAATACGATAAGATAAAATTCAAACTTCAGATAAAAAACAATCTTTATAGTCCTTATCCTTATCCCTGGCCACTTTCATCCAGTTTGTTCCCACTCTGCGGGTGATTTCGTCTCTCCATCTCATGTATGGTCATCCTCTCCTTCTCACTTGATCTATCGGGTTCCATTCGGTAATGCTTTTCGACCACCTATCGTCCTTCAGTCTGGCCAGATGACCAGCCCACCTCCATTTTAGTTTTTAGGCTTCCTTACTTAAACTTTTGACTTTTGCCTGAGAAAGAATTTCTTAAGTCTTTATCTTCTCCCTCCTTTATCTTCCCCTTTCTCAAAAGTATCATTTGCATTGTATCCAATTTCTCGTGTTCCTTCTTGGTTAGTGCCCAAGTTTGAGCGCCGTACAGGATTTTGGGTTAAATACAAGACTGAAGCACCTTAACTTTTAGGTCGATTGTGAAATTACCCTTGAAGATTTTCTTTAAGGACCAGTATTTGGGTCATCCTATTTTCAGTCTTCTATCCAATTCTTCACTGAGTTTTTTTCTAAAGAAATTTCCTGGCCATTTATATATATATATATATATATATACATATCTATATATATATATATATATATATATATATATATATATATATATATATATATATATATATAAATGGCCAGGAAATATATATATATATTTTTTTTTTTCCATATAGACCATAGAGATCATTGGCCTCGCGATGGGCGTTCTTACAAACATTTATTGCTCCGGGCGGCTATTTTACGTCCTGGAAAACCACAACGCGATTTACAATGTACACGGGGTAGGATCATCACTCCAACGCCCGGTCTGTGTGAGTTAGTCTTCAGTAGACTGACGGGACTCACATACCTGGGGGGAGGGATGATTAATTGATTGAGGAATTAAGTTAATTATTAACTAAATTAATGCCGGCACCGGGCTTCCAACTCACAATATTTGGGTTTGTAAGTAAGTACACTTTTGCAAGGGCGTAATCCCGCTCGTCCACCCCGACCCCCTTTTATATATATCAACCTTCTCCCAACTATGGCCACTCTCTTTTATTGGCAGCCTATATTTGACGCGGACATCATGAGAAAAAGTATTACAGCTTACTTTCTGCCAAGAATTAATCTGCCACTACCTTGGAAGCCTCGACAGCGAGCTGCGATACGAAATGCATCGACTATCAAGGTAATCATAAACTTTCTTTCCTAAGTTAGCTTCAACTGAGAATCTACCTCAGTTCATAATCTCTTGAATAATTTAACAGAACACACATACCAATTTCTGGTTGAGAGGCTACAAAATTACCCATTTATATTAGTTATGTAACACCCGTTAATGAAGTAAAATTGTATGCATTTCCTATATTTTTGTTGGGACATGCAGGCGAATAGAAATTTCTATTATACTAACTGCAATAAAATATATCGACGTCGTTTTTTGAAAAAGGCTTAAGCACCAAAAATTCTAAATTTAGGTTTCGGTTGATTTTGGGACGAAAACAACACCTCTATCGATTACCGTTGACGATATATCGAGAGAAAAAATTATAAATGGTCTAAAAATCTAATACTGATGACGTAAGCACCAAATACTAATGACTCTCAGACGTCACTCTGGCCTGAAGTAGTGCTAGAATCCTTGAAAATATATTGTAATTATAAAGGTTTTAAACTCCTACAGGTTAATAAACTCCTACTCTATACAATAAAGAATAACATTTTTAAAAAATATATTGTTATTTGGGGAAGAATCGTTTCATGTGTTTCCTGTAAAGTTTGCTAAATGGCGCTTACGCCATTTTCAAAAAACGACGTTTTTGAGAGTACAAGGGTTTCCATAAACTCGTAAGTAATAAATAACATAAAATTGCTACAGAACTGCTTATTTTTATTTTTTTAATGATTAGTCCCTTTGAATTTAAATAAAAAATAGTGTCGCTATGAAATTTCAGTTGGAGCAAGCAGGAAAGGATGACAAATTATTTTGTCAGACTGAGAGCAATAGGAGTTGTAACGCTGGCTACCGCACTGGAGTTTGGTAACACGATAAACCACTTGAGAAGCTTGTACCAAGTAAAACGGGGCATCGCAGAATCTATAATAGACTAAATGAAAACCACCTTTGCGGTAGAGCACAGCGATAGTTTGACAGTATCAACTAGCAGGAGGAATACCGATCGTTGACAGCGGGGATTTAAATATACAAGTGGCTGTTACATATTATTGGGTCCCGCTCACAGTGGTCTAATTTTGAAGAAAGCATGTCAAAACTCATTTCATAGATTTCATTGTTTTAGCTCTCAAATTAGTTTAAAACGTAATCTATCTGATTAATTTTGCTATCTGAAATCTTACATAGATTACCCAAAGTTTGAGATGAAGCCGGACCCTTCAAAGTTCGGTTTGTTGAATAACTGGTCCATCCCACGCCTCCAGACTCCAATATTATCATTATTTATCATTAAAAACAATTTTTTTCAGGATGTTATGTATCGCAAAAGTTAAATATACTATTTTTTGTGAGATTTCTTTAATTAGAAATAATATTTTAAATTGATCAATCAATTTTTAACAATAAATAAATTAAGAATGTATTTAACGTACTATATAAATGCGACAAGATAGTTAAGTTATACAGTTATATACTTCAAGAAACTACATTGGCCTTTTAAAAAAGACAAGTATTGGACGGTAATTCAGTAAACTTTGCCAGCGGGTTCAATTTTGATAAATAAATAAATTTGGAAACTGTGGCATTAATTGATTCGATTTAGGTGTTGCCGTAGGCTTTTTTTGTGCAATACAGCAAATTTTAGAATTTTGGCAAGGTTCTTCACAATTCGAACCACTGTGAGGAAGGACTCAACACAGCTTCCTTGATCAGACCTTGGGCCTGGGCGCGAACTGGACCGCCCAGGAATCGTCGATAATTACACCAATTACATTGCCTTCCGTTCCAGTCTCTTCCGCTTCTCACCGGAAACGAGCTGGTTTCCGTTGTATACTGGATGATGTAAAAACACATTAGTTCTTTCTTTTTTTAATTTTCTTATAACGTTATCATTCAGGTTACATGAAATTTGGAGATTCACAAATAGAAAATATTAATAAATGCGCGGTAATGAACAGTTTTCGAGTAAGAAACTTTCGAATAACTTATTGATATTACCAGTTGCATTCAAAATAATTATAAAATTATTTCTAAAGAGAACGTACCACGGCCTTTTATTTTTATAATGTTTTTCCATAAAAAGAGCATATCCCGAATTCTCAGAAGAGAGGTTTTATCCGAAATCTATTTCGTTCCTGGATGTGATAATGATAATCGAGGATTTTATATAAGAAATAAATGCACAATATTTAAATGTTTACTTTTAAAATGATCGATTCTATAACGAATTAATTTATATTAGATTTATACTGCCATTCATTATTTTTTAGACTAAACTTTACCGAGCTGGGGTTTAGTGGTTTTATAAATTCTACTTCCAGGTTTCTTGAACAATAAAGGTTGTAGTATTAAGTGACCAGATGTTTTAGAATGGTTTGTGGAATAGGCAAATTAAAAAGTTTTATATTTTTTATTATTTAATGTTGTACATAAACTTTGTAAAAAATTAATAAACATAAAATTTTGTCCAGTGAGGGACAGTTTCCGATGTGGGGAGGACCCGAACGTGGGACAGTCCAAGGTAATGTGGTAAATCTGGTAACTTTAGTTTAGTAGTAAAGTAATTTTTTGAAGAGATGTTACTAGAGTTTCCAACATATAAGCTTGCTTTTATTTCTTCTTGAATTTGAAGGATGAGTCGATTGTAGAAATTTGGAATTTATATTTTACTTTCCTAAATTTCATAATTAATATTTTATTCACATAACCCCAATAGCTTCTATACCTGAAACCAGTAAATACCAGTGAAGCCTCCTCTCCACCACGGCCATTGAGATAGACCTGTAAAATTTTCAGATTGCGAACAAATCACTGAAATGGTAATATAATGCAAAATACAAGGTTAGTAGCAGAATTGGTGATATAGGTATAAGAAGGAATAAAAATGTTATAGTATCTTAGGTCTACAATAGCTTAAAAAACAAAACAAGTATTTCAAAAGGAATTAAAAGTAAGATTAAATTCCTTTTTGTTGGTTATTTTTCCCAAAATTACATTGATTCCATTTTCTGTCTGCTGTTAAGAAACCAAAAAATTAAATTTTACATGTCAATCCACCTTCCTACTGTTCTTTTGTGAAACATGGCCACTGTTAAATAAACAGGCAACAAAAATAAAGATTCATCTAGGGAACACTATGCGGAATTGCGAAGCATTCGCTCGGGAAACATAATTAAACTATAATAACTTCGTGACGGTTGAAATTATAGTTGCTGAGCGGGATAATTAACGAATTCTTGTAAAGCTAATCAGAGCTGAACCATCGGTTAAACGAGGATTTAACCAAGAAATAGGTGAGAAAATCTTTTAGGGCTGATCTTGATGATTTGGACTTTGATGGCGTTCAGAGGAGGGAGTTAAGTAGGGAGCTACGGCCTTTGCTCTTATCGAAATCAAACATTCCTTTGTTTAATTAGGGATTGATAAATTATTAGCCACTTCTACAATTTTGTTTTACTGAAAACTAGTTTCAAATGCTATAAATTCATCTTTAGTTCTAAAAACACACAAAAATTAAAAAATAAGCAATTTTAAATACAGTTTGGTATTATTATACATATTCAATTAAAGAAGGTCTTTTATATTACATTTAATTTAATATTTATAATAATAACAAACTGTATTTTAGATTGCTTATTTTTTAATGTTTGTGTGTTTTTAGAACTGAAGATGAATGTATAGCATTTGAAACTAGTTTTCAGTAAAACAAAATTATAGAAGTGGCAAATAATTTATCAATCCCTAGCTAGATTGAGCCTTCTACACTATCACGCGTACGTCAACTGATTCCTTTGTTTTCTCATTCCTTTAAGGTAAAAGTGATCAACTGTAATTTTTGCGAAGATGTTTATTGCTATCAATCTGTGTCTGAACCAAATTTAAGCTCCACTATTGACCAAATTGTTAAATTATCTATTATTATTAATTAATTATTGAAAATTTCGCAATGTTGTAAATAATGAACCATGAATTTGGTTCAGGCATAATTGAACCGTAAACAGCAGCTGATAAATTTTACCTCCAAATCGATGATATTAACAGTATTATCTTCCGACTAGAATATGACTTAAACTGGTGTAAAAATGGTTTGAAGCTTAGCGAAAGGCATAAATAAATAGATGGCAGATTCTTCTTTAACCTGGCCCATATCGATTGAACCACAATGGTCACGCTAATTTTTCTTGAAATCCCATTAGTGATTATTGATTCATTGAATCGGGCCAAACATGTTCCTAGAATAGAACTTATTTTTAACTTAATGGTCAAACATTAAATCCTTTTGAAATTTAATCTGTATTAAGCAAAAGGGAAGTTATGAATAAAAGACTACATAAAGCGAAAGATAATGCGAACTAATGTATTTTCTAATTTATTTAAGCGGAATAGGGAAGCCAAAAGTAGAACAACAATAATTATTATGGGTTGGTGAAATTTTGATTGCTGGGTCAAATGATAATAATGTTCAACTGCCGAATGAGTATGCTGAAGTAGGTGGATGATGTGTAGCAGAAATAGAAAAAAAATGTGAAAGAAGCATGGGACTTACTCAGATTGAATTGTTTCTTGAATTAAATCTGGTGATTAGTGCCTGCAGGCCTCCTCTTCTTTCTCTCATTTCTTCATTGCAAGAGGAGACAGCTTCATGAAACTATTCAGCCATTGATATTTTAAAAAGCCTAGGCATCAAGTCTGTCAGTAAAATGCCCGGCTATGTGGACTTCAATTATGGCTTAATTCCGGACTTAAAAGCCCTCTATTTTTCATGTATTTCTACAGAGGGCGTGGTTGTCTGGTTCTTCCAACGACCGAAAGATGGCGTAACTGTAATTTTTCAGAAGCCGAAACAGCATCAGTATTAAGAGCTATCTCTCTTATTCAATAAACCAGCGATGACATAAGGTCAGTGTTGGGCAAAAAGTAATTTCAATTTCAATTACTTATCAATTACTATAATTTGGAATTGCAGAAATAAAATTACATATGCCCGAAAAACTAAACTTTCTATTCCAATTGTGATATCAAAATCAATTTAAAAGAAAAATATATTAATATTAAAAAAATCTTCATTCCTGCACATAGTATTTTCCAAAAGTCGTTGATTATAATATTAATAATAGTATAATCCACGATCTTATGCTGTTTAAATTTTAAATAGGCCGCGATTTCCAAAAAAGTGCTTTAGGAGTTATGTTGGAAATAAACGACTCATATGATCATTTAATAGATAATTAAATTGTCAAATAAAAAAACTAATATTAGCGAAGATACAGCAAGCAATTATTGTATTGGAACTTTGCATCCAAAGCGGTATGAAAATCGTATGATTGTATATTAGCGGAATGAAGTATATTAACGGATTTTTTTTATTCAAAACTGACGTCAGATTTGGTTTTAGCACTGTTAATATTCAAATTTCCGAGCGAATCTAAAAATAATTAATTTTTCCGTCACCGTTTTTTAAGATTTACATAATCGTTCATAAATCTGGAAATAAGGAGTTCAAAACAAATTTGGGGCATTGGTAAACTAGGCGATAAGTGCTTTAGAACCAATGTTGTGCGCAAAAATCTTCAGTTTTGTATTTATATTATAATAACCTTTTTTTCACAGATCTTCTAAGATAATGCAATAGTATTTGGTAAACAGCAGAGGTACAGAGCTTCAGAGCCAATCGTAATTTTGTGGCTTTAAAAATTTAGAGCACACTCAAAACTAAAAAAAGGTTTCTTTTGTTTTCGATGATTTTTTCAACAGTATGGTTTTTAGATGTGCTAAATCCAAATCTGCCATCATTTTTGGTGTGAAAAAAATCTTTAAGGCAAGTTTAATTATTAATTTAAACACTGTTTTTAATTTATTTGACCAAAAATCAATTTTATATTTATATAATTTTCCTTTAATAAACTCTAAAAAACGAACAGTTAACTGGAAGAACCATGTCGATACCATTTTTCAGACACGAAATATAAGATAAAGCATTTTCAGCATTTTTTTTTCTATGCTCCTGGGACCCATTCTACAAAACGGTATGGCACGAGTCGACTCAATGTAATCAAACAAACCAAAAGTTGATGAAAATCGGTGAGGGGCACATCGTGCACTCCCCTCATTAAATAAAAAATTAGACCAAATAGACAAACTTCTTATAGTAGCTTATAAAATAAATGTATATATTGTCGTTCAGGATTAGAATTAGGATTAGGAATAGATCAATCCTTACTCCGAGGTAAGGAATAAACTTCATTCTATTATTAACATGAATAAGAGAGAGATGAAAAGCAAGATACACAGAAACTATTTCAGTACCGTCAGGCGTTTAATGTGTTTAGGTATTTCGTAATGCTATAGATGGTGTCCTAGAAAACTCAAATTGATGCTGCCGTCATGCAGAAGCCAGTTAGAGCTAAGTAGAGAGTAATGTATGGGTATGTCTTTCTCTATTTTCAAAATTTAAACTGATTGTTTGTTATAAACAGTAATATTATTTTTGGCTGAGGAATTGTGAAGTAATATTATGATTATCATAAATGTTAATACTATGAAAAAATGGTACTAAACAATAAATCATTTGTCATCCTTGATATTCATGCTTCCATTTTAGTAAGATTTTTTACAAATTTATTTTAAAGCATTTCATGGATTTGTGATATACTAGACAAAGTTCTATTATTTTGGATGAAAAGGTAAGCTTATAAAAATTAAATAAATTATAAAATAATTGATGCGTCAACTGTATCCATGCAACTTCAATGTTTCTAAAAACATTTGGAAGGCGATTAAAATGAAATTTGGCAATATAATGATTTCCCCTATACAAACACGTTCTTTTAATGAGCAATCATGATCACTAAATGTATAAAATATAATATAGGAATTCAAGAGGATAAAAAATAGGTTCAAAAGCAAACATTTTTTCGATCACGGAAGTATTTGATTTACTTCCCTATTTCACTCGTTAAAAATTTCTCAAACAATAAAATATAAAACGAAAAAAATAGTATACAAAGCCTAGTAAAGAAATAAAAGTATAAATAGATTTTTATTTACAATTAATTTATAATTCAATGTTAAAAAAAAACCGAGGTATAATTTTTTTTTAAATATTTTTTTTATATCTTTTCAACAAGCCTTTACTCATAATCAGTTAAAAAATATAACTTCAATTTATAACGTTTGTTGTTTAGTGTATAGGTTGTTCTATAGGTTTAACTTGTTCATGACAAAAAGGACGGATTTTCTATTTTCAAATTGAAAATTGAAAATATTTTACAATAATTTTCTTGTATATTCTCACTTTGCCTACATCCAGTGATAAACAAAATAAACATAAATGTCAATTAAAAAAAAAAATAGAACAGAAACATTTTAACGCAATTTGTTAAAATATTGTCATTAATTTTCACCATAGGATTGATTATTTATGTATATTTATTTTTACTTTATTTGTTTTCAATTATTTTAATATCAATTTAATTTTCTTACTATTTCGGCACTAACTTAAAAATATATTTAATTCTTTTTAACACATCTTTCAATAAATTTGTCTATATTTTCATATATTTTTGTGTTTCTTATTAATTTTCACGTTATATATATTATTCTCATATATTCGTACAACATTCATCACTATTTACCTCCAACTCATTTTTATGTACCATGCTCCTTGTCATTGACCTCCGATAATATTAATTTTACTCCTTTATGATCATATATTTGTTTTAGTTCTAATGAAAGAATTATTTTTTATCCAAAAAGTTGGCTGTTTAAATAAAAACAACCTTTTTAATTGGGTTGTTTCTTGACTGATCCCAAATTTAAAGAAAATCTCGTATCTTGAGCGACGTCGAAAACCGAACGAGTTTAAGTAGTTTTTAGTTCACTTCTGACCAAAACATTATAATTAAATTTGTTGTGTTTTTTGTCTGAAATGCGTCGTTAGTTTTTCCTATAGCCCACAGCTCAAATATTTTTCTCAGGATCAGCTCTAAGATGGTAACATATGTAAACCATGTAAATGGGAAATACGATAAAATTCATGTCTTTGGTAATTTTTAAAAATTACCGGAACAATATTTTTAGCTGCAATCATTAAAATTTCGTTGCGAAAATTCTGTAACTACCAAACTAATTCTACGAATATCCGTGAGCTAATTATCAATAAAGTAAGAATATCAACACCGTAAAAACTCTTTATGATTAACAAAATAAATTATGATGAAACTTTATTTAATACTTTCGAATGATTTTTTTTTTTTAATTGTTTGCTTTCATCGTTAAAAAGAAAATTAAAATTTGCATTATTATGTGAATCAACAAGGACATTAAACGTTTATTAATATTTTAAAAAATCTAAAAATAAACATAGTGAAGTAAATAAGGTGTAATAAACAAATAACTTATGAAATACGTAATGATAGATAACGCCACCAAAAAGTCAAAAGGGTGGTAACAAAAGAAGCCTTGAGAGGTCAATAATATGTGGCCAAATCAGATACGAATAATCAATCAATTTTCAAGATCTTTACAACATACCTGTCTAAGTAGATAAACAAACAACATCAATTAAGTTCTTCAAATATGGGTTTCCCTTTTTAGTTATGTAACACCAAAGCAATTTAAAGTGGAGGAGACATCAAAGAATTACCAAGAGTTCTTTATTCCTGAGATATTATTCATGGCTTTGATAAGACGCCGATGGAGCGAGCACTGACCTAGAGAAATACACATGTCTCTATCCCCCGTGACGGGTTAAGGACATCGCTTGGGAAATAATTTGGACCATACCCAACGAAAGCTTGGCTCAGATATTCCCAAGGTTGCCACAAGCAATATATCTAGTTAATATTACCAGCATGATTGACTAATTATAGGATTAGAAAATGAATCATTATTATAACTACAAAACATAGGCTGATTGCACTATAACCTTTTTCCATAGTTACCAAACTATTGTTTCCTAATATTCACTAAAAAAAAAAATGTTTTTCTAAAATCTTGTGAGAATATCACTAATATCCCTATCACACTATCAATCACGAATGCCGGACAGCAGACAACACACGATAAATAGTTGTGAATAGTATAGTACAGTAAAGTCCTTGCTATTGAGACTATACTATACACGCACACACTAGAGACATCAAAAACCGATAGGTTATAACTTATAACCGGTATTTTTGGTATCGAATAAACGGTTTTATCGGGTTTTTGAAACAACCGGTTTTTTTCTGGGTTTTTAATCCAAAAACAGAAGAAAAAAAAAGATTGGTTGAAAAATAAATTCTGTTAAAAAAAAACAAGCTCTATAGCCTAAGAAAAAATAAATACAGGACCCGAAATTCATTATTAAAAAAAAAAAAAAATGGTACTTTGCAATGCAGCCGCCTTATCAATAATGGTCGCCGCTACTGTGCTATCTAACGCCATTTGTGCTAACTACTTTATATTCAATTATAAAATTCGTATTCATTAGAATTATTAAAATTATTACTGCTTTAATTCGAAATTATTTAATATTATTAGTGCTGTCGATTTCCTTTCCCTAATCACAGGAAGTCGACAGCACTAATAATTTTAAATAAAATCTAATTAAAGCAGTAATAATTTTAATAATTCCAATAAATACGAATTTTACAATTGAACACAAAGAAATTAGCACAAATGGTGCAAGTGCGGCGACCGCTACAGATAAGGCAGTTGCATTGCAAAGTTGTACCAAGTTCTTAATGAGTTATTTCCAGGGTTTTAACTATTTGTTTATCTTCCTAAAGGTTTTTAGGTTTTTTAGGTTATTTCTCGAAGATCAATGTGTAATTTAATGTGAATTAAATTTCATTTAATATGAATTAAAGATCTTGCCAGTGACCAATTATTTGAAACAATTCTAGGAGCTGTTATTTGAGGCGTAATCAAAAAATGATTTGATGGGAAGTTATTTCATTAAAAATAACCGTTTATTTTCCGGTTATAACTGATTGGTTATAATTGAAGGTAAAATAACCAGAATAACCGATAAACATTTTTTTTACCCACAAAAAACGCAACCTCTGATACGTACACAAGCATATATATATATATATATATATATATATATATATATATATATATATATATATATATAGCACTTACCAAAACCAGATAATTTTTTTCTTCAATATCCACACCTTTCCTTTCAACACTATTGATAATCATAATCCACTACGATATCGTTCCCCTACAAAAATATTTTTTTGGTATTAGAGAATACTAAAAGAGGCGTATACAGTTATTGAGATGGTTGAAGAACTAATTTCTAGAAATAATTTACAGCGTTTAAGTGCAGAGTCGGTAAAATCGAGAGGATTGGGTTAAGCCCGATCTATTAAATTTGGTTTTCGACGAAGTTAGCTGAAGACATATCATTTAGGAAACTCTCAGAAAAGATCGATTGTATGCATGGACATGGGCATATTCATGTAATTGAGTGATGTTACTTTAATATTGAGGATTTTTCTTACTGATAAGTTACATAATTATTTTTTTAGTTAGTGATATAACATACGGAATACTTTTCTGTTAGTCAATGAAGAATTGCGATAGCAAGATCTTACAATTGATATCCTTATCAACAGACAGTCACTCTCTCACTCTAATTATTCTTGTAATCTTTTCAACCTTGGCATAAATCCAAACTTTCAGTAGCATTCTTGATAAAATTCAATTTTCTTAACATTCACACTTCAAAAAAAAAAAGAAGAAGAATTTTCTAACAAGAATGAATTATCTAATTGTCTCAGGGACCCTATCATAGAGTGACCTCAAGATAAGGAACTGTGGGAATGTGCCGTTCGACAGCTTGATAGGGAATCATCCTCCAGCTAGCATATGATAATAAAAGATTCGGTAAAAAGGCATTTGTATATTTTACTTGAACAGCTCGCCCACATTTAATTCCGATAGCGAACTCATGCACTAAATTGTTTATATTGTTATCTTGTAAAAT
The DNA here is from genome assembly GCA_948150685.1 of Rhaphigaster nebulosa. Classification (NCBI taxonomy): domain Eukaryota; kingdom Metazoa; phylum Arthropoda; class Insecta; order Hemiptera; family Pentatomidae; genus Rhaphigaster; species Rhaphigaster nebulosa. Next base: position 43,583,366 of record OX411306.1, read on the forward strand.
ATGCATAAACTAGTAAATATTTTGTAAATAAAATCCGAGAATAAAGAAATAAAAAAAAGTTAGTTTCATGCGGCACTAAGAGATTGCCTTCGGAATGCCATCTAACTGTGGGGGAGCGGTAGGTTGTCTACACTACAGTACATAATAATAGTTTCTTGTTAACTTTCCACTTAAATTTGATGAAAAATGTAGTTTAGAAAAACATCATTTCCAAGCATTAAAACTAAAATGTTCAGCAACATTTCAGAACCGAAATTCAACATACTTCCTTTGATCATTTAAAATTAAAACCAATCCTAAAGAAAAGAATATTTCTGATAACAAACTTTTATCTATTCATCGTTTCTTCCGGTACTTTTTCAAATTTCAATTCTTAAAAAAAAATCACTATCATAATTATTAATTAAACAATAATTATCATAAGAAACTTGTTGAAAGAATGTTTTTTGGTGGTTAACACATGCTCGCCTTCGGCTATGTTTGCCCAATCTTAGCCGAGCCCACACATACCACGGAAATTTCCGCTCTGCGAGTATCGGTTTAGAGTGCCACATGCGGATAAAATTATCTGTTTCCAAACCTAAAATTTTATTTTTTTCACTACCCATTCTTTACATTTTAAAAATGATGGATTAAAATAAAATAAAAAAAGTAATTCCTACATATATTTTGAATATAACAAAAAAATATATAATTTATCTTTTTGAACAAAGTAATTCTATATTCTATAACCAACTTTTTTTAGAAATAAATAAATTTAAAAAAAACCATAGTTATACAACTATTTATTTTACTTAGTTTAGTTAGAGCCTATATATAATACGTCTGTGCATTTTCTTATTATGCCTTCTGTTTAAAATATCAAATCATTTTTCAGCTCTATTCTAGTTAAATGTTTAAAAAATAATAATAATACATTTACACAAACATACGCCTAATTGATTTATAACAATCCGCAATGCTTCTACCACGAATTATATAATTAGTTTGAGTTTGAAAATAATATTTCCGACATCTTTTTTTTTACTTTTATTTCTGGCTCCGCGCCTCTCAATTGAAATGCCTGTTATTGATATGCTGTTAATAATATTGCCGTATGGAATCAAATTATTTTAACAGCATCCACAGTTTTCACATTCGCTTGCTCAGTTTTCCATTCAATAGGTTTAAATACCAAGTTCTGATAACTTTATGATGAGATAATCTTCCATCTATTGATTGACCCTGTTATGAACAAAACCAAATTATGTTGAGTGGGTAAAAATTAATGAAGATTAGATTGAGTTTCTAATTACTGTGATGACACGAGGTCCATTAGAATGATCCAGCGGTGAGAGATAAATTAATACTTGAAAGATGAATCCGTTACGATTATTTGTCTCACACTAATGCCCTAAATTATTACTGCTATACTAAAAAGCAATAACTATTAACCTCACAACTATTTCAATTAAATACTAACAGAGCATAGTAATATGCTTAATTTTTGAATGATAAGTTCATGATATGAAGTACATTAAACTTCTCATTTAATACTATTTTTAAAATGAAAGAAACATGTTACGAAATTAATACGAATGGGGAAAAAAACGTTAACAATTATTACAATGTGGATTATTATTTTCAAACAGTAATAAATACACAATGTGATGTAAACTACTTTTCAGGAGAGCAAAAAAACTGTTACATTCTTCTGTATATAAGGGCCGATTACGATTATTTTTAATTTTCTTCCTGGTGTTGTTTTCTTTTATCTCATAGGTTTATGTTTAATTTCTGTTTTGTCTTTATAGTAATACGCATATTCGTTGCTTCAACAAGGAAGCTTCACACTTTCAGACTTTCAGACTTTTTCGTAAAAATGCCACTGCGATTTCAGCACCTTCTTTCTAATGTCATAAGAGAATCGTAAGTTTACTATTGGCTGTATAAATCGAAATACCATCGAAAAAAAACAAAAAATCAATTTTTCACAATCGTTAGTTTAATATATACAGGGATACCTTACCGTTGATTAAAAAAAAATATATTTATTTTTTAAGGCTTTGGTATCATGATTCCAAAATACTTTATTTTTTTCCTCCATAAAGGTTCTGTTTAATAGTATTAAACATTTAATCGGCGCAATTTTGAAACATCTGTCATTTAGATGGTAATGTCGAGTTGCGAAGATCATCTTGGGGTGATCCGTGACTTTGGTGTCAAATTTTTAATAAAATCTGCCCAGTAGTGTCACAGAAAAGCCGGAAACGGAAATTTTTTTTTTTATTCGATTTTTTAAATATTCGTATCCTGAAACGTAAAATCTCAAATTTTGAGGGGAGGTAAAATTAATTTTTTTCATCGTCGATTACAAAGGTCTATCATTGAAAATAATAAAACAAAATGCATAAAAATTTCCCCTAATTAATAAGCAAGAAAAAGAAAACAATACAATTTTAAAATGATAATACGCTGCAATAAGTAAAAGAGTTATTATTACTTCAGAAAAACACAAAAACAACATGAAACCTAAAATAGCATATGAATCGTCATATGTATTTTATCCAAATGTATTGGCGGTAAAAATGTCAATGGGCGTAACCCTCAAAAAAATCGGAAATGGTTATTTTCTCGAAAACGGTTTCGCTCGATTTTCTCTGATCTATAGCAAATGGGCGTAAATTTTGGGCGAAGGCCTACAATACCATTCATTTCTTAAAACATTAAAATTAGTTCGTGAAAATACCAGTGGAAATCAGTTAAAAATCTTGTTTGCGTAAAGTTTTCATTTTGAGGCTTACGATATGGTATAAACGTTATGAATGCAATAACTTCTTTAAGAAATGATTCTACATTCAATTTGTGACAACAAAAAAAGCACCAAGGCCTTTTATTTATTATATTCTCTTTTTTGTTTTATGATAATTTCATATTTCGAAACCTTTTTTTTTTCATATGTGGGGTTCAATCAAAAATCAATCAAGGTTCAATCATATGAATCAATCAATCAAAAATCAATTGTGCTCTAAAACAAATGTCAATGAAATTGGTTATAAAGTAAAGAATGTAGTATAAAATTCAGCCATGTCGCTAGAAAGAGTAAACTTTTCTGGTTTAGTGTCTTTGAGGGCCAAAAAATTGAAATGTAAAAAAAAAAAGTTTTGTCGTTGTCTTTTCCTACTTCTATGAACCACTGATTTTCTGAGATGACAAGTTTATATTGTCCGTTCTTAGTGTCGAGAGATATTATGTCAATAAGAATAGATGGCGAGATGGCTTGCCTATACGCTCCTTAGCTAGGCGTTACCGAGGCTGAGCCCTATTGTCAGTAAAAGTGGTTTATTCCCTTAGATTTAGGTTTTTTTTTAAGCCTCTGGGTTTTTTTTTTTTATGTTTATAAGGTTTTTTAATGTTTAAAAAAAAAATATATATATATATTTATATATATATATAAATATATATATATATATATATATATATATATATATATATATATATATATATATATATATATATATATATAAAGTTGAGTTTTTTAAAAATTAATTAATTTTACTTAAATGTGCATATATTCATTTAAATAAAGTGTGTTAAATTTAACAGTTTCCCATTATATGAGAAATATTATTGTGGTCTATAGATGCAGCCTTGGATGAAAGAAACATTTTCATTACCTAAATGATTTATTTGGTGGTTAGGTAAGTGTTTGTAAGCTCATCTTAGGATTGGGAAAAAAATTCAATATTTTTAATCTATAATATTAGCCAACGTTAATGTGGTGGCAAATATTTACGAGAAAAAAAATTTATTTTGGCTTCATTCTGCAGTGGGTGAGTGGGTGAGGGTGAGTCATTTTGAAAAATTGAATAGTGAGTCCTGTCAGACTATTCAATGAGGATAAGACCTAGCTGATATTAAAATCCATTAAATCGTGTATTTATATAACTAATTTGATCAAAATTGTAAAAGCCTTTTTCGAAAGATTAGTAAAAATGTGTAATAAAGATGCTAAAAAGTAGCTGTAATATCGCGGGCTTATACCTAACATAAATACGCAATTTCAGTTTCTTAGTTTTCGATTTTGAGCTATACTTAACTAACACACTCAAACATACACCATTTTGCGATACTTGGTTATGTGGACTCAGGGGCCTTAAAATGTGTTTGTCCGTCAAAAACTCGGAAATTTTTCTTCGAAACTTGCTACGATGCCCTTACTATATATTTATATATATATATATATATCACGTAATAGGAAAGTGAAAGTAAAAAGATTTTAAAATTTAGGGTTTTGTAGCACAAATATCAGTCGCAAAATCCAATTAAACTCATTGGTTTTGTTTTTATATTCAGGATAAAAATAATATATGAATCCTACTAAACAAATTTTATGATACCTCTTATCGTTCATAATAAAAAAAATTAACAATCCTCATTTAAGTACTGACCCACTATTATGCGCAATATCACTTTCAGATCAACTTAAAATATAGTCTGGTGTGATTCAACATAGATGCAGAAGCATTTTATTATAAATATGTTATACTTTTTTTTCCTGTTTTCTTCATATCTCTATAGTATCTATTACTTACAATAGAAATAGAGTTATTTAATTTCTACTTTAATAATAATTTAATTAACTGCCCAATTAAGGTTCTTTGCCTTACTTAAGCACAGTCCTAATTGCTTAGTTCCTTCTTAAAGTTCTAGTTTCAAACTCGATTAAGAAATCTCCGGAAGGGGTAAAAATGAAACTGACCCTTATTAAAAATTCTTTAGCTGTTTTGCTGACATTCATAGATTTTTTTTTCTTGTTTACATTCATTACTCTGCAGGGGCTAGTGCAAGTGGCAGACTTGTGAGGACTAAAGGTTCCCTGGGCTCTCGAGTTAAGTACAAAGCATTCTCACATTGCAGAACAGTACACTCATTCATACATAAGGACATATTCAGATGTCCATCTGACCATCCTGAGTTTATAATCAGGGCCCCTTCTCAGGGCCACCTTCTCTAAGAAGATTCAAGGTGCGGATTTAGCCTAACCAACAGTCGTCCCGAGGAGAAATAAAGATGGACGGAGGCTATACGTTAGTCTACTCAGAAGTACCTTCAGGAAATAAAGCTGTGGAAGGACTCCTCTCGTAATTCCACATCCAGAATACTCCTCATCTTCTATGAGGTTTAGCAATTCTTTAAAATGCTCCTCCTGTTCCAAGACTATCTCTTCATCAAAAAGCCTTATCATTGGACAGTTATTTATAAAGCCTGATTTTATCCTACTTACTTCCTCGAAAAACTTCCTGGCCTTATTGTTTCTGCTGTTTTCTTCCATCTTATGCAGGTTTACGTGTAATGCATATCTTTTATTTTATTTATTTATTGCATACCTTATTTCCTCTTCCTTTAACTTTTCTCTTTCGTAGTTGATCTTTAGTTTATTCTTTTCATGCATCCTTATATGCATGGTTGATCTTCGCAACTACCAGAAAGTGATCTGAATTGATATCTGGTCCTCTAAAAGATCTCACATCATTAACTATATTAAAATGTATACTGAAAACCAGAAAGTAATCTATCTGCGTTGCATTCCATTTGGCGAAACCCATGCCTGCTTGTGTTTTTCTTTGTGAATGAACACTTTGTGCGTACAGTAGCTACTAATGATTTAGATGCAGCATCTAGATTATAATTGTATTTCAGGTAATATATTTCGAAATACTCGTAAATATCATATCATAAACTTAATACATTTTATTTACTGTATCAAGGAGAAGAGAACCTAAAAAAACAAAAAACTGATTTAACAAAAAAAAATTCAAAAAAATACAATATTAAAATGATTAAATTACGAAAACCCAGAAGTGGAAGAACCTAGGGAAGCCTAGAATTACCTTTCTGTATTGCACGTGCCTTATTTTCTTATTTGTTAATTTTTCCTTTTGGCGAATATTATTTATATAAGTATCTTTTTCATTATTATAATTTTATTTGCCATGCTAATTATATCAAGAGGATCATTTGAAAAAAAAAAAAAAAAAATCATCAGCTAAGATGTCCAGAAGCTCAACCAGATTGTGAAATTTGATATGTATTGAAATATATGTCATTTTTGGACAATATTATTCTTAGGCACAAATTATATATAACAGGCACAAGGTGCGAACAAAAGATAATAAGGGACAAGACAGATAGGAACTTGCATCGTAATTTCCTCCTCCTATAAAACTAGTTGGCCAATCACGAAAAAGGTGCCGCCCAATACCGGAGATCTAATCAACAAACAACGTCTTCGACCCCCCTCTTAGGAAGAACAAGGAAGAAAAGAGGGGCCGAAGCCAAGGAAGGAACGAAAGGATACTTCTCGCTTGGGAGCCGAACTTCGAGGATAACACTAGCTCAACCTCTGCCTGTTGAAGATAATAGATGCTCTGCCTTCTTCATACCCCATGACTTAAGATATGCAGGGGAACCCGATGGAGAGATGCTGAAGGAACATTAATTATTACAGAGAAGATATTTATCTTAGAACAGTTAATGGCTAGATCTAGACTGAATAATTCCATAGTTGTTAAACTCTTATATCAGTTTATTACTTTAATTTTGATGAATACAGATAAATGTTAGGAAGGAGATTGTTCTTTAGTAACCACGTCCATTATTAATTTGAATATATTTGATTAAGTATGATAGCAATAAACTTGATTAGAATAACCATAATTATTAGCATTATTATTAAACTTAGAAGTAGGAACATTATCTTGGTTAATTATTAAACAATGGTAATCACAAATCAGGGCCTTGGAAAGATATCCTATTTAAAGAACAAAACAAGTAATTCTTATTCTTATTTGACTTATAATCATGATTTTCGGATAATCATTCTCAATGATTGCCCAATGGCATCCCTATATACAGATTAATATAATATCAGCTAAAATATATATCAACTCAATCTAGATAAAACTTAGCAAATTATATTTAATTTATTTTCTAATTTTAATTATTAAATATTTGGTCATAAATATTTAAAAGCAATAATGAATTCTTCTGAACAAGTTCAACGAAATCAATATTTTTCACAAACGTTTTGTTTGATAACTCCTTATGATTTATAATGGTGGAGATTTCGTAGAACATGCATACATTAAAGGAAAATAGATTAGGATACGTTCGAAATAACAAACTTTAGGCATAATACTACCTTAATGTGTGCCGACGTTTTGGCTTAAGTTGCAGGCTTTTATCAGGGTCACTAGTCCGGAACTTGGAACAAGTGTGTCTTTTGCTTTATTAAACTTTAATAATTGTTTAAGTTGTTTTATAATTAATTAATTATTATTACTTCTGGCTTGTGCCGGAATTACGGATCAGTCGTCCTGATGAAGACCTATGGCTAAGGCCGAAACGTCGGCACATATTAAAGCAGTGTTATATAAATTTTTATTAAGAATGAACCTACGAATATTTATCGCACCTAGTTCTGTAAAATTGATGTTTTGAGACAAATTTTTCTTTAAAATTGTAGAAAAAAGTTTTCTCTGTAATTTTATTACATAAACAAAAGAATCTGTCATCTAAATCTGCCAAACAATTTGAGCTCAATCTCCATGACAAAGGGCCAAAGGTTTGCGCGCGGTTACAAGCGGTTGACGCGCGGCGAAAATTTGTAGTTTCCTGATAACCCCTACTTTTTAATAGGCTCATTTACAGTTATTAAAAATTTACGAAAGATCCTACAAATCATACTTCAATATATTCAAAATTGAAGGGTTTAAATCATTCTAGAATCTTACATTCTAATTATTATTATTTTTCAGGTATTATTATTATTTATCATGCACTAGAATCTTGGAGACGTGGTACATCATTTTTAAGCATTTTTGCATCATCCATTTATTAAAGATATTTCCTAACCAGTAGGTGTAGTGTTTTTTTCTGATAATGCAAAAAAGTAATGTCTGAAATCATTTTGCAACAATTATGAATGAGAAATTCATTTTATGAATTCAAAATATTTATTAAATTAACAATGGAAGCATTTTCCCACATTTCAGTGATTATGGCTTCCTAAGTTTCACAGTTTTTTCCTCCACACTGATTTGTGGGAGCCTCCTTAGTTTAACAATAATATTAGCATGTTCCATCATCCTTTGGACCCTTTCTTCTTCCTGCCAAGCTTTGCGTATTATACACAATGCAATGCAGACAGTATTCACTAATCCTTAATTGACTTAAATACCTTAGGTATCAATCCTTAAGGAGGTGGATCATGCTTATTTATGAGAGCATTCATTTGCAGTAAATTACTAATAAGTTCAATAACTATCTCCAAAATATGGCTCTAGACACACCAAGTGAAATTGTTGATGTGGTTATATTGTTCGGAGAAGCAATAGTTCTTTAATGATTTTTTTTTTAATGTAAACCGTAGGGTATGTACATTTGTATACTATATTATTATTTTTATTGAAGACTATGTTTCAATTTTTATATTAAATAAACATTTTGAATCCATAAAATCAATAAAATCCCGCTACAAAAAGCCACTATCTTTAACAATCTCCAATTCGTTGAAGCGAGTTGGCCCCGAAAGGCTATTAGGAATCGCGTAAGGAAGGGTGAGTTGGGTAAAATAGAGGGGAGGAGGAGGATAAAATTTATACATATATTGTAACCAAAGAAATTATTAAAGTGATAAAAGAAATTATTCATACCATAATGCATTTCTAGAAAATTAAGTTTTAAAGTTTGTGGAGCTCCTACTTTCTTCATTCTATGGGTGTTCCTCAAACGCTTATAACAAACCGACCATCCAAAATTCTTCTTCTTTACAATTTCTTTTCACTATCTTATTCCGCTGAATGATATGAGCATATTGATGTGTATAGCCTTGAAAATGTGTAGCATTGTAATACCCTCGGGTAATGAAATAAAGGAACTTATTTCATTGAATGATATAAAAAAAAACAAAAAAAAAATGTGATACCATTTATGTATTATATGAGAAAATAAGTTGTCAAGAAGAAGAAATGTCGATTTCTGTTGTTTGTAACACTTAAAAAAATCACAAAAATAAGATATAATAAAATGTATCAATAAAACAAATAACCGGATGCTTATGATGATTACTCTTTTTTCGACGTTTACCACTTTCTGTTGATCTCTTATTTATTATTGCCACTCTGATACTTAGCTTTATGGAATGAAAATAGACTCATTTCAAAGTGGTCACTACAATGTTTACATCAATAGTTTTATAAAAAATTATTCCTTCAGTGAAATATGGAACTTTGTATAAAAATCGTGATTTTGCGATTATCGCCCTCGGATCGAATTGGATCCAAAAAGTACCCAATATGAATTCGTCTTAAAATTTCATTTCCTAAAAGGATCCATAAAAAAAAAAAAAATAAATAAAAAAAAATAAATAAAAAAAAAAAGAAATTCCCCATTCCATTTGAATTCCAGAGTTAAGTGCGCTATAGAAGAACTGGAGAAGTTTATGGAGGTGGTAATGTCATAAAACGATATTTCATAATTCAAAAAAAAAGACCCACCGAGTTTCATCTCGTTATTCCAAAGATTCTGGACTCTACCGTGTATGATTCATGTCCACTGCGGCATCCCGTGTGTAGTTGCGTATGTTTGTGATCGTGTAACTCGTAAACGACTTGACCGATCAATGTCATATTTACACCAATATATTTATGAGGCAATTCATAGTTCATAGCATCCGGTTTGCACTGTCGTTGAATAAAGTTACAACTAAAAATTTTAAATGATTGGAAAACAATATTTACATTCTTTTTTACACTTATTAATTCGTCTTTATTAAAACACAAGGGACATTTAGCATACTACACGAATAATCAGAGTGATTTCAGGAGATTGTAAGGAAAAAAAACTTTAGATACTTTACGACAATTACGATTTGTTGTATATGTGCGCGTGTTATTGAAAATTGAAATTTTGTTTAACCTTTTATTGTTATAACCAAAGTTAAATCTCAAGGTAACATAGCCTTAGCGATAGTTTCATCTGGTATTGCAGCAACTTTATTCGATTGTGAAATATTCGCCCGTTCTGCTCTAAAGCTACTATTAAACATACAGACCAATGAAAATGCAGTATACAACATCAAAAAACACTCAGGCATGGCTAAAGTACTCCAATACCGTCAAATTACTGTCTGGGGTGAAGGTGCAATGGCCCATAAACATTCCCTGGAAGCATTAAATCGAATCCTAAAAGATCTAAATGACAACGACAGACTTTTTGGTAGTGCTCTATTATTATTGTCAGGTTTTTAATTTAAAAATATAACAACTGGAATGTGTAGCCCATTAGGAAAAGTTTTATCTCCTCCACCTATTGAGAATGCATCAGCTGATCGATTGAAAACTTTGTTTTCTGCCGTTACAGTTGCATTGTTTCTGAACAGTATTCGAAAATTTAATAGTTTCCTTCAAATGGCATCTTTTGGTGCAACAACTATACCCCGAAATACGAGAAATGCTGGTCGCAAGAAACAAGGTACAAAATATAGGGTATTTAAAAAATATGTAAATAATTTTATAAAATTATAAAGGCCGAAAAACGAAAATTTAGAAAAAAAAATACATTCAAGAAATAAAATTTACGTTAAGATTATCTTATCCCGGGCGGAGCCGGGACTGGACTATATACAGTAGTATATACATATATATACCGATCTCCATGCTTCAAAAAAATGCAATAAATAGAAATTTTGCTATGAAAATGGTTTGGTATAGAATGAATGAGGTCTCCATTGAAGATTTAAGAGTCTCGTTAATGAGGCCGCTGTCAATATTGGAGCTGTTCCTTGAGAGGTCAAGGTTCCAATTAACTCAAAATTTAATGCTTTATTGACTTTTTCATTAATTGTACAATTAAAGAAACTAAAATATCCAGGATTTCGGATTAATTTAGTTGTTAACGCCAATGATGTAAATAGATGATTATTCTTAGAACAATATGTTTCTAACTTTTTTTTTAATTGGAATTTACCTACAAGAACAATAAATAACAATTTAAAATGTATTTTCGAAAAGCAAAGGTGCGTTAATATGTTCAAAAGTGTTATGAAAGGGTGAGTGGAGGAAGGAGGTATGTAACATATCTGTTCAAATTGAATTATGGTCAGAAATGAAGAAGGTATGAGCTGACCTGTTTTTCGGTATTTGCAGTCACTCTTAAGGAGCCTTAAGGTAGATAGATACTAGTGTAATGAAGGAGGTATGTGACAACAACAAAGTATATTTCTAATCGAAGAATGGTGTATGTTACATAAATTACAACATACTTCCTTCTTAATTTATTATTTTTAATTTTTACTAGATATATCTCGAGTGGATAAAGGAGATATGTAATATAAAATAACCACCATGGCAGTAGAAGGTGGTATTGGAGAATTGGTGCGCCAGATCAAAGAATCGATAATATAACAATATTCTTCATCGTTAAAAAAGTGCATATCAAAATTTTGCCCCGCTTGCAATACTGTCCTTGCCTAGCAGCAGTAAGGAAGATTTTTTTTTATGAGTTTAGGTATAATGAGTCCAAAACACTGTATCTTTTTGCTATATCTTCATAAATGGCCGAGCTATGGGCGTATGAAATCTTTAATCGGCCGCTACTTTGAAACAAAATGCCGGATTATATTGTCAAGTTCCGAGGATCTTCTTGGATTGACCAGTGGCTATGGCCAATATAAGAATAGTATATTTTAGTACAAATTTATAAAAAAAAGTAATAACTAAAAAAGTACCAAGTGAAAAATTTAAGGCTAGATATCTCATAATACACACCAAATCTGCTGCTTTTATTCGACTTTTGGATTCTATATAATGTCGGTTCTGAGGTAAAATCTTGCATTTTTTTAGTCGATCTAGCATTTTTGTGGCTATTTACCCTGTGTCTGAACTAAGGTTAGGCTTCATTATTGACCACATTGTGAAATTATCAATAATTAACTAATTATTATTATAACGAAGCGTAATTTTCGTTCAGGCACAGGTAAGTAGCTACACAAAAGTAGCTACGAACTTTTATTTTTACGAAAATACAGTTGATCATTTTTACCACAAAACCGACGATATCTTAGAGCAGGCATGTCAAACTCAATTAAAGTTTGGGGCGTATCACATTTATAAATTTGCTTAGAATTATATTTTAAAGTGAGGATTCAGGAATTTGGATAGGATATTAAAACAGATGATGCAATTAAGTGGATTTAAAGGAATAATCGATAACATTGGTTTATAATTGTCTTTTTTTCACTTTATATCAGAATATTGTGAGTCACAAAAAATCACTCCGGGGGCCACGTGTTTGTCACCTCTGCTTTAGAGGATTAATTACTTTTTTTCTAGATTGGTTACAAAGGTATATTAAAAAGAATAAACGAAAACACAAGCTTTTTGAGTGAAAGAAGGTGGTATGTGCAAATATGTATTTTATTTTCATTTTTTTAACCCATATAACAACAAAAATTCATACTGAATAAAATTTTTCCCACTTATAAGAATATTATATCTTAGTAAAAACTTATAAAAAAGTAATAACTAAAAAAGTACCAAGTGAAAAATTTAAGGCTAGATATTTCACACACTTGCTGTATTTATACCTCCATTACCCACTCACCCCTTCAATTACTGAGTGATATTTTGAACTGTTTTGGAATGTCGTTCTACCTCTAATGGCTTCTTCTTTTTACTTTCACTTATCTATATATGAAATATATAGTAAGGCAAAGATATTGCGATCGTGAAAAATTTCGATTTCGAGTTTTCAGCGGAAATACACGTTTTGAAGTCCCCTTAGTCCAAATAATCGAGTCTCGCAAAATGGTCTGTGCAATAGTTCTAGTAAACGTCAAAGTATTTATGGATTCATCAAAATCTACTTGGACCTACTTTTTTTTTTTTTTTAATTTAAAGGTATTTACAATAGATGGTAACATCCATCTGACACACTCCTAACATCCGTCCGTGAAATTAAGCTTTTTGTTGAGATTTTTACTTTCTCATTAGATATATATTCTCATTAGATTGTAGGTCTGTATTTTTGATTAGAATACAATATTCAGACATGTTTATAAAGTCAAATTTTTTAACGATAAAAAAATGAAATCAAATAAAAAATGAACAAATGGAAAATTTATGCATTAATCAAAATTAATTATAACATTAGACAAATTTATAAAATTTTGTACACACACACATTGCTGATTTGTTCCTGAACACTCCCAGCAATTTGGAGTAACACACTTCACACACTTGTAGTTCGCCATTCAATTTTTTAGCTTTTCTGAAATTTTTTTTATTAAAGAATATCAACAAATCACAATAAAAAACAAGAAATCCAGATGAGTACAGTAATAACAATTCTATTAGAGTGGTATCGGTTTGGAGGAGGGATATAAAAACAAACATTTAGAGTAATGTTCATCTGATGGGGGGATATGCCAAAAGATAAAGTAGTCACTCCTGCTGCCATCACCAATTAAGACTTGAACCGGTCATGGCGCCTAAGCCGACCTGCATACCAATTTGTATGACGGGCAAGGGCCCGGTGGAGATCATGAGCGGGCTACCATTCCAGTCTGAAATCGGTGTAAAAGCGACTATAGTTCGTCCGACCAAGGCAGGGCCCATCTTGCATCGCATAGAAGATAACTCTGAAGTAACCAAAGTTATTGGTTGGTAAAGCCAACAAAGGTCTACAGGCCAAGCTGGTCTTTAGGAAAAAACCCAACCTTGAGGTTAGAGGAGTACCACAATCATAGGGCTCAGCGGAACTATTAAGGTTTTTATGGAAAAACAACTCAGAAATCAGTCACTATAAAACTAGTTATTGATGACCTATGGCCACTTTTTTTTTTTCATCAATGGCTAGAAATGGTTTAAGCTAGAATTGGGTTTTAAAAGTGCACCTAATGGTTCGGTTCCTGTTGCTGGAAATGGGAAGCTTAGATAACGGATGACGGTCTATGACCTTCAGAGGCTACCTGGACGCCCCGCGATGAACGACGTGTCAAGTCCACGGGCACACAAAAACCACACGCCCGAAAAATTCCCTAGTCTTCATTTGGTGTGGAGCATGCAGCCATGAAAAAGAGGTTGTCCATGAAGGAATGTCCAAAAAAAAAAAAAGATCTGACTGGCCCGTCTTGTGTAAATGGTGAGCGAGTAATTGCCCCACCTTACCAAAGGAAGCATAAGGCGGGAAAGTCGGGAGTAACCTGTATAAATAAAGTAGTCCCAGAAAGTAGCGAAAAAAAATCTATAAATGTATAAAAAAACGTATAAGATAAATATATATAAAAAAGTATAAAAAAGCGAAAAAAACAAAACAATAACTGCAAGGTATTGCAGCGATAAAGCGTGAATCAGGTCCATCATCCAGGCAAAAGCTCCTGAAGAGTCGGCGAAGATGTTTATAGCAGAAACTTACCTGAGGCAAGAGGAAGCAATCGTGAGACGCCCTACGGAATGCCCACCTGGTGATCTGTGTCCATCATGGGACTTATGGGATCTCCGTACCGCTGTACAGACAAAAGACTGTCCACGTGGTGGGGTTAGACACCATTGACGCGGCAATTTTCAAAAATAGTATACCCTAAATTGAAGAAAGATTGTTTTCAATGTTTAATGATTGCCTAGACAGGGAATACTTTCCAAGAAGCTGGAAACTTACTGACGTCAGGCTTCTTTACAAAGGAGGAGACAAGGATCAGCAGTTAGCCAAGTCTTAAAGACCTATATGTCTCCTCACCGTCATGAGCAAAGTTTTGGAGAACTTGATGTCCGCAAGCCTAAGGCCAGTCTTCTCGAGAGCGAGCCATCCATGCCAGTACGGATTTTGCAAAGGCAGGGAACCGAAGATGCCCTGCTGAGAGTGCGCATGATGTCGAAGAGAGGGTAGAGAAGAATGCTTCTCTTTTTTGTATAAACCTCCGCCTTTGATACCACTAACACAAGTATGAGGCTCCCAGCAACTTATTTGGTCTCTTCAGAAGCTACCGCCAGGACAGAATATATAACATTTGTAGTAGCTTCTGTAGAAATTAACGAAGTAGCAGACATTGTGGAGAAGGGATGTCCGCAGGGCTCTGTCCTTGGTATTGGTCATCAACGAGTTGCTGAGAGTGCTAGAGGAGGAACAGTTCCCCTCTACTGCTTATGTGGATGACCAGGCTGTTGTTGTGGCTTCGAAAAGCAGAGCCAGACTGAAAGATGCAGCTGAACGGTGCAACAACCTGATAGGAGAATGGTACGAGAAGAATTTGAAGATGGTGGGTTTCAAGACTCAGGCCATCCTCTTAAGAGGCACGACTGATAGGGCTCACCGTATGACTATGGTCATACAAGGATCAAAAATACGTCCGAGTGAGGTCCTATCTTGGAGGAAGGATTGGAAAACATTTTAATGGGACGCCTCACTTGGACTATTTGAAAAGTAGGGTGACCCTAGCCCTTAATGGACTCAGTCATATTGGAGGGTGCTTTTTGTGGCCTCTGATACCCAGCAACAATGATCATTTATAAAGGAGTGATTCTGAGTATTCTAAAGTGCACGTCCCCTACCTGGAATCAGAGTCTCTCAAAAAGACAGAAGAGTAGGTTGGCGAACATCCAGATGATGGCTCTGCTTCGAGTAATTAGGTCATACCGGACGGTGTCTCGTGAGGCGGTGCAGGTCTTGGCAGGAGGGATACCGGGAGTACTGGGTAAGGAATACTGGGTCTTGCGAATTCTCAGTGGGCATGGGGGTTTCAGAGCGAAGCTTTTTAAACATGGAATAGGCATCGATCCCCTATGCCCCAGTTGTGGTGTACCGCCTGCATTGCCTGCACTGAGGGTCTAACTACTGAGGAAGACGGGACTCTATGTTCTGACGGAGAGCGAGTTCCCTCAGCTGATGACCAAAAATAATTGTCTTCACTTCAAGAACTTTGTGTGTGGTTGAAAGACGATAGTGGGTCCAACCCACTTTTCCTTGGAGAGGAGAGGGAGATTCAGGGAGGCCACCGGACAAAAGACCGAAAAGCAGGCTGTGTGCACAGCCTCTAAGAAAATTGTTATCTGATCTACTAGCAGCAGTGTGTTGTTAAGCAGGTTGAGTAGTTATGCATAATATCACACTATTGCAAACACCCGTATTGCCTTATATGCAGGATAGGGTGTAAAATAAAATAAAGTACCTAATATACCTAGTCCGACAGACGGAGTAATTACATCCCAATAAAGTAATATCCGCTTCAAAAGCGGGATTACTTGTCTTTAAATAGTAAATTTATAGTAAAATAATAAACTAAGCTCACTGACAAAATAATACTACAAAAGTAAAAGACTAGCTGAAGTATAACTAGAAGTTAGATGTTTCAAACTGACAATTACAAACTGCAACCTTTCGTGAAAAGTGCTAACCAGATTCGTTCCGCAGATGGAGATTACCATTTATACATTAATGTTTGTAAAATGTAACACTAACTGACCGACCGGAGTAAGTGGAATGTTGGAAATGAACAAGAACAAAATAACTTTTAAAAAATAGACACACATGGCATGCGATAAAAAAATAATCTTTGATTGCCTAGGCATAAAAATAGAACGATAGCAACCAAATAGTGACGGAAGGAGAAATTGTTCTTAAATACATGGTATGTAAATGTGCATATGTGTGTGTGTGTGTGAGAGTATATATATATATGTGTGTGTTGTATGTATATATAAGAAAACTTAAAACTAGTTAATTCAATACACTAATAAATTAGTTTGAAAAAAATTTATCGAAATCTGATTAATAGTATATGATTAGCCTATGCTAAAATATAAAAGTGATATTAACAATAAATAGTTGAAAATAATATAATTATATTTAGCTGTTATATGTTATTAACCACCATAATATATAACTATAGTTTATACATAACCACGTTATAACGTTTTATAAGCATATACAAGATTTATTATGAAACGGATCATTAAACTCTAAAATCAAAATATTTCTTTTGATTTTTAAGTCAAATGATGTCATAAGCTCAAAACCGTGAATTTTACGAGGCTTCTACTCTAGGTATGATAATGTAGTGTATTTAAGATTTTGCCCTGTGCGCCTTACCAGGGCCATACGCAGAATTTTTTTTACGAGGGTGGAAATGTAATACGAAAAAGGAAAGTAATCACCTAAATTGGAAGTTTTTGATATTTTAAGGATAAGCATTAAAATTGGATCAAAAGTTATTGTTAAAAATTTCCAAAAATATTACAATTCATAGTTTGTACGTGCATATCGGGGAAAGATTCCTCAATTCTCCCTCCTCCCCTTATGTACAATATTGGAACCTATTATAGATTCCCTACTATAGGTTCACACATGACTGGTTTGTTTATTAAAACATAGTTTAAGTTTAAAATTAACACATACAAATATAAATATAAATATAAATATAAACATAAATATATATATATATATATATATATATATATATATATATATATATATATATATACTTTTAAAATTATCTGTAAGATATTAATGGAGAAATTAATTTCCTTATTGTTAAGATCACGGTTTTTTTTTTAAATTATTTATGTTGAAGAATAAGCTTTTTCTTATGGTTTATTAGTATCCAGGTTTAAAAAAATAAAAATATTTTTTAAGCATATTTCTTTTGAATATTTAATTTGAATCGCTGATTTGAAAAACCTCATAAGTTATTGAGACCAAAATTTCGGGAAAACAACAAAAAACAGTCCAGACCAAAGCGTAATGCTTCAAAGCAATTCATAACTACTGATAATTAAAATTGACTGACTCTGGACTTATTATGTAACTAAAACAATAAGACTCATTAAGGTGTGGAATTACATTTAAATTTGCTTGACTTAGGAGATTTCTCAAAGCGATCAACCTTTCGAAGGCAAGAAAAATAATAATTGTTTATAAAATTGTGGTAAAATGGTTTACTAAAGTATATTCAGACAAGATTAGTCAGCTTCTGATTCCTCATCCGTTTCACATGTGGTCAACGGAAAAATATGAGACTAAACTTCAGTAACTTAAAGCGTTCTTTACCTGAATGATAACTAACCACCATTGCAAAACAGCCAAAATGCATCGGACTAATGGTTATGTTCCCAAAATATGTGCTTAGCACAACTGAATGAAAATCTGTCAAATATTAAATATACCCAAAAAGTGAAGTATGGGTTTTTTCGACTCAACGATTCATTTGTGGATGTATGGATGATGCTAGGAGATTAGACTGTATCTTGAATTATAAAATACAAAAATATAAAAGTTGGGGTACCCAGTCCGAAATATAGTTAACAACCGTTAAATTTTTCAATAAAGAAAAAAAATTGAAACGACTTTAAATTACTCATTCCCAAGAATGTGAAATAAAACTTATTTATCAGAATTAATTTAATTTGATGAAAATTTAATTAAATTAAATTTAATATTAAACAGATTTTTAAAAATCAAATAAAAATAAATCACAAGGGAGTCGAACCTTTCTTACCTGCTGCTTGTTCAGTTTTATGTATTCCACTTCTTTTTACACATCTTATTCTGTCACTCATCTCATGCTATTTTAATTTTCACAGTCAGTTATACCTATCTTCACACAGTGTAATAATTTTCATATGATGTCATATTGTCATACCTGTTATTTCAAACTTTTCATACCTTTTTAATTTTTTATATCCATGTTTGTCTCCCTATATTGTTTGTATATTTTCATGTTTCATACTTCAAACAAGTTATTGTATATTTGTCGTTGTCTTGTTTTTTCTGTTTAGCCCTGATGAAGACCTTTACATAAGCCGAAACGTCGCACGTAATAAAAAATAGGTTCCACTCATTAGTATGTTTTTTTCTTCATTGATCGGAACCCTCGACCGACTTCTTTTCCAATTGCAACTATACCCACACCAATAAAATAAATCGTCCAACACGGGACCTGAGAAGTATTTGCTTTGATTAGATTGTATAATATCCAATATATATTGTGTGGCGCAAAACGCTTTAAAATAAAGAACGTAACAATTTAATATTTAAAATATAAAAGAAACAAAAAAATTAAATATAAAATAAAGAATATTAAGTTTTTGCGGAATGTGAAATAAGACGAAATCCGCGACATAGCTACACTCCTGCGGTAACTCATCTGCGAAGAGTTAGTGCCCAGGTTTTTTCAATAACTTGGTCTTCAGGGTCTCCTCAATGCAGGTCAAGACCACGAGCTCAGCAGTTTCTGAAATTATGACTTAGAGGAACAGTTTGACAAACTATAAAAAAATTATTGCCTTTTTTTTTTGCAACCTGGTGAGGAATTTTATTATCAACATAAAATGATTTCATTCTCTCCAGCAGTGAATTTTATGGGACTCCAAATATTTTTCTAATCGCCATTAATTTTGCTTCCTTTTATTTTTCAATTACTTATATTTTATTTCTTCACCTACATCTGGAATACCTTGATAGGTTATTTTAAAATTAAATATTTTCTTAGAGACTGCCAAGTAGTAGTAATACCTTGGTTCCAGTGGTCGGTTATTAAACGTTATCTCATGTTTCAAAGGCCTTGACATCTCTAAAACAACATTAAACGAAAAAAATTTTAATATTTTTATCATACAAAAATTAAAATTAAAGAACAAAGATAAAATAAACTAATTCCTTACAAAACATATTTCAATCAGATTCCGAAATGCGAAAGATGTGGTCTCGGCCATGATAGCGCCGCCTGCACAAAAACATGGAAAACAGCTGCAACATGAGCCAACTGTGGTGAATCTAATCTTGCCAACTAAGAGCAGCTAGAAATCCCAGAAACTACCTACACAGTCCCCCGAATGTGCAAATCAGCACACCTAAAATAACCACGTCTCCATTTCCAGCACTTCCTCAACGTCAGCAGCCTCCCACAGATCGATTGAGACTAAGGCCGCAGCATCCGAAGCAGCCTCAACGAACGGCTATCACAGGAGCACCAGTGCTTCATCAGTAATCAGAGTTTTAAGGAATGAGAAAGGGCATGAGAAACCCAGCCGGCACCTCCAGATGTCAGTCTCAGCAACCACTATCTTAGCTGTTCAACCTAGTTACCCGCTTGAATAACTTCACACTGCCCCTTTCCAGTCTCCTTCAACAACTTTCAGAGGTTACTCAAGCCTATTACACTGGATATGGCCAATAATCAATTGACTGTGGGCTCCATGTCCGTTATTTTTTGGAACGCAAATGGTATTAAACAACATAGGATTGAACTCGACATTTATATGCATGATAAACGGACTGGTATCGCTGTAATAACTGAAACAGACTTGACTCCAGATTCCAAATTTTATATTCTCGGCTACACAGCAAACTGAACTGACAGTATGCACCCCGTACTGAAAATACGAATTCCTATCTTTGCTCTGATCATTCCCATCTCAATTTATTACTATTGGACAAGCCTTGTACTGCTCTACAAAAATCATCTCTTATAGAAGGATTGCTTAAACTCAACGCCCTCTATTCCAATTTCTCTAAAGTCTGAGGATGCGCTGGAGGAAGCCGTTGAAAAGATTACAAGCAGTATGTATATAGCAGGCTTCTGTGCCCGGATCCAGAAGAATTGAGCAACTTCCAAACTATCCCTACTACATAACAGATTTGATCAAGGCTAAGAGAAGAGCTCGCAAAGTATAGCATATTGACCGGCTTCCATCTGACAAACGGGCTTTTAATATAGTTATTAATGAACTCAAACGACAATTTCAAAGTTTACAAAACATTTCTTGACTTACTAACGAACAATAACATAATTCCTGAACATCAATTTGGATTTCGAACCAACCATTAAACAATTACAAAGAGTGAAGGAGTACATAGTGACGGTACTACAGCAGAAATTGTATGCAACAGGAGTATTTCTGAATGTTGCTCAGGCGTTCGATAGAGTTCAATAGCATCAGAGGCTTCTCTTCAAACTTAAAATGATACTTCCTCCTACCTATTTTCTTATTCTTCAATTCTTTCTTTCTGAAAGATTTTTCTCTGTCTGCCAAGGCTCAGAATTTTCTAGCATTAGATCAGTCTTAGCAGGAATTCCTCAGGGATCAGTACTTGCTCCACATTGCTCTACTTCATATACACACACAATATTCCAAACAGCTCCGAAACTCTGACAGCGACGTATGGAGATGATACAACAATTTACAGTATGATACACCTCACAGAATTTACAGTATCATCTAGCAAAACTTCATAACTGGTGCAAACTTTGGAAAATTCGGCGTACCCAAGACAAATCCCAACATATCATTTTTACTCTTCGACAAGAAACCTGTCCTCCTATATACCTCAACAATGTACTAATTCCGCAGAAAAATGAAATTCGATACCTTGGCCTGACATTTGACAGAAGAATGACATGGGGCCCACACTTCAAGAACAAACAAAAACGCTAAATCAAAGACTAAAACTATTAACCTCACTTCTTTCACGAACCTCCAAATTGAAACTTAGACAGAAATTGAATACTGATACTTACTTACTTAAGCCCCTCTGTAACTTAGCTTCACATAAATACATGGCAGCCAAAAAGACACACATACATAAACTTCAAATTTTTCAATCAAAAATTTTTAGGACTATAACCAAAGCCCCATGGTACATCAGTAACATTAGCTTACATACAGACCACGATATGCCAACAGTTTACGAAATCATATGGACCCACTACAAACGATTTCATGATAGCTTACACGGACATCCTAATTCACTCATATAAGATATGGCGAATACCAACATGCCTGACACCAACACCCGCCGAAGACTAAAGAGGAGCTGGGTGAGGGATCTGCTTGCCTAACTATACCCATTAATCAAGATAGGGAGAGGTGCCGCTGGGCATTACTCTCTATCATGCCACAGTACCTACTTTTTAGCTAGCAAATTCACTTATTTTCAACACTGACAGGTGTGAGTTCAAAAATAAAGACCAAGTTAGCCTGTTAGAGAGGACGTGGCAGCCAAGTACGTTGGGGCGAGGGCCCCAGAGTGCCCGGTTCGGAACGTTGTGGGTTCGATTCCTAGCTGGGTCGGTTAATATTTATTTCGTGGCGATCCCGCGAAACGAATCTTGGCACACACACTCTGGTTAGTACGCGGTGGTGACCTAAAAGTAGCCGTCAGGGGTTGGCAAAAAGGACCATAAGGCCCACTTGCCGGATTAGTTCCCTCCACCAATACCAGTGCCAGTACCAGTAGCCTGTTAGAAAACAAATTCAAAACACTAGTTGTTATAATAATCTCTGACATAAAAATACATAGAAGCTATGAAGTTTAATTACCCAATGGATGTAAGGAATTACCATGGAGATGGTTTATGAAACTATAATTACACATATTAAATACAATCAATTTTCAGAATTTCGGACGTTGACTAAAATTAGTTTTATTTATAGCCGAGAAAGTTGTTTTGAATGGTCCGAATTGGCTTTGATTCGATTTAGTGAGGACAGAAGAGAGAAAATAGCCATGACATCAAAGTCTATTTGCTCTACAATAGGAAAATTTAATTTCGAAAATTCTATTTTAATACTGTTTTGACCTTTTGAAAATCAATAAATTGGAGATATATGATTCACTTCCAGATATGCCTTTCCATATAAAGACGTAGCCATAAAAAATGTTTTTATATACGAAAATTTATAACAGTTGTGTATGTATATTCAATGCATTTAAAAGTTAAAAACTAAGATTGTTGAGTGGTGGAACCAGTTTGTTGTGGTCTTGGCAAATCTGGAATAATTAGTTTTCATATGGTAATGAAGTTGGAAATACGAAAAATGTTTGAGGCTTCTGAATCCGAGCTCAATGTGACATATTTAAAATAAAAAAGAGGAGTGAAAATTATTCAACATAGTCTACTGATACTTAAAAATCACTAAAACTTAGGTCAGATTTTCTAAATTATCAGTGACGGGTTGAGTATACTGACGCTCTTATCCGAAAATCTTCGACCTGTTTCGGGCTTGGTTATACCGACAAGAATATATTAAATATACTCTTTTCGTTAGTGGTGTTAAACTCTTCTACTGGTTCTGTCAGCTTCTCAAGCGAACAATATAGTGTTGGAGCTTGTTGACATACAAAGATAGACAATAAAATTCAGGTCGAAAGGCATAGGCTGATCACTTTAGGGTACCATTACTAATCTTAAAGGATCACAGGGTACACAGAGCGGTCAGGTGCAGGAAGGAAATTATCGCCTATAACAGGAGAAAATTGCAATATGGGATTCTTCGTTACAGCATCTGAATAGTTTTTTAAATATACCAAAATTGTTACTGCAAATATTTATTCAGTCCGCTTATTACAGGTATTAACCTAAGAAGAAGTATAATTTATAAAAGGACATTATATACAATGATAATCTGAATCAAGACTAAAGACCTATTTGAAAATACGCCAGACAATTCTTTTTTTTTTCATTGGCTATTACCAACCTGGCTTCGGTCCAGATATTAAGGATTCTGCCCAGATGATTTACATAAAACCGAAGATACACTCACTTTTTAAACAATAAATCTGCAGCTCAGTGAATAAGTGCTTGAATTGAAAATCTTTTTATGGAGGCAGTTTGAATCCAAAAATCTGCCGTTAAAGGAATAAGCTTATAATTTTAAAGTGCGATACATCAACACCACTTTTGTTTTTCATAGTCTTCTATACACGATCCAAGAGTCAACTAGAAACCATTATTCATGAGTCATCCACTAATTGATAAAGTGATGCAGAAATATGAAATTTCACTTAGAAGCCAGTGTGATTAGGTTCTGGCTTTTCTTTTTATTAATTTCATCAGAAATTTTGATAAGCAGATGGAAGAATATAAAATTTAGAAAGCAATGTCCGACATCGATAACAATATCAAATAGAAATTTAAACAGAAAAAAAAACCCGTTATATAAGCACAAAATTGTATACGAAATTCAACGATTAGACAATTTATTGCAACCTGGGTAACATCATCATATTTGTATAATTATAAAGACATTCTGGGATAATCACACTTTAATAAATTCTAGCCAGACATCCCATAGAACCGTTATATATGAGGAACTACATTCTATTAGTATACACCTCTCTTCAAAGCCACTTTGATGATATTCTGATTAGGGTGTCGTGGAAAAAATCAAAATGAACGGGATTAAAAATGTGCATTGTGTTTTCCATCAGGATTACTATAATAATGTAGCTATTGCTTTTATTATCACCGTCAGAGCTAAGGAAGTTATTATAATCGGGTCAAATTTTTATATTCGGATTTCAACAGATCTTTACGTTTCAGAGACCCCTAAAATTTCACTACAATTCCACCCTTATAATTCCACCATGTACAATTCCACAATTTCACCCTAACTTCAAGTATCAGCCAAGCGGTATTATTCGGATAAGAGACATTTTTAAACTATGCTTAATAAATCACGACATTTTAAACTCTTACCGTATATGTAAAAAAAACTTTTGCTGTTCCAGCAGTTGAATGCTGATTTGTTTATATATATTTTAAGCCGACAATATACCGACAATTCCTATTTACCATTCCTTAGTTGTTTTTTTTTCACCGCAAAATTTTCGTTTTTCAAACTTCATTAATTGAAAACTTACTTACTTGAATCATTACTTCATCATATGAAAACTTATTATTTCAGATTTGTCAAGACCACAAAAAATTGGTTGCACCACTTTAACAATCTTAAAACACTGACATACCTTACTTTTTCCGTTTTTTATGAGTTTTTCGACAATATTGAAGGTCCCGTATCTCATTAGCTGTTGCGAATTTTCAAACAAGTTACGTAAAAACTTGCTCTTTAAAATTGGTAACGACAGTGTTTGGACAGAAATGCACTAGAAGCGAGCTAATGAGGAAAAACTGAAAAACGTGCGTTTTTCTGATTTTTTTTTTTTCAAGATAGCGGAAAACGCTCAAGGGATAGGAAGTCGAAAACTTGAATTTTTTACGAGTAGGTCAACCAATATCAATAAAATAAAACCACACCTAAAAAATCAAAATTGCTCCACCTTTTGTAAGCCAAGATGCTATCTCTGTTAGGCTAATTCGAAATTTTTCACGATCGCAAATCTTTCCCTTACTATATATTTTATATATTGGTAAGTTAAAGTAAATACAAATAAACGAAAATCTCAATTGGACCAATTTTAAATAAAATACAGTAAATAATTTTTCTATTGAACGTAACACTCGAAGCCGTAAGGAAAGTTGTATTAGTGAGACACCAGATATTTTTTACAGCTGCATAATAGAGTGGCATAAATAAACTGCATTACAACGAAACAAAAATAACTTCATGGACAAATTGGATTATTATCGGTTACTTGGCTCAAAATCATCTTTAATCAAGAAATCCCCTGCAAAATACTACTTAAATCTTTGTTCAGGATGCAACTAAGGGCTCAACTGAAATCCCGAATCCGGATTCTAAAATTATAATACAAAAAATTTGAATTTCTGACGTATACGAACAATTATAAATGGTAATATAAGAAGAAAATATTATTTCTAAAAAAAAGCTACTCATCACTATGTCCATCAATTACAATTACAAAGAGCTAAAAAAATAGTTACACTCAGCGAAGATTCCACAAAAGAAAAATATCAATATTGTTGAAATATTGCTGTAAAACTAATAAATAGGTCTTCTTTTCAACTAATCCGATTTGAAGGTGGGCTGAGAAGACCTTCAATTTGTAGTTGCAAATATTGCATTTAGGCAAATCAATAATACAAGCAATAGAAAGTATAAAATGAGAAAATGAGATAAAATATGAAATTGAAAAATTGGACAGAGACTGTATCTACCACACAATCGAGACCTTTAAAAGGCGCAGAATTACTTAAAGTACTTATTTCTGTGCGAAATAATCCCTAATTGGTCAATTTTATTTACGCTTACTGTACTTCCGCCGTAAGTTCAAATCCAAAAATTCTTTTAGCAACCTCGAATAGTAAATTTTCTGTGAAATGATACTAATTTGTGCTCCATAGCATTTATAGAAGCGGAGCTATATACGTTTAAAAATGTCACAAGAAGAGTCAAAAAAAATTTCTGTCCTAACATTCCATAATTTAAAAATAAATTAATATGTTGACAGGGCTAACATTGGACAAGTCTTGTACTGCTCTACATAAATCATCTCTGATAGAAGGGTTCGTTGATTGGGACGCATATAGCAATTGCTAATGCATAAAAATAAATTAATATGTTGACAGGGCTAACCATTTCCAACTAAACTGGAGTAACCATTCTTTCCATTTTATTTGAAAGATAAAAATAATAATATATGTGTGTTTGTAAAATAAATAAATAATTATTTATTACACAACATATTATATTGATGGTACAATACATCAAATGTCCAATAATATGTACATAATTTTTGTTTTTCGGTCAGACAAAAAAAAAATCTTTAGATTTCTTTTCCCTGAACTCAAGTCGTTTAAATCGCCCGAACGTATTTTTTGTTCATCAAAAAAACAACTACTAATCAACTACCGCCAGGAAGAAACTCATTCTTGCTAATTAAACTTAATCAATGCTATCAACAATCGCATGTTACCAAGTTTGAAAAAAAAAATCTCTTTATTTCTTCCAATTACAGCTTTAAAAAAGCATCTCGCTAATGCACGAAGTTGTCAGTAGATTGTCGTAGTCATTAGTAAGCTACATGATTTGCATTTTTAAAACTAATTACGTAAATCGGATCACGGAAAAAAAAAATATAATGATCAGAAAAATAAATAGGTTTATATGAAGTTAGTGTATTGTATTCTTTGTAGAACATCGTAGATCAATAACATCAAATAAGATAGCAGATATTCCATTTTTAGAACATTAAATATTTCATTTATATTGAATAATACGTTAGAAAGTCCTTGGAATAGTATGGGGTGATCCGTACTACACAACGGACAAAACCTTACATCATAACGTCAATTTCCAATCAGATCTTTCTAATTTCATTAGAACCTTTCTTATTATCAGAATTCTGCCTAGATAAAATGCCAAAGAAAATTACAAAAAAGGAAAAAGACTTTGAAGGATTTTTAGGGTGATTTTGGATCGCTCCTCTGAAAATATATTAATTTTGATCTATCTGCTATATATATATATATATATATATATATATATATATATATATATATATATATATATATATATATATATATATATATATATATATATAAAGGAATATATATATATATATATATATATATATATATATATATATATATATATATATATATATATATATATATATATATAATTACTGAACCAGTTAATTGAAAGAATAATTAAAAAATGTAACGAAATGATGATTAACAAGACACAGGACGAGAGAATGCCGTGCTCAGGGTACATTTTCATAAAATACATATTAAATGTTATTATCATTTACAGGAATATTAAGTAATGTTATTAAATTTTATTAAAGAAGAATTTCATTTGTTATAGCCACTAGTAATTTATATTGCATTTAGTGTACTTTTTATTTAAGATTTTTTTAAAATAAAATTGTATTTTCGTAGTTATTTATCAGAATACATTCCAGACTACAGAACAAAAAGAAATAAAAGCTTTATAATAATTTATTGTAATTATTTTTACTGAGAACACTGGGAGTTTAAAAAGTGAGAATTTCACGTCTTATGATTTTTTACAAAACTGGAGGCGAATTCTACCTCAACTAAAATAATATAAACTTAAATCTTATTAAATAACCAAGTTTTTCTAAATGTGGAAAATCTTAGTCGAGTAGCAGACTGATAAAGGAAATCGGGAATAATCCATGGTTTTAAGAAAAACAGAACTTAGCATAATTCAGACACACAAAAGTCCCCTTCAAATGAATTTAACAAAGACACATTCTAATTATTTCTGAAGAAAATTTTATCTAGTTTACGTTACTGCAGTTTGAAATTACCTAGCTTACATATATTTTTTGTTATCGCTTCCAACTCAACATAAAACATGACAATCTTAAAGTAATACAAAATTTATATTTACTCCTTGGTTCGGAATTGCACCATAACCGAAATTGACTATTTTGTTGCAAATGAGGTATAAAATCATCCTATGGCCTATGGTCTGCTCAACATGATACACCCTCTATATATATTTAATTTGGACTTTGTTAAACTCACCAAACCTATATGGGAACATAATGCTGATAAAACATACAATATATTGTCATTTCTTTATGTTTTAGTTAAAATTACTGCTAAAAATATAACCAGCCAAGCTTTATGACTAAAGTTGGTAGTTACTTATTAGTTTTTTAAAGACTCAACTTAGTACTAATATAAGATCTTACGACAACGCCATCTTACAATATTCAGAAGCAATGTGGTAAAAGCCGCATTTCCTGAGGTCTAAGGGGATCCCTTATTTCCCAGAGAAAATTAAGATACACCTCTGAATTATTCAATATTATCGACTTTCTAATAAAGTTGAACTACTGTTCATAGACAGCATGCAATATGATAATTTTTGAGTTTTGCCGTTTTACATCTTAAACGGAAGTCTCTCTTCAAGGTTGACTTCGAACTTAGAGGATTTTCCTTTTTAATATTATCAAAACTTTAATTGGAATTAGCCAGCCGACAAATTTTAAATGCAAATTCTTTTTAAATTTATTTTTCTGACCTGCTTATTAAGAATAATTGATATCTTATAATTGATAATAAAAGTGATGATCGAATAATCCCAACTTAAATTCAAAATATGGGTATTTATATATACTTGGAATAATTGCCTGGAATTTCATAAATAATAATTTATCAGTGAAGAATAGCCTTGCTAAGTTTATTGTATCTTAACCTTCTGTATACGAAATATTATCTTTAAATAGATTATTTATGTCTCTCAAGTCACAATTAATTAACTTCTGGGAGTTTCGCCATTTGCGGCCCCATCGGGACTGCAATGTAGTTAAATCATATTCAATACAAAAAAAAAATGTCGTAACTACCTAATGCAGACTAAACCACTAGAGTAACTACATCTCAAGTCAACAGATTGAAGTAACGTAGTTTACATTTAAACTTCAAAATCCCAACTTTTCATTTCAAAGTGGCGCCCGATTAAAGGTTGCAAACGCCCAAATATCAGTTATTTGTGAAGATAGAGGACAAATGTAGTGTTTTGGAATCATTATACTGAATCATTTAAAAAAATTCAATCCAAATATAATTTTTTATTTTTTTCGATATATAAATATTTGGAATTATAAAGTTTTTTGTGAACGAAAAAATTTGCCTTAAATATGTCTTTATTTTTTTAACATTAACATTTTTATTTCATCAAAACGACGTTTCAAAATCTTCTATCATGATCGGGGTATTTTTTTACTTTTTATCTAAAATTTTACAATACAACAATAGCACTAAATACATTTTCAAAAATTCAAAAACTAAATTTTTTTACCTTAAAATTATTTCTTTTTCTTATATTTAATCGTTGGCAGTAATTCTCTAACTCTGTGTTATCCATAAATAATTATTTCGTCTAAAAGTACAATTTTTAAAAAAAATTACAAAAGGATTGTCTACTTTGAACTGATGTTGATGTCACACTCAGTAAATACTAGAATTGAACCTTGTACTAATTCATTATTTGTTTGTTATTTGCCTATTGTCCAACTTATGTACCTAGCTTTATAAGTTATTATCATTCTTTTAGTTATTCACAAAAAAAGTATAATATATTGATGTTATACTTCTGTAAGTGAATGAAATTAATATAATACGAACTATTTGGAAATACTAAACCAGAGTGTAGTAATTTGCAGCTCTTTTAAAACACAACTAGTATATATTTATAAAACACTAGGTTTTTTTTTTTTTTTTTTTTTTTTTTTTTAAATAAATATTTAATGTTTCAGTATTAAAATATAATTATTTTTTACTAATATTTTTTTTCACGCCGAAATAGAAATCCTGTGCAATATTCAAAGCTCCAAATGCCTTATTTTTGTACCATTCTCTCCTCTATTAATCAATTTTACATTATGAAAATATTTTTCTAGGGCAAAGGTGGTACTGCCACGAGCGGCAGAATTTAGAGGGAGGCAAATTCCGAATGAAAATTTATTTTTGGTTAAAAAAAAAAAATAAATGAGTTAATATTGTGAGATGATGCTATTTACTAAGAAACATATTGCCTAAAACACTGTTGTTGACTTTTATTGAGGGGGTTGTGCCGGGGCGTACGCACAATTCTGGGGATTTACATTTTTTTCTTAGTAGAGGAGGAATTTAATAGAAGGCAAATAATCACCTAAATGTCTATAATAAACTGGGCTAAGTAAGTATTAAGGATAAGAATGAAAATTGGACAAAAAATTATTGTTAAAAATTACTAAAATATTATTCAAAGTACAAACCTTATGCTTGTGGTATGGAAATTATATATTTTTATACATTTCGGTAGGATGTATCTCCCCCGATCCCTAGCCGTGCATACGTCACAGGGGAAGAAAGAGCAGGAATGAAACAAGGGGCGGCAAAATTAAGTTTGCCTTGATAAAAATCCAGTTCCAGTCCTGGCCATGTTTATGCTGATAAAGTACTTGTATAATCAGGGATGTTACCTCAATGTCAATGTTAGGACGATGTAAACACCTGATTTTGTATGTAATGTAATTGCTGAAATAAACGTGTCAACAATCCCTAAATTTCAAAAAGTACTCTTAGCTTTTATAAAACAGCATCTACTTTAAAACCACAATCACCTCATAGTACAGACACAGAGCTAGGCCCACATAGGCCCACAATCTACATTACCACCAAGCGCACTATCGCTCTTAGTAATTACTCAAATATTAATCTACAAAGGAATTCAATTTCTGAAGAACATAAACAAGTAGGACAATAATTCAAAGCTTTCCCTTACATGACTATGAAGAATGCTGAGATGAAGTTATAACTATCCGAATCTTTCATCTAATGGTCCGTTGTCACGAAAACATATTCTAGGTAAAAAGGCACATAGGATATATTTTATGGCAACTTTTCTCACCAGTACACATCGGTCATTTCTTTAATCCACAAATGGCGGATGTGCCATTTTGGTGATTTTTATCTTTTGACTCCATAATGTTCATTGGTACTACCGGAACCTATTAAAATCGATTCAAACCACAAGGTCCATTAATTCACCGCCGGTCGTGGATTAAAGATGTCCACTGGTGAGAATATCTAGTTGCCATCAAAAATATCCTATTTGCCATCTATCATCTTATTTTATATTTTGATTTTTATATTTTTTTAGCAGTGTTGAATAATTATATAAATTTTTCAATTTTCAGATTATTAAGTATGTTTTGGTTTATTTTCAATGGGTCTCATTTCAAATTAATTTAGACACTAAAAAATATAAAAGCCAAAATATTAAAATGACATAGGATATTTGATGGCACATTGGATATTTTCTCGTGACAAAGAAAATGTGCTTTTTTGACTTGTGTTGAAAATTTAATTATTAATTAATTGTATTTCTTTCCACGAAGGGACTCTCCGTTTTTCCAGTGTGCCTGTTGCCCCATTTCAACATAGAATCACCTGATGGAAGGTTGCCTTTGAAAAAAAAATCTAGTGATCTAAACAATGGTGACATTTAGGCTTATTAATAACAATAGATTTAATCTTAGAGGCAACGATAGATTATTTAGGATATATTTATTTCGAAGAACCGATGAGGAAGAAAACAATAAAACCTGGTTGTGCATTAATTAAGGTATTAGTGAAATGTGACATTTAATAACAATTATTCAGAGGTAACAATAACAATTATCGTATGTAAACATTATATCCATTATTCATCTGGGATATCTAACGGACGGGAAAAATCGCATTTTTGGAATTCCTTATTTTCATTAATTTACCAGGTGCATTATTTGCAAAATAAGATTTTATTGTTTACAAAATTAAACATAAAAAAAAAAAAATGATCGTAGGTATTCTAGTGAATACCTTATATCTGATAGTTCAGATGTTCATACATTTATTACGACGTAGACGTTCGGTTTCATTGAGATAAACTAATTCTTGCAGTGCTCAGCACCTGATCTGCTTCCTTTACCTTCTATTCATCCTTTCAAACCGTTAATCATTTAAAATTAGTTTTATGATGAGGGAACAGCCTTCGTTTGGTTATGCTAGGTTTGCACAGCTTCGCATGGCTCTTGGCACACAAGTCTTCTATCTGTTTGTCTTATTTCTGCATCCTAAGCTACACTGATCTTCTTCTCAGTCTCGCATAAGATCATTTAGCTGACTAAACATAAAACATCAACATTTATTTCTTAACAACTAGTGACACTTTATTGACACATTACATAATATTTCCATTGATTGGTCTAAACAATGCTTAGTTAGTCCAAAGGTTTTAACTTATAAAAATCATACACATATAAATTCATAATTTATATGTATATCATTTTTATTTTTATAGAATATCAAGGATAAAATTAGCCATTCGTCAACTATGGTCTGATGCAATGAATCATTTTATCCATATAAGAATAAGATATGCATATAAATCGAACTAAGAAAAAAATTCGAAACATATTGCAATGAGTTTTTTTTCTGTTTTTTTAATATATTTTTAATATCTTCATCTGTCTCAGCATTATTGAAAATTAACGATTATTATCTGATTCGCTAATGAGAATAGCCTGTCATATAAAACTTTATTTTTGTATGTAATGGCAGATTTTTCACCAAACTTGTTTTCGGCCTTTATTAGATGTTATTAAGAATCTTTGTTAAGATTTCTATATAATAAAACCCTTAGTTGCCTACGACCGTGTTCGTCGTTTAGCCCGCCAAGCCCTCATAACCGTTCAGTATTGAGGGTACTATATAGTTTGCCCCTTACTTATTTCTAATTTATATCAATAAAAAAATGTATGAACATCTGAACTATCAGATATAAGGTATTCATTCACTAGAATACCTACGATCATTTTTTTTTTTTTTATGTTTAATTTTGTAAACAATAAAGTTATCTTTCAAATGCGCATCTGAAATATTCTAGAAAAGGTATAGTTTTCGAGCTATCAAAAAACTAAACGTAAGGTTAGCTTAAACTAAACTTAAATCTGAATCCCTGAATAATTTGTATTTATTACTAATTTCATCTAAGATTTTTAAGAGTTATTAATTAATAATAAAGTAATTAAAATGAGAAAGGAGGTTGGTTTCGAATTTGGTCCTCATTAGCCAAGTGATACTAAAGTAACCGAGAGCCTTCCACGATCCCACTTAGCAGTGGGATTCCCCTAAGCTTTCTCTTCCAAAACCAATTTCCTTCCTCCGTTCGCTCAACCTCACCTAGCCTGCCTTTTTTTAAATAATAGGTATTTTTTCTAATTGTGAATGTCTAGCGATCCCTCAGTTCTTCATTATTTTTCAAGTAACTCGTCACCGTTAAAAATATAATACTGAAATGTTTTCTAAGGTTATTCTTTCCTATGTACACAGTGAGAAAAATAAGTTTCAGTTATTTCTGTGTAATCAGGAATTTTTTGCTTCCTGAACAGTTATAAATAAAAATTATAAACAAGTTACAAATTAATACGCTAAGGTTATTAAGAACCTGTAATCATATAAAAAAATACTTCTATTGTTGACGTATGATCGCCTTCACAATCAATTATTATCTTCTTGGATTATCTTCTCAAACGAAAAAAAAACGCTGTATATGATAACTGTTATATGATATTATAACGCTGTATATGATATTATGTCCAAATTATTATATATGTAGTTTATCTCTGCAACTATCGTAAGTAACACTTTCAAAATTTTACAGGAGAGCAAAAAGTAGCTTCAGATGGCACTGCATTGCTTCTGATTATAGATAGTGGTCAATCGTTATAATTTGGAGTGTAGCAAATTTCACAATCCTTTTAGCTTGTTTACGAAACTCATATTCGGAAAATATGGCCAAAATAATGCAAAAATAAAAATAAAATTCAGCAAAATTGGAATTAAGACAGTTTACCTCTGACGTACAGATATATAAAAACAATTAACGTTTAGTCGTTTTTTATTTTAGACTTTAGTGTAATGATTGCAAACCACCTTATATTTTTCCTCTATTTCTATAAATGAAAGGGGCGGGGTGGAGTAAGTGCGTTATTGGGATATACTCTAACACAGACTCTGAACACTTTATTATTAGTCCAGAAGTGTTGAAATGCTCAGCAAATGTTGTTTATTCATCATTTAATTAAAGTTATAATTTCATTTTGGCACTATTGGACTAATGTTTTACTGTTTAGAGTCTGTGTACCATTACTACACTTACCCCACCTCACCTTACTTTAGTTGCTTAAAAATCAATATACAAAAATAGAGTAAAACCGTGCAGCAGGTATTTTCAGATCTGAGAGTGCAATATAATCCATCTGCGAATCTTGATATATGGCAGTTTTTACATGTAAACTTGCCTTATGTCTGCCAAAAAATGCTGAAGAGTGGCCTGAAATTTTTTTAATGTTGTTATTTTTAGAAAAGGTAGACATCTGGCATAAAAAAACTTTCTTCCGATATCTAAATGGATAACTCAATCCTTATCGACAAAATTGAACAATTAATCTTAGCAGGCAGAACTTAATTCTTTAGATTTACGATTCATTTTGTTGGAATTATCTTCCGATTTTGATAATTTATTGCATTTTGGGTTTATATTAGAATAAGGGTTTACCATGAGCTGATAACAAACTAACTAGTTCTAACTAAACTAAGTAATTTAATTCTTCTAAACTAGCAATTCTAATAAAACTAACTAGTTATTATCACGATGACTGTCCCTATAAGAAGAATTTTTTTTCACGCTCAATGCTGTTAATTAGGTTGTACAGGTTTTTTTTATTTCCTTCACTTGTAAAAATTGTTGAAGAATGTTTGTTATATCTATCAGCTAATTTTTGTCCAATACATTATAAAATATATTTTTCCGAAAATCTATGTGCAGCTATGGGACATTAAATGAAGATAATGGAATGATAGGGATTAACTGACTTTTCAGGAATTTAAAAAGAGAAAAACAAACTTGAAAATATTGTGAGAATTTCCCAGAAAATTGGATCTTATTTTGTGTGTTATAAACACAGTCTTGTTTTTTGTTGTTTATTACTTTTCTAATAACTTATTCGTATCTTAAACTTGGGGACAATTTTGGTTATACTAATAGAAAAATAAGAATTAAACGTTTAGGGTTAAAGTTGGTGGAATCAGAGGAAAATTTGGATAAGTTTAAGATTAAAGTTGGTGAATTTAGGAGAAAATTTAGAGAGTTTTAGGCAGAAAATACAGGGCTGACCTGGTAACACTGTATGAACAACCACGTATTACTTCATGAAACTTTCGTTTGTAATTCTGTTAAAATGTAGACATTTCCAAGCAATTTACACAAAAAAGTTAAAAAAGTGCAATTTCATGCAAAAAAAACTTACATATGTAGATATTTAGGTGTTAGTGGATATCAAGCCGGCGGAAAAAAAAAGTTCAATTGCTCGAGAATCCGGGGTCTAGTGAAGACAGTTATGGATGTCCTGAACAACTAGCAAGCTCTCTCAAGGTTCTTCAATTGTCCGTTGTGGTCAAACAATGATCAACAGCCCCATAAAATAAGCCCACTAGTTCATAAAAGGATGTCTACGTGAGGAATGATTCTAGTGTCGTCATTTTAGAAGTACACGACTCCAGTCTTGCCGAAATTGAACTTGAAGCGAAAGAAACTCGAGACAAGGGCCTATCAGGATGGCCTTGAGGTAGGGCGAATTTGCATTGAAGTAGAACTATGAGAGAAGCATGCACGACCGTTATACAATGTAAATATCATCGGAAACACGAGAGATGAAACAGAACCAGATATGGCAATCAAGAAAATAACCGCTAATTTATTCCTCTGTGTTGGAACACAGAATATTTATATTTATTACTCAAAATTGTAAATAGTACCAATTGAGCGTTAAAACCTACAGTGTTATATCAGAACAAAAAAAAAAAAAAATATATAATCATAAGAACTTAAAATTGGAAGTTTTGACTTTCGAACAAAAAAATATCGACTTTATGAGGTATAATGTAGTCAATGAGATACTGTTATAGTAACAAATTAAAGTTCGGTTCTAACAGTACCGTTCTAACAGGAAGCAACCAAGAAATTTATATAGTATTGTTTACACCAGAGCTCCAAAATAATTTTTATTTTATTTTGAGTAAATTCTTGTTCTAACTTAAAGAAATTTAAGTATGCACGGACAAACCTTGGATATTTACATGTAGTATAAAAACCTTATTCGTGATTCAGAAATAGTAAATTTTAGTGATCCAATTTTTTAAAACGAAATAATAGAATTTTAGAGTGGCCTGAAGAATGTATTGTATTAAATGTAATGATAACCGTATTCTTTACGGAGTGAAGTATATTAACAGGATTTTTATATTCAAAACTTGCGTCAGATTTGGTTTTAGCATTTTGAAAAACCACTATATTCAAATTTTCGAGCGAATCTAAAAATAAAAATTTATGGCCTAAATATTTTGCCAAGTGTCTATATCTCTACCCTTCAAATTGTTTTGAAGATTTAAATAATCGCTCATAAATCAGGAACCCTTTGAATAATTCAAACCAAATTTGGGTCATCAGTAAAGATCCTACGCAATTTGCTTTAACAATGATGTTCCTACTTGTTTTAGAACCAACGTTATCCGCAAAAAACTTCAATTTTGTTTTTATATGATAACCACCTCTTTTTACCCAGAACAAGATAATGCAATAGTTGTTTATATGTAAGAAAAGAAGAAACTCCTCTCTTTTCAACAAGTACAAGAACATCGATATTGGGTAAACTGAAGAGGAGATACAGAACTTCAAACCCAAACTTAATTTTGTGGCTTCAAAAATTGTAAGCACAATAGGGACACATAAAAAAATGATTTTTGTTTTCGATAATTTTTTCAACATGAAGGTTTGTTGATATGTTGAATCCAAAACTGAAATCATTTTTGCTGTAAAAGCATCTGTGAGGCTAGTTTAATTAATAGTTTAAACACATTTCTAAATTTATTTGACCACAGATCAATTATTTTTTAATGTTTATATTTTTCTTTTAATATAATCTAAAAATCAAATGTTTATCTGAAAAAATGATGTCTATATCATTTGCCAAACACAAGATTTATAAAACAAAGCATTTTCAGCATTTTTTTTTCTCAGCTCTTAAGGCCTTTTAGATGAATCGGAAGGATATGGGTCAACTTTTTTCAATGTAGAATCACCCAAAAAATGTTGATCATAATCGGCGACAGACACACCGTGCACTCCCCTTGTTAGTAAAAGTTTGGAAAAGTAAGTAGCAAAAATTAAATTAAAGAACGCAAACGTAAAATATTTCACGAACGAAAAATCATAAATTTTGTTGGAGCTTTTGAGCAATGCAATTGATTTCCTTCGATTTCATTATAAACTGAAACGTTCCGATAACATATATGTTTTAATTCAAAATATTTCTTTTCTTGTATATTTTTGTGCATTTATCTCTATTAATTATTGATCTTAAATGTGACAGATCGTAATACATAACAAGGAGAACAGTTTAAAAAAAAAGAAACTAAATAAAGTTTTGTTAATATTTTTTTTTTTTTTAAACAATCTAAGACTTTGTTTGAATTGGACGTGCGTGTGGTAAGTTTCATAGCTATGTGTTGGTGATGAGATAAAGCCATATTGAACACTTCATTTCGTGACCACAGAATTGAATAAATCATTATACAATTCCATCAAACTGTGAGTCATCGTCATTCAATCTGATTTCAAGGTATTTTCAATATCTTGCAAATCCAGGCTTTCATGTCTAATACAAAAAGTTGATGTAAAAATATATGTTTAATGTATGAGTGAGATTTTAAATAGCTATCAAAAATATGTGCGCTTGTCACTGAAGACTAAAGCTGAGCTACTCAATCGGATGCTCAATATGCTTTGAAACAAGTTGGAATAAAATTCATTATGAATTTTTCGTTAGTTTATTGACCGAATATTATCAACCATTCTGAGATAACTTTAAGTCAAATCAGATTAATAACGCCGTATCTCATTAATTTCTTGAAGGATATTACTGAAACTTAGTTGTTCTCTAAACATAAATGTGTTACTAAAAATAAACAGTATGTGTAAAGATGTTTTGAAGTGAGCTCAAGTTGATATGACTTTTAAACTGTGGATATGTGCTGCTTTATGCCTTTATATACATGATTTTATTTTCTTCTGTCCACATGATACCTGAATCGGCGAAATATCGACATATTAGTTATATATATATATATATATATATATATATACACTAGAATCTTTTTATAACATTAATGGCCCCCGTAATCTTGTATAGTTCTTCTTCAGCGCACCTAACTCTGGAATTTCAAATGGAATGAGGTATTGTTCATGAAGGGTTCTAATAGAAAATTAAATGTTAAAACTATTTTATAATTTTTATCTTGTAACTTTTTAAAAATTGTGTTTTTTATAGCATTACAAACAACATAAATTGACAATTGACATTTCTTCTTTTTGGCAACTTATTTTCTCGAATAACCCATGAAAGGTATCACAATCATTTCTTTTTTAATATATATTCAGTGAAATATAGTACCAAGTTATTAATATAAATTTAAAAACAAAAAATAATAGCGTGGTTTTAGTACCACGAACACTAAGTTGTGAGTTTCAAATAATACCGCTCTCCATCATGTACAAACTTAATCCCTAATCCTGAGGTAAGAGTAGTATGTTTACAACTTACAATTACTTACATGCTTTATCTATCTGGGAGATAAAGAAACCTATGAACAACCCATTAAGAAATCAAAACATTGATAGTGGTTGTGTTTGCTTGGTTAAATCAGTTCGACTTCGACAGCTAGCTGATCAAGATGCCTCGATGTGAATTTTCAGCATTCGCAGCTATGTTGGAAATGGCCACTCTTTTCTACGAACACGGAAGTGCTCGTAGAGTGGTGACCATCAACCTGTCGATTAACGGCTCATTTGTTGACGAACATATTGTGGACTTATGAGTCGACATTCACTAATAATAGGCTCTTTAGTAGATGGAATTTCCGAACTTGGGCTGAGGAAAAACCATATGTTTATAAAACACATCACCAAGTTCGGCATACCGTCAATGTATAGTGTGGGTAAGTGGGTAACCCCCTAATTGGACCCTTCTTTATTGAAGTAGGTGCTCTAAATGGCGAGAGGTCTTTACAATTCCTCCGGGAAGATCTTCTTTCGTTGCGTGAAGACCTCCCTCTCGACCTCAGAGCAGGGATGTGGTTTCAACAAGATGGTTGCCCTGCTCAATGCACACGTAGGATGACCCGGTACTTTAATCGTCAATTTTCCGGCAGAAGGATTGGACAACAAAGTGAGGTTGCTCGACCACCTCGCTCTCCAGACTTGTTCCCAACAGATGTTTACAAATGAGGCTATCTGTAGGACAAACCTTACGCAGCTGATTTGCCATCCACTGCGGGGACGGATAGTTGACGTTGAAGGCCAGTCTCTCCATAATCGATATGGGAATCAGTGACTGAAGAATGGATAAGAAGAGCAGAGTTGTGCGTGATAGAGGGTGGTGCTCATTCAGAACACTGACTCAGTGTGACCTGACCGTTTTCAGCGTTTTTTCAATAGAATTGAGCAATTTAGAACATCCAGAAGTAGTCGTTGGGAGGAAAATTTAATTTCCTACAACACAGGTGAGGTAGTTATTCGTGATAATGAGATACCATTTATGAGTTATTTGAGAAAATAAGTTGTCAAGATGAAGAAATATCAATTTTTGTTATTTCTTAGGCTTAAAAACATTGTTATTTTAAATCACAAGGTTGAACTAGTTTTGACATTTGAATTTCTATAAGAATCCATCATAAATAATACCCAATTCCATTTGAAATTTTAGAGTTAGGTGCGCTGGAGAGGAACCGGAGCACTTTACGGGGTCGGTACTGTCATAATAAGATACTTCATAGTTCGTAGCAAAGACCCACCGAGTTTCATCCCGTCCAAATATTCTGGAATCTACAGAGCTGATCCATGTCCGCTGAGACACCCTGTATACATTTATACACAATATATATTATTTTTAATAATTAAAAAGATTGAAATTATTTAAACATTCCAAAATCGTTTGAGAAAAAAATCAGGTTTTTGAAATAATTCACATCAAAATCGCTAAGGTAAAAAATTAAAAACGATTTGGCATATAACATCTATGAAACATGCATTAAATACAAAGTGATCCTACTGTGTTATAAATTTTCAAAAATTCATTTTTATTTCTATTTTCTGTTTATTTATTTTATTTTTTTGGTACATTAATTTCTCTGTGATACTGTCATGAATTTTTTCTACATCATAGAATATAAAGATGTTTTAGATTTAATTTTGTGTTTCTTTTACAATTAAAAAAGAAGCGTTTCTACAACACTGAAGAATTTGAGAAAATTTTAAATATCGTCATTGCCACAAGAAAATATGTGATTTTTATATTTTTCAGTGTATAAATTAATTTGAAATAAGACTCATTTTGAATTAACCAAAACATATTTACTACTCAGAGAATTAAAAAATTGACATAATTATTGTAAATACTGCCAATAGTTGAAACTGTTTTTAATCTTTTGTAGAACATAGGATATTTCTTCCTGACTACGACGATATGTTGTTCCTGAGTTCATCAACATTTCGAATCTGCATAAACATGAGATTTATACACGAGCTATAAATAGAATACCCGAAAGATATTATTTTTTCATTTTCTAAATCCTTATTATTCCCAATCTCGAATTTTATTATTCTCTTCATTATATTTTTGGTAACGATTCTTACCTTGATTCGAGACTCAGGTGGAAGAAGCACTTCTATGCATTTAGGCTATCTATATTTAACTAATTGTAAGAAAATGAATGAAACTAAGGCCGGCACATGCTTTAAGGCTTGCTGGTTAGGTATCGATAACTCCTTAGGAAGGTAGCTTAAAGGTAGGTAGTAGGTATATTTGTATGTAGAATAATATTATTATGTTTATAGCAAATAAATAAATGTCGAATCGACTGGTTTTGAAATTAATTTAATAAATTAAAAAGGAAAAATAAAATCATTTTAAAAAAATATTTATACAATTTAAAAAAATTAAAAAGTGTAAATTAAATGGATAAATGATTAAATCATAAAGAGTCCAATAAAATCAGATAAAAAAAAAAGATGCACGCAGTAGTAAAGTAAAGTAAAAAGTCCATAATCAATCCTCCATAATGGCACTACTAGTTTGAGAAAAATGTGAAAATAAATTATTTATGATCGCGTAAATTAGAGTCCAAATTTCATGAAAATATGCAAAAAAATATCTGATGTGGGCAACACATTATTTCCTTGTACGCCTATTAAACTATAAATCGGTGGCTCAAAATGTAATCCTGAATTTGGTTACTAGTTTCTTAAGATTGCAGTATGTCAAAAAGAAAACTCGTCATCCATCTATTGACACACACACACACACACAAACTCTTGTTTCAGAAGGTCTCATTCCATTATTATATGTCGTTTTCTTTCAGTAGGTAAAGCATTGGAAATCGATAGTTTCGACATTTTAAGCGGAAAAAACCCACTTGACATATATCTTATTCTCCTGCTGCAGACTTATTCATCTCACAAATGGAAAACCAGTATTTTGCAATCAATTTTAACACTTAAAACAAGTAATAAAATTATTTAATTAGAGTGGAAAAAAATTGCCTTTATCACCGAAACATATGATCTCTGAAATTAATTTCAATATACCTTTTGATGTAAGTTTCTTATGACCTTCAAGTAAAGTACCCCTTTCGGATCTTCAATTTCAACCAAAATCTATTAAATAATTTCTATTGACATAGGAGTCTAATATACCAAATTTGAGATGTTTTACATTATATTTTAATACACTTTTTGATGAAAGTCTAATATGACCTTCAAGTAGAGTACAACTTCCGGTTTGCCAATGTTTACCAAAATTTATTATCTTGTTTATATTAATATTTGAATCTTAAATACCAAATTTGAGAAGTTTTGCATAATTTTTAATATAATGTTTGATGAAAATCAGTAATAACCTTCAAGTAAAGTACCACTTCTGGTAATCATGCAGTGACCAAAAAGGAAGGTTCACAACTAGATTCTACGGCTAACCATTTTTGAGTTATGCGAGATACGTACGAACGTACGTACATTGACGTACATCACGACGAAACTAGTCAAAATGGATTCAGGGATGGTCAAAATGGATATTTCCGTTGAAATCTTAAAACCGAAAATTTTCGCGATTACAATACTTCCTTTACTTCGTACAAGGAAGTAAATAAAAAATCTAAGTGTCTGTATTACTTCAATACTTGAAATTTATGGAAATATTAAAAATATACTCTAGTAAATTCAAGACTAATGGGATGGCTTTCGAGCAGTATATTTTAAAAGTAAGCCAATTTATCAATAAATACATATTTTTATTATTTCCTTATGCGAATCTTAAGATCTGCTTTAATCATTTCTTGATTATAATTCCAGATTCGCCTCGGTTATGTATTGTTTTGATTACGCAATATAATTCAAATAATCATAACTGTAACGTCTAAAATAATATAATTTTATACCTCAAATAGAGTCTTTCTGTATTGTAAAAGGCTTAGTGAATATTGAGTGTTTGCATGAAGGGCTGAAAAGAGCTGCTACAGAATATTTTAACTTCGCGTAAGCCTTTTTAGAGGTCTTTGTCGTAAACCCGCATCAATATATCCTGGAAATCCTTCAGGCGTCCTATTTACTTTACCTAATGATCATAAATTACACGCCTTGCGATCTCATTTGTTCCTAGAATGCTGACAAAAGAATTGAGGATGTCTGAGAGAAAAATTCTAAAGGAAAAAATTGAAGAGCGTGACGTATTTTTCCAGAACATGTCCATTATTTGGCACTTTGACGCCGTTTACGAACCTGTGTATGCGTGTCCAAACTGTGATGTTTGCAGATAAACCCATGTGTTTATGCGCATCATTTTCAAGGATTATAAACGTTGAAACTAACCGCATTAATTTATTTGTATTTATTTAGAAAAATTCTGTCCTCGCCGGCTTGATCATCATTTATTTAAAATACTGATGTGGGCAACACATGACTTCCTTGTACACCTATTAAATTATAAATCTGTGGCTCAAAAAGTGATACTGAATTTGGTTACTAGTTTCCGAAGATTGCAGTAAAAACGACACTCGGCGTCCTGTCATCCATCTATTGACACAAACACACACTCTTGTCACTGGAGTTATCATTCCGTTATTATACGTCGTTTTCCTTCAGTAGGCAACTAGGTTCCAAGATATTTCTTCATGTTCCATGACAACAATAAAACTGTCAATATCACTGGATAAAGCATTAGAAATGGACAGTTTCGACATATTAAGCGGAAAAACCCACTTAACTAATATCTTATTCGCATGATGATGACTTGTTGATCTCACAAATGGGGAGGAAAACTAGTATTTTAGACTCAATTTTAAAACTTAAAATAA
The DNA here is from genome assembly GCA_948150685.1 of Rhaphigaster nebulosa. Lineage (NCBI taxonomy): Eukaryota > Metazoa > Arthropoda > Insecta > Hemiptera > Pentatomidae > Rhaphigaster > Rhaphigaster nebulosa. Next base: position 43,627,077 of record OX411306.1, read on the forward strand.
GTAATAAAACGCTGCAAATTATTACACAATGGTTTATTATTTCCACTTGGTAATATTTCAAAAATTTCTATTCTGTCCAAGTAAAAAAAATTTAGCAGTAGGCACCAAAGGTAAAGAAATTTGAAGTTTTTCACAAGATGATCGACGTGAGAGTGCTGAACTGGGAATGTTAATTTAAAAACTCTGTCAATAAGCAAAATAAACTTGTTAACGGATTTTTTCCGTTTTTGTCAAGATGGATTTTTACAAATGTCCGTCGAAATCTGAAAACCGAAAATTTTCGCGATTACAATACTTCCTTTACTTCGTACAAGGAAGTAAAAAAAAAAATTTGCGGACGGATTTTTTTTTATTCGATATTTGGATTCTACGTATCTTGAAACGTAAAACCTCAAATTTTGAGGGGGAGGGGGAGGAAATTTTCTATTGAAAGTCTAATGGCTGACCTTCAAGTAAAGTACCACTTCCGGTTTTCCAATTTAGACTAAAATCTAGTATGTTATTTGAATCAATATATAAGTTATAAATACTAAATTTGAGAAGTTTTGCATAGTATTTTAATATAATTTTTGATGGAAATCAATTATGACCTTCAAGTAAAGTACCACTTCCGGTGATCAAGCAGTGACCAAAAACGGAGCTTCACAACTAGATTTTACAACAATCCTAAATACAAAATTTCAACTTTCTATGGCAAACCGTTTTTGAGTTATGCGAAATACGAACGTACGTACAGACGCCACGACAAAACTAGTCAAAATGGATTCAGAGATGGTCAAAATGGATATTTCCGTCGAAATCTGAAAACCGAAAATTTTCGCGATTACAATACTTCCTTTACTTCGTACAAGGAAGTAAAAAGGTATGAAAAAATACGTCAAAATCAGGTTACCCATCTCAGTTTGAACCCGCGTCAGAGGCGTATGCAGCGTCGAAGTGTTAAATAACGGGCATATTCTAAAAGGAAAACGTTACGCACCACAATTTTTTCTTCTGACATTTTTCTCTTATACCAACCGTTTTTCCGTAAAATGTTTTTGAGCCGTCTTAAAATGAACACCCTGTATATAAAAATCGAAACGTTTGTTCTAAATTATTTTTCGGTTTTAAATGATATTACGGTGGGGCTCACCTCTAACTTGAAATTTTTCTCATCTAATCTCGCATCTACTTCATACATTTTTCGATGTCCGAGGAGTCGGCAGAAACTAAAGGCTATCAAGTTGTGGGTTTGCTTGCTATATTTTTTTAATGAATCATAAAATGTTATCATTCTCCTTTTAATGAATTCATCTATGTTGGGTGAATTCAATAAGTCATCAAATTTTTCTGCCTTTTCTTTTTCAAGAGACGTATTTTGGGCAATTTTTTTTTAAATATCATTCTGAAATTGTTGAAGTATCTAACTTGCATTCACAGAAGGGAGAAGGGCGAAGAAGGCTGTTATAGACAAACAGTTTTAATATGAGACGTGATATGAGGCGTGAGGTTGGTAGATGTTAGCAATTTTCGATGTTTTATTGTAAATGTTGTTTTGAATATTTGTCAGCATTTTAGGCAAAGAACATATGTGAGCGTTTTATTTTTAATATGAATAAAGAAAGCATATTAAAGAAGAGATCTCATTCAATTATATTTTACTCATTGGCGGTTCATAAATACTTTTCTATACCTGGTTGTAAAATATCATCTGTCTGAAGAAGGGAATTAAGGGTTTTGCTATTCTTTCTTAGGACTGGAGGATCCCGACCAAAGTTGGGGCAGTTGCCTTATAAAGGAAAACTGGGGGCATTCGATTTGGAAATGGTTCATCAGAATTCATGTCCATGGAATTTCCCGCACTCCAAAGGTTGTTTCTCCAGGCTTCATTACAGTTTGTATTATTAATAGATTATTCTGTTTTATCATGTTCCCTTCGTAAACAACAGTGATTTTCTCCTACTCGAGACTATAGAAGCTATTTTTCATACATAAATTGAGATTCAACAGAAAACATCAAGTTTTTGCAGGTTTTAGATATTGATATATCATTCATATATACTTCATATTTGAGGATATCTGAATAAAATAAAAGAAAAAAACAAAGACAAATGGTTATGCAAGGAGCTGATTTGGCCAGACAGTTGAGCCGGCAGATTTTACACCCCAGTCCATTCAAGGATCAGATACCTACTTTATTGAGGCTAGGTGTGGACCTAGGAGGATCTATCGACCTATATATTTTTATATATACTTATTTATATATGCTTATGAAAATAAATCATATGAGACAAATATAAAAGTGAAAAATAACATTAGTCCAGCTCATAAAGGCTTGAAAATTGAAAAAAGAAGAAACCCACTTATAATGATTGGATTTAAAAGAAATAAATAAATAAGAAATTATTGAGTTTCTTACATCAAGAAATAAAAAGTTTGCCTATGAAACGTTTCCACTTCTTTTTCACAATTTTTTTTTTCACAATTGGAAAATTATTCAATTTATACCTATATACAGAATTAATACAACGGATACAGTAAATGTCCTTGAAAAATAGACATTGAACTATTTCAGGAGCACACTATTCATTTTATTCTAGAAAAAAACTAAAATTTTCCTTTATTTTTCATTCAGTGCTCAATAGTACGGGATAATAATAATATTACAAACCATATACAAAGCTTACAGATAAGTATTATAGCTAATTTGATCATACATGATGTTAAACTTCATCAAATACACATTAAATATATATATATATATATATATATATATATATATATATATATATATATATAAATATAGAAATTACCTATGTGCACTCTCCTTGTAGCGTGTATCGAATCAAGTGATTAAAATAAAAGTGAAAGAGAAAATGATGAAAAATATGAAGAAACATAATGAAAATAAACTTGAGAGTGTGAACTGCAAAACTATTTACTTTCATTTTTTATTAAAATCGAGATAGCAATGATTATAATTTCTCACTGAGTGAAGAGTCTGAATTGTCTAATGTTTAAATTGATCGCTTACTTTATTTTCTTACTTTTAAAAATCAATAGTTACAAAACTCTCTTCATCCAGCAACATGTGGACTACAAAACTACTTATATTCATCACAATGTGAACAAATGGAAGTGAGGAATTTTACCGTTGTTCATACCCTCACTTATATTTATAGATTTTTGGTTGTAAACAATTAAAATGTCTGTCAAAGTAGTCAGTTGAAATCTCTGGCTCATCCTTCATGATATTCCGGTGCTGCTCAGAGTCATCAGTTGTATATATAGAACCGAAGGCATAGATAAGGATGGAATTAGTGGATTATTTATCGATACTGGTAGTCAGGAATTAGATTTTTAAAAGATAATGTTATAGGTAAACAACCTGATAATGATCTTTTGTTGTTGAAATCAATAACTTACAAAGGATCAACTAACGAATAGTGTTAAACAAATCAAAATTTTTGAAAAATATTCAAGATCTTTTATTTGACAAAGTACTTTTTAGAAAAATTATTTTCATCCCAACCTCTGCAAAAAGGGCATCGGTAGCAATCCGTATAGGACTGATGTCAATTTTCCGATAATATATTCATGATTTCTTATCTTCCATGCACGGCGGTCAACATCTTCCGACGGTCTTCCCGTTATTGGTCCTCTTATATTTCTATTCCCTATTTTATAGTGAACTAGTCCCACCGTTGCCTTCCAGCCATTTATGAATTCCTTGAACCGCGGGAAACTTTCTTCATTCACCAACTGAGGAAATTCATCCTCAGTGAGGATGTAAATTCCCGTAGTTTCACCATCTTATCCCTTAATGCTTGAAATGCGATCCGGGTCGTGATCACAAGCTCAGCTGTCTCTGGAACACCACATGTGAGGCATAGAGAAACAATATATATTTGACAAGGCATGTGTCTGAAGTTATGTTAAGGGAAAAGGCTTTCCCATCCTTCAGCGTAACCTTCCGGCCCATTTTCCGCCCACAAGGGTCTTCTTGCTTCGAGGGTTCTTGATCTGAGATATCAGGCTGAAGACCGGACCAGTCGAGACCCAATTCCACCTGAAGGTCCATGTCGACGAGATCGTATTTGTCACTGTCCACCAACACATTTCTGCAAGAACACCAAAAAAACCAAGACCTGCCTATCTGCAGCAACAGTTTCTTGAGCAGGTTTAGGTGCACCTGCACGTCACAGTTTCAGCAATACAGGGAAATCAGTGGTGATTTTTTAGGATGGTAGTTCTGCTACTTTAGACGAAGTTCTGAATACTGACCTCTTGTACGATACGAATCTGAGTTTTTTCAAAGAGTATTAACCTCGCTTCAATAATATTAGGTAGGGCGTACGCAGAAATTTCTTCAGGGAAAGGACCGTTCCTAGAGAAATATGGCTGATATATCTGAAATATAGGCAATTTACGTAATTTTGTTTGTTTATGTACACAATGTTAGAGTATCGGGCGCGAGTTTGAGCGTGTTAGAGCAGAATTTCGCTAATTATAATATCGCCGATTTCAACAAAAAAAAATTCAAATCGGACGAGAATAACGTGTTTTGTAGATTTCTAGAGCATAATTCAACTCTTTATAATTGCAACTCCTTTAAGAAAATCTTAAAATAAAATCGGACGAAAATGTTGTTTTTTTGGAGCAGAATTCAGCTGGTTACAATGGCGCTTTTTCCAAGAAAATTGATGAAAAACGGATGAAGATTTGCCTGTTCTAAAGATATCTGGAGCAAAGTATTTAGCTTTAGGTAATATCGCCCATTTCAAGATAATTTTTAAAAGTCGAATGAAAATTTGGGTGTTTTGAGAATTAATAGGGCAGAATTCAACTAGTTATATTTTTCACTACCAGGGACGAATCGTGAAGGTTTTGGACCTTTAAAAAGCAGAGTTTAGCTCGCTATAATATATAGCTTTCCTAGAAAATTTTTGAAAATATGAAGCGAATTCGGCAATTTGGTGCTGTGTGTAGCAGAATTCAGTTCGCTTTAATTAATTTTCGCTTATTTTCGCTACGTTTTTCATTCCCTGAGGATATCGTTTCTGCCGAGATTTACTTAACGCATAATATTTGTATTCGTTAAAATTGTTGATTTCTTAATCATGTCATTGGTATGTTTTAGTTGAAGCTAAAGCTTTCATTACAACTCGAAGTTAGTAAAGGCTTTCAAAAGACATCGCAAGATCCTAAAACTCTACTAATATCGATAAGTTGAAAACCATTAGATTGAATAATTTAAAAAAAAAAATTGAATTTGAAATAAGTTCAAGCTTTTAAAGTAAAAATAGTCTCCCCATTCCTTTTTTTCTAATTTAATTTTTTTTTCTGTTTCTCACTATTTAATAATTATCTTTTTGATCTTTTGGAGGAGGGAGACGAAACCCTTTGCATATGCCCATGCCCATATAATGAAACCAGGTAAAGTTGCTCTGGTAAGTAATCTGTGATTTTTGAAAAACACTCAAAATTGCAGCAAGATCGGGGTTTTTGGAAATTGTTTTCACAAACATTCGTTTATATTTATCGAAGAGGACGAAATTGTCTCACAGCCACTTATAGCATGTAGGAACATGATATGCTTTTAAAAAGTTTGGTTGTTAACAGCGAGCATTGGAGAGTATGATGAACGTTGTCGCTCTCTGGTCGACAGTTTTTTTTTGTTTTTTTTCTGAAATCCAACAACGAAGAGGTAAAGAAGATAAATTTGTTGGGCACCTGCTTGTTCAGATATTATTAATGTGCATTTTATACATTTTTATGCTTCTTCCATGAAGTTTAATATCAGGTATAGTCATAAATAGCATAACCATTGATAGTTTTTATAGAAATCGGACCTTTAATCGCGTTTTTGCCTTCATTTTCAGCGGGTTATAGCGGCTTAAAAGTTGATAGTAGAAAATTATTTTATGGACATATATAAAACATTTTGTTCACTTTAATTTGTCAAAAAATGGGCTTGCTTGAATAAAACAAGTTTCCAAGATATGGATGGCAAACCAAGATTCCGGGCAAAACATCTGTCAGAAAACCTCAGATTCAAGATCAGAGACCCAAGAAACTAGGATGTAAAAAAATGTTCGTCTACAAAAAACCTTTCCTATTTTCTGTCCTATATTGTGGAGTTTGTTTGGACTACCACTTATATAATTTTAGTTTAGTGTACTTTTTTCTATTTCCTCTCCAAACAACCATCCTTCCCTCTGGAAAATCCAAAAAAAAAAAACACTTTTCGCTCTCTCCCCCAAAACTTTTTACAGCTTATATAAAACTTGCGTCGTATCCCCTCCCCTCCCCTGTGGGCACCCTTGCCGTTCAAATTTGAGCTAGTTAAATGCACCACAAAATAGTTTATTATGATTGTCTTCGTAGAAAGAGTAGTTTTCATAGTATTTACCAAAATAAATACTAAAAATGGTGATTTCTCGTTTTTTGTAGAAAAAAATATTGCTTACATCGGGAACTAGTAAACGAAAAGAATTTTAGCAAATTTACTTTACTTTAAAAGAAGTTTTGATTATCTTTTTCGCGCGGTTGGTAGTTTTCATGTATTGAGCACTTAAATGGAAAAAGAGCGAAAAGTTTGGATTTTTATTTTTAATAAAATAAACTTCCTACGGTGTGCTCCTGAAATAGTTCAATATCTATTTTTCAAGGATTTGTACTGTACTTGTGGTATAATCTAGATAAAAATTGAATTATTATCCGACTGTGAAAAAATAAATAAATAAAATATAAAATTAAATTAAATAAATAAGAGAAAAAAAGAAAACTGGAAATGTTTAATGGGTAAATTTTTAGCTTCTTGATGTAAGAAACTGAATAAAAAATAAAAAAAAATTGATATCCATCCATTGTAAGCTGATTTCTTGGAATAAACCTAAATGTACTGGACTACATTTAAAATATTCATACTGTAGAGAGAGTAAACCCAGCGGAGCGAAGGAGAAACCATGGTGACCAGTAAATTATGGTCTACGTCAGGCCAGGTTATTTTTATCATGTATCCTAGCTCTTTGATACAAGTGGTACATTTGGAATTATTAATCGAGGATTCCAAACGGGGTCTTCATAAATCGATGGCCTCACGAAATATTCATCGTTTCGAGAGCACAGTTTTCGCTCAATATCTTCGCCTCAATAGAAAACTGATAACCGATGATCGACATTTCCTCAGATAAACGTCTTCACAAAAGTAGAGATTTTTTTTTTCTTTATGGTAACTCCACTAAAAATAGGTGAAAACATTTTCTGTTCTAATGCATAGTAGCATAAGTTTTTAATTTTAATATCCATGGTTAATCATCTTATCTTTGGTGATTCAGATAACGGTCTTAATAATAATTATAATTCAGGTGGTTTTCAAAACTCTACTGAGAGAGCACGTAAACACACACTTGAGATCTTGGAATTCATACATATCTGATGATAGTTTTCATTAATTTACACTTGTCAACAAAAAGTAATTTTACATGGTCCAACCAACTGAAAGCTGTCTTTATTTTACTATATATACCTACATTAGAAGAGATAAAAATATTTTATTTTAAGTAAACACGTCCAACATTGCAGCATAATTATTCATATATATATATATATATATATATATATATATATATATATATATATATATATATATATACATATATATGTATACACACAATTATTCTACTTATGATAATAATTAGTTATTTACACAATATTAAAAAATATTTTTAATTATTAATAAAGTAATATATTAAAAAATGAAATTGCACCATTCAAAGTTTTTCGAAAAAGTATTATCCTTAGTATTGCCAATTTAAAAAAAAAAAAAAAAAGAATAATAATAAAAAATCCTAAATAAATTTGTTAATTTTTCATTAATGCTATGAACTTCGAAAGCGGTAATGTATTGTAAAATAAATCAAACTTACAGGAGTTAGTTCGTAGAAGACGTATTGAGGAAGGAACGAGAAACTTACATCCACAAAAACAGTACAGTGGTGACTGAGGCGGGACTGGCACAGACCCCACCACACGCTCTTACTCCCCACCCTTCTCCCCCCTCTTTCTTTTTTCGAAAAAAAAGGAAGTTTAATTCAGTAATTCATATAATGCTATTTGAATTATTATTATCACAATTGTTTTCGGTCATTCAAACTTAAGCTCATGTTTTTTTAGTACGGATGATCCATTTCAAATGCCTTTGAAATTGTATCCTTATGTCATTATAAAGATCGAATGTGATGTTCTCCCTTTATAAGTGCATCGTCGTGTTTACCAAATTTTCTAAGATATATAAAGGCCTACGATGTTTGATTTGATTATCACGGACATATGCCTCTGTATTGGTATAGTCTTACAATTAGTATAAGTTTATTGACGATATAAATTAATGGAATGGACATTTTTAAGGCCTCTAGGGTATCGATTTATATTGATCCTTCCTTAATTGTTATGCATTTTCTATAACAGGTTTGTCCTTTTATGCGAATAAATTATCGGTCTTCGGAAATTGCCCAGAACTGCGCAGAGCAAAGTAGAACAGAGAAACGAGCGCACAACAACGTCGAACAAAACAAATGCGAACATCGCGGCGCAGCGCGGTCGGTTTGGATGGCGAACCGCGCAGTTTTGAGCAATCTTGAACAATCTCGAACAGTTGCTTCCAAAATCCGCTCTGTGACGGCACATCAAAGGAAAGTGTTGGTTTGTGCGCGCTGAATTTGGACGGGATTTTGATATCACACGCGGATTTTTAAATATTTTCTTTTTTTTAATTTTTTGTTTGCTTGATGGAGGAGCTTTAAAATAATATTAATAGATCTAATGATTTTTGAAATTACAAAGTAAAATGAGTTTCTTTATTACTTTTATTTTAATTTTTCAGGTCAAATTTAAAGTTTTATTAATTTTGACCATACAAGCTCGAAATAATAATTACCTCAGTAGTTTGGAAATGAAATGTTAGTGATCGGGACAGGGAGTATTTTTCTAAATATTAATGCAAAAATTATTCATATGTATTAATAAAAATTTTTATTGAGCAGTTTGAGGAGAGGGGAGGGAGAGAGAGGCTTATACGGTTCTGTTTAAATTTTATCCTTAATTTAAGTTATGTCCGTTTGTTTAGAAAATCGGCGCTTAATGTCAAGTGCTGCATACATTGTAATTGACGGCATATTAAAGAAAAAAAAGAGAACAAAAATTCGCACCCCATATGGGTTGCAACAATATTCCAAGCATATTTTTTTTTAATATGGTAATTATTGTTAGTCGGATCCCACAATATAGTTTGTGTCGCAATCTGTACAGGTGAATCAATGGCGTACAAAAAGGGGGATCAGAAAGATAGATCCCTCCGAAATGTACGAAAAAATATAATTTTTATACCCGCCAACATAAGGTTTGTATTTTGAGTAATACTTTTGTAATAGCAATAGAATAACAAGTAACGAAAAACAAATCAATTAATGAGCAACGTTTAAATAGCAAGGTATTAAAACGTATTTAGGGGTCATTAGTAAATTATTCGACCATTTAGCTTTTTTAGGTCTTGAAAATTAAGTTTAAAAAAAATCAATTTTTTGAATAAAATTCGATCTGGAATAATAGTATGAATGTACTAGATAACAAAATTCAGCATCATTTGCCAATTTTCCAGTATTAGTATTGCTACCTGACTACTGAAGGTAGGGAAGCTTTATGCTATTTATGCAGGAAGGAAAAAAAAAATGTTGACCTCAAAATTGCGTTTTAGATATCGAGGAATAAATTTAGTTACGTACCTTTGGTGGCGGACAATAGTATCGTTAATCCAATTTTGATAAAAATTTCAGAGAATGTGCTGGTGGAACCTAGGTTGTTCATTATTAATTTTATCAAAGCTCATCCACTACTTTCACTTACGCATTTTCCTTGACACGCGTATAGTTCAAAAACGGCTCGTCCGATTTGTACCAAAGTTGGGGATTAGTGTAATTTGTACACTAGTCCCCAACTTTGGTACAGACTATTTAGTCTAGTATCAATTTTATCTAATTCCCTTCAACTATTCAAATTATTATTTTTTTTTTTTTAGCTTTCAACTCTTTATTCGAACCTGTCACAAATGAGTGACAAATATGATGGTGATAAAAGATGGACAGAGTATGTTAGGCATGAGAAAGGATAGTATCCAGCAGCATATCTTCCCGATCCTGCTTATGGCCTTGATTCAGGAAAGGAGATCTCTCATCCAGCTCCTTTTTAGTCTTCTCCTAATGGTCATGTCAGTCGTGGGCAGATCGTATTTCGTCTATTGTTATGTCTGTGAACGTTACTATGAAAACTCGTTTGTAAGTAATGATCGATAGTTGGTTTTATTTTATATACAATCACTAGCGACGAAAAAGTGAATTATTTTCACCTGTAGAGTTTCTATGAGGGATGGGAATAACCGCTCTGTAACCGCTGTGTAACCGAAAACCGTTTTTCAGTTATTTTTATAATGATCCAATAACCGGGAAAAAACTGAATTTGGAAAAGATAAAAATTATAAAAAAAAAAGGGTTAATTATTTTCATATTTTATGTCATCAACTATCATTTTTTACCAAAACCCATGTCCAGTGACATACGCAGGGGAAAGGGGAGAATCAGGGGATATATCGCCCTCCTCCTCTCCTCCTCTCCCGAAATTTGAGATTTGTATTTTGGGTACTATTTTGGATAATTTTAACAATAGTTTTTGATCCAACTTTCATACTTATTCTTAAAACTTATACCAATTTTGGCGATTATAGACATTTAAGTTGTTATTTCTCTTTTTTTATTAAATCCACACTCCTCTCCTCGAAAAAAACTTAAATCCGCTCGCCAAAAAACAAAAACAAATTCTGGGTACGCCCCTGAACCCGTTATATAGGTATGATTTAAGAATTAGGTGTCAAAATTATTGCCATAAAAACGTAATAGCACATCACAACTACTGTAAACTTATTTAATAATAACATTCAGTAAAACTCGTGATGTTTATATACAAAATCACTATTTCTACCCTAACCGAGGGTTGTAGAAATATAAGAAGATACCTCCGAATAGATGCATCTAAATTACTTCTTTTACAGTGATTATTTACATTTTTAATTTAACAATGCTAAATACATTATAGGCAGCACTCGTTACGAATAATTTTTGTGATTAGGGATTGATCCTTCTATACCATCATGCGGATGCCAAGTAATTTTTGGGACATATTATTTTTTTAATAAATAATCTCTTAGTCTCCTGCCAGCTTCTTACTATTCCATGTATGTTCGTAGATTGACAGCTGGTATCACAGACAAATATCATCAACCTATTTCCTGTGATTTTCATGAACATTGTTACCCAGAAAAGTCGGTGACACTTGTTACGAATGCTTTTCGCCAAACATTGGAGACCGATCAATTTTCCTTTGGTACACATCAATTTTCAGGTAACTCAAAAAACACTCATTCTTCGAAATACTTTTTATTTAGTTATAATTTTATTTTTAAATATTTGTTTATTCTTAATTACACTAATAAGCTCTCTTCTTTTTGTTCATAAAAATCAACAATTTATATATTGTTGTATATTTATATAATATAAATAAATTTGTATATTGTATATTTATATAATATAAATATATAATATGCTTATATTATATAAATATATTCAAATCTATAAAATGGAAGGTTTTTCACCTAGCTTGTGTTGTACAAACAGACATTAGATTATTATTTTGTTTATTTTTTTGTTGCTTTGGTTTTAATACATTCTATAATTTATAATTTTTTTTTTAATTATTGGTAATACTATTGACTCATAAAGGAAGACTGGAATATGTAAAAAATTTGAAGTTTCTAGACTGTTCCGTTTGAAAGTTAAAGAATTCCGATAAGTTTTTGTCATTTTCGTCCCTCTGTGCACCGGTAGCGGTGTGGAAATTACTAACTCACCCCATCTACACCACCAATAAGCAAAACTCCTCCATAACAATTTTAATAATACAACTGAATAATTTTTGTATTCATATTCAGAAAAATACTCTCTGTCCCGATCACAAACCTTTAATTTCCTAACTACTAAGTTAATTATTATTTCGAGCTAGTATGGTCAAAATTATTAAAACTTTAAATTTGACCTGAAAAATTAAAATAAAAGTAATAAAGAAACTCATTTTATTTTGTAATTTCAAAAAGCATTTGATGAAAATAAAAATTATGAAACTTATTTTCTATTAAAATTATTTTAAAGCTCATTTATCAAGCAAACAAAAAATTTAAAAAAAGAAAATATTTAAAAATCTGCGTGCGAATTCAAAATCCCGTCCAAACAGCACAAGTCAACACTTTCCTTTGATGTGCCGTCATAGAGCGGATTTTGGAAGCAACTGTTCGAGGTTGTTCAAAACTGTGCGGTTCGCCATCCAAACCGACCGCGCTACGCTGCGATGTTCGCGTTTGTTTTGTTCGGACGGAGATCTGCGCGCTCAGTGTGGATGGGTTTCTCAGTTCTACTTTATTTTGCGCAGTTTCGTGCATTGATGAACGTCCTGTGTGGACGCACCTTAACACCTCAGTGGTAGTGTTACGATTGAACACTTTAGTCCATACCAAACATCGGGACCCTGAGTTAAGGAAGTCAACCAAAAGGTCAGAACATGAAATAGGAAACTGAAAAAATTTTTGGGAAAAATGGAAAAAAAAACTCTCACGAAAATCAAATAAATAATAAAATTTAACTGTAAAAAGTAATAAATAATAAAATGCTGTAATGAAAATAAATAAATAAAATCTAATAATTGAAAGATATTAGATGAAATCAGAAATAAAAAGTTTTAGTAAAAAGGTAGTCTGCCAAATAATTTGGGAACGTAAAATTAGTACAGCATAATATGAAGAATCAATTGGAAAATAGACAGCCAAGTAAGTATGAATCGGACCTAACTTGATATTTTGGAAGGACATCTGATTTAAATCGGAAAAGCCGGTAATGGGGAAATATGTAATTTATTATAGGGGGATAATTTTATATTATGAGGTGAGGTAAATGTTTTTCTTTATAATAAGTTCTCCAAATGAATTTACTAGGAATTTGTTTTAAATAGATAGTAATTATATTAAATGAAAATAATAAATAACAACTTCAAATGGTACATTTTAAAATAAATGCCTAAATCACTTGCATTGAAAAACATTTGAGTTATCATATTAATTATGAAGACATTAAATTCAACAAATGAAAAACAAACAAATAAAGTAGAATTATATAAAACAACAAAGTTAAGAAACATATGCAAATAATATAAACACAACTAAAAAACAAATTATTATTGATTATCAGTAATAATAATAATAAATGGTGTAAAATCATAAAACAAAACACCAGAAATTGTAGTAATAATTCCTCTTTATTTGTTTGTTTTTCATTTGTTGAATTTAATGTCTTCATAATTAATATGATTATTCAAATGTTTTCAATATAAGTGATGTAGGCATTTATTTTGAAATGTACCATTTGGAGTTGTTAATTATTATTTTCATTTATATATAACAATTATCCGTTAAAAAAAAAATTCCTAGACAACTCATTTGGAGAACATTTTATAAAGAAAAACATTTATTTCACCTCATAATATAATATTATCCTCCCTATAATAAATTAAATATTTCCCCATTACCGGCTTTCCCAATTTAAATCAGATGTCCTTCGCAAAATATTAAGTTAGATCGATTCATACTTGGCTGCCTATTTTCCAATTGATTCTTCATATTATACTGTTCTAATTTTACATTAACAACGTTCCCAAATTGTTCGACAGACTCTATCATTTTACTAAATTTTTTTATTACTCATTTTGTCTAATATCTTTCAATTATTCAATTGTATTATTTTTATTTATTTATCTTCATTATAGCATTCTATTATTTATTACTTTATATGGCTAAATTTTACTATTTGTTTGCTTCCCGTGTGAATCTTGTTATTTTCCATTTTTCCCAAAATTGTTTTTCAGCTTCCTATTTCATTTTCTGACCTTTTGGTTGTGACTTCCTTAACTTGGGATCCAGATGTCTGTAATGGACCATAGTGTTCAACCATTACACTACCCCTGTAGTGTTATATTAAATAAAAGTAACCGCTCGTTCTGTTTTACTATGCTCTTTCATCAATTGCTCCTTAATATTTTTATGTAGTGAAAAGTATAAGCTTAATAAGGCTTTTGTATAAGGCTTTTGAATCTTTAAATATTTTGCCATAATAGATCTTAAATTTAAAGTGCTTCTATTTCTAAAAGCTAAGTTGACCTTAAGGAGGCGAAATATCATACAGATGACACTATCTTGGTATTTATCAGAGTTTCTACCTTCTGGGTGTCTACCAGATTAGAAAGGACTTCCTACAGACAAGCTATAAAAACTCTTGGAAGGAACTGGAGAAAATGGTGTATTGCTAGCTTTACCCTGTTACGAATTATAGGCTTTGGAGAAGTAAAAACACCAACTGAAGATGTTTGTGAATTTTAGATTTTATAATTGGCAATAATCTTAATTAGTTAAAAGCAGAGCCACTGCTTGGCATGTATTCTCTTTTATCTGGCTCTAGAGTGTGGGGTTGAAGATCAGGGATTCAAGTTGGCGGAACAATATTTCACTGGCAACACAGATATTCCTATTCACTGAGGATTGGGATGGAGTTGAATCAATGACATAAAAAATGAAATATAAGAGGAGAGACCTAACAGGCTGAGACCAACTCAAGGTAAATGTTTGTCTTGAAATGTTCACTTTTGATAGAGTAACTGAATTTGTGTATCTTGGCACTCAGGCGAAATTAGGAATCACGCAATAAGAAATTAATATAAGGCTAATGGCAGCTAATAGATCCTATTTTGGTTTACAAAAGCAAAGCATTATCTCGGGCAATGAAATTCCACCTAAGCAAGACCCTCACCAGACCGGTATTAGCGTAAGCTTCTGAATGCTGGAACAGATGCTGCTGAGATTCGAGCAACGAATTCTCAGAAGAATTCTCGGAGCATGATGCATTGATAATTCCTGGAGACAACGAAGCAATAGGAAAATCATGCTTCATTATCAGACAAACAATGTTGATATAGTTCGCTATGTTAAAGTTGGAAGATTTCGCTGGCCTGGACATGTGATCAGAATGAAGCCAGAAGAGAATCCTCGAAAGCTATTAGAAGAAAGATTTGCAAAGCAAGAAGAACAAGAAGACTGAGGTTAAGATAGCTAGATTGTGTACATGAAAACGCCAGGAAAATCGTTGGTCTTAGAAACTGGAGAGAAGTTGAAAAAAGTAGAGATGATTGGCAGTTTGAGCTGTAGGAGCTGACTCACTCCACGTTGTAGAGCCAGTTAAGTAAGTAAGGAATAATCTTTATATTCTTAGCAAAGATAATAAACCCAAGTTTAAGAATAAGAATAGACAATGAAATATATACAGCAAGACAGCTCTTGAATTGTGTATTGACTTGTTTACGATAAAGATTCATGTTATGATCATTGATATAAACTATTTGTAAGTTGTGTGTCATGCTTAGTCGTCGTTCTGGAACCCGAATTTGGATGTGGTGTAATATTTCCATTACATAAATCACTAAGTTTAAACGAAAAGATTCCGTTGGGAGTTTGTTTATCTCTTGAGCGAGCGGAAGTCGACAGCTGTGATCTAATTAAAGCAATAATAATTATAATAATCCCAATGAATTCAAATGTTTAACGTCGCCAGATAAATTCAAAATTTTGAGATTATTCTATTTATTTAATTTTTTAAATAAAAAAATATTGAAATTTTAGTAATGCAATTAAAATTTATTATTTAACGCCGTCACATAAATCCTCATAAATAGGAAGAAGAAGATAGAAGTTTTCAGTGCCACGTTATAACATTATAGATGGTCGGCCGCTTTAACGTAAGTACCGAGAAAAGAGTTGAAAAAACATCTTGTTTTAATAAAAGTTTCAAGAACCAAACACAATTTTAACTCATTTCTTTCGTATATGAACCTTTGATTTCACCTCCTAATTGTTTTATGGAATTTCTTACCTTTTTCCAAGATTTCAAGAAATGTTTAAATATTTATTGAGAATCAAAAGTTGATTCCATAATCAATATAAATCCGAAAATAGCTCTTTAGATAAATAGTTGGGAATAAAAATTAGATGATTAATCATTTATCACAGCCCTCTATTATTATTTAAATTAGTTTTATTCATGTGAATCTTTTTGCACAAATAAGCTCTTTGTTTTAAAATGAATAAGGAGATCCAGTCATCAGTGAACTGGTTGCTAACCCATGAAGAACAGCTGATTAAGACATTGTTTAGTTTCCCCATGTTGGTTCCTTTCAAAATAGTTTATTTTTTATTTTTGGAACAACCAAGTTTTCGTGAAATGTAAAGTAATTTGCTTTTATTTATTGCATTCACAAGAAGTTCCAGGTCATGCTTTGTTTCAAGTGTTAGTTCTTTTTATTGATCTACGCTGTCATCAGAATCATTGCTTATGAAAACAATAGGGGTTAATCCTTTATCAATCGTCCTGTCTTGTTAAAGCTTCAATCTTAAGGACTTAATCGAACTAAATCTTTTTTTAAAAAGTTTATTGCTCTCTTAATTGCTATGATAATCTTAAATCCTTCCCTTTCATTGTTGGATGTAACATCTTCTGTCTGATCATTATTAATGTCTGGTTTGGCCATTTCAGTCTCTCATTTTGAATGATTCTTTGGTTTTATCCGTATCGTAATGTTACATTATCCTATTAATCCTTGTCAGACTATTTTTGATCTTTCATTTTCATTGATTACTTTTAGTTTTTGTAACCATCTTAATCTTAACTTAACCTTTACCAATTGATTTTTTTTTTTTTTTTTATTAATCCCATTAACATCCTCTACCCTCCTTCATCTTTAAAGTGATTTTTGTGTTACTAGGTGGGAAAAATGTGGAAAGGTGTATGCTTAGATGAATTTTGTCAACAGACTTTAGTTTTTCCAGAATGTTTGGCCTATGTTACTTGTCATTTTTGTGGTCAAACTCACTCTACCACATCTTTACTTATGCGTGCCCCAATCGATTTGAGTCTTGAAGAGAACCAACATCTATTGAAATGTTCTGTTGATAAATTTAATCATCCACCAAAGGGACCAGATCTTGTAAGTTATTATTTTTGTTTTTTTATGACTATGAACCTGCTTCATTTTTTTAAATTGCAATGAAGTGAAATTTCTTAAATTTCATTTTTTAAGTAGCGTTATTTTTAACAGCTTTAATTTAAATATAGTCAAAAAGTGATTGATATTCCTTTTTTACGTTATGTCCACTTAATCAACTTATATTTGACAGAAGGTTGTAAAACATTGCCATTGCCATATTTACTTATTTAAAAAAAAATTCTTTGTTCATTTAAGTTTTATTTATCTGTATATAATATGGTTCCATTCTTAAAATCATTCCTAAAGCTTGAGATATTATTTTATAAAATTAATGATAATGTGCTTTAGTAATGTCTAAATTTCTTAAGTATAACCAATACAAGATTGATTGTCACCGTAAATATTTGTGCTATGTTTTACTTCTGCTGGTAAAAGAAGCAGTTGTAAATTTTGTAAAACTATCCTGTGTATGATTGTTCCACTAGTTTAAAGTTGTTTAAGATATAAAATATATTTTTTTACAACCTTGTCTTGATAATTTATTAGTTCATAATAAACCCATTCTAGATCCTCTCTAAAGATCTAAAACTAAAGAACATTTTAATATTTATAGTTTTAGCTATTTTATGATACTTATTTATAATATAACAATTATAACCAACTTGTAAATAAAAAATGTATTATTTACAAGTTGGTTATAATTGTTTTTATGTTTGACTATATTTTTTTTTTCATTGCTTGCATTAATTTTTATGGATGAACTATTAGTCCTTGAGTAATTTATCTGAATTTTAATCATAATTTTGAACATATTATTACCATGATTTTAATGCTTATATCATAACTGTTAATGTTCTGTTTATAATATCCCCTCTAATATTGGTTCCATTTGATAATTTTTTTGGACAGATTTAATGACTTGAATTTCTTTTTTGGTCTTAATACTTCATTGATTTTCTAAACTTTGTTTCAATAGAAATTTTTTTTTTCTATTGGAATTTTTTTCTCTTTATTATTTACCTCTAAACCTATTGGTATAACTAGTAGATATGCCATACATGTGTCTTTAAAGACATGACTGAGGGATATCCTCTTAGCTCTATTTATTGAATGATTAAGAGCCAGAATTTATGAGATAAGAGAGGAGGGGGTTACTACTAACAATCCCACATCCGGGTCCTTTTGAGTATTCCCTTAAAGTATTGATATAATTTTTTTTGGAACATGTCATCTATCAATGAGTGGTTTGATGTTGATATTTTGTGTTAGAAAATTTTGTAAGTTATGTTTATGATCGACTGTATGCCCTAATAATTAAAATTAAATTTTAAGATTGGAACTTTTCATCTTCAAATATGCTCATAATATATATATTTTCTCAGGTTAAAGTGATGGGTCTTTCTCATTATCATGAAAAATTAATATCTCCTCTATTGTCAACCTATGGTATGGATAAGCACACTGGTAAAGCTGTTCTTCTTAGGTTATTAACTGGCAGGTATAAATTTATATAATTTAAATTGTATAATTGCATAAGAATACAATGATTCAACTTTTGAAAATTTTTGTTTGTTTTTAGAGCTAATCTTGACTGCAGTGTGTTCTCTGACCGGTCATTTATAATAGAACCTCATCAAGTTGACATATGTGGTTTTGGAAAAGATAGATCTGCCAATGAATATCTTGCTGAAACTCTTAGCACACTTTTGCCATTCAATAATAATCAGTAAGTTTTAGATCTAGTAAATTTATTTATTTTTCTTACTGTTCTTGTTTAGTTACCATGGGTGAGGCTTCAATTAGGAGGTTTTACTGCTATTCTTTATTTATGATATTGACAATATCATAACACTCATTGTCTCATAGCTACTGCCTGTTTTATGTTTGGAGTGGAGATTAAATTCAGTTTCACTTTGAAGTTTGGGTTGAATGTTGATTTAGAAATTGTTTTGTTATTTATTACGAGTACAATCAAATGCTCTAATGGTTTTCAATGAAATCTTTAATTAAAAAAAAGAAAGATAATAGTGATGCAATATTTTTTGGTTTTACTACTGAGATAAGATGTGGTTCGTAAACTCAAAAATATAGCTGTCCATTTCATATATTTTTGAATTATTACGATGGTAACCTTTTATTAGATGAGGCTCATCAGTCAATTAGAATAATTAATCTATGAAACTATGTCTATGGGAAGTATAAAAAGAAGGAATGGAATTGATTGAGTCGAAAAATATGTTTAAATAAATTAAAGTTTGTCGGTTAAAAGGAATTGGAATGTAGATAAGATAAATAATAACGGTTATAACTGTGAAATACCTAATAGGGCACACCAGAACTCGAACTTGCTAATCAATATGGCTTCTTGATTACTATTTCAGATGTTTTTCTTGGTTGAATCTGCCTGTTCTTCCACTTCTCTGTCATTTATATGAAGAGTGTAAAGGTAAAGCGATGTAATCTTCAATTTTTAAAATTGGATTTTTGCATCATCCAACTCTGAAAGATGTAATCCTCAGACAACATTGTAAACATATTGTCTGAGGGTTACAACATTTTACCCATATATAGGTCATTCTCTAATTTAGATGCTATTTCAGTCACAGAGAATTTTAAAAATGATCAACCGTCTGAATAAGGATAATTACTTGTCTTTTATTATTCCCCTTGAGGCCAATATTTCCTTCTCAATTTGAGATTTCAATAATTAATTTTATAAATAGTTATTATCGCAGCCCTGTCATGTGGTCTGCTTTGTTCTACTCTCTTACTTCTTCAGTTGGTTCTAGAATGAGAAAGTAAATCTGAAGTGTTTGAGTATTTTTATTTTTGTTCACTCCCTAGTCCTCACCAAATTCAATACAGGTAAGACATGGTTTGCTTATTACTTACAACCGTAGTACTTCATAACCTCTCTGCTTTTATGCTTATTTTTGGTTTTTTGTGAAACTTCTCAGGCGTGCTTAGATGAAAAATAATTGATTAGTCACTCCCTAGGACAGAGAGTGAGTGCCATACGCCAATTTATTTCACTGATGTGTTCAGATGCGTCATATAACACGAAAACTTTTTATACCTTCTTTTCTTCATGGTTAAGGTTGATAAAATAGAAATAAGGATAGGATAGTTAACATATAATTTTAAATATTGAGATAGCAAATTTAATGGTGAAGAAAGTTGAATTTACTTTTTCTTATATTTTTAGAAATAACTTAGTTGCTCTTCATGTGGATGGAGATGGTCACTGCCTGGTGCATGCTATTTCACGTGCAGTGATGGGTAGGGAACTTTTCTGGCATCCTCTCCGTGTTGGACTCAAACAACATTTTAATACTAATCTTGAAAAATATAAGGTAAATTATTTTTTAATACATTTGTTATAATGTTAATTCATAATTATTAGGGACTGATCAATTATTTGCCACTTCTATAATTTTGTTTTTATTGAAAACTAGTTTCGAATATTATACATTCAGCTTCAGTTCTAAAAACACACAAAAATTCAAAAATCAGCCATTCAAAATATAGTTTGGTATTATTATACATATTAAATTAAATGTAATATAAATTAGTATTATAAAACATTTATGAATTATGAATATAATTAAGACAAGAAATCAAATACTTGTTGTTCTTACCAAGGTTTAAGTAGATTATATCAAACAGAAAAGTTTGTATTGGTTTGTTCTCGCACTGAACTAGCAATGGAAGAAAGGTGGGATATTTACAGGTAAACGGTTTAAGGGTCGGGGTTTTTCAGTAATTCCGGTCAGTAATTGTTTTCTCTGTTATAGAGGGGAATAAATTTAAGATTGGACTATTGGAGATATTTATTTGATTTAAGCAAAAATCTGGATTGGATTTGAAGGATTTTATTATTTCAAGTGCTTTATATATATTTAATTGGAGACTGTTTTCAATGTGGTGTATAAATTTAACTCCTGAGTCTTTGATGAATTTATGTGTTTTTACTTCCTTGTACGAAGTAAAGGAAGAATTCTAATCGCGAACATTTTCGGTTTTCAGATTTCGACGGAAATACCCATTTTGACCATCCCTGAATCCATTTTGACTAGTTTCATCGTGGCGTCTGTACGTACGTACGTTCGTATCTCGCATAACTCAAAAACGGTTAGCTGTAGAATGTTGTAATTTTGTATTTAGGATTGTTGTAAAATCTAGTTGTGAACCTCCCTTTTTGGTCACTGCTTGATTACCAGAAGTGGTGCTTTACTTGAAGGCCATAATTGATTTCCATCAAAAATTATATTAAAATACTATGCAAAACTTCTCAAATTTAGTATTTATTATTTATATATTGATTTAAATAGCATACTAGATTTTGGTCTAAATTGGAAAACCGGAAACGGTATCTTACTTGAAGGTCATATTAGACTTTCATCAAAAATTATATTAAAATATAATGTAAAACATCTCAAATTTGGTAAATAGACTTTTATAGACTAGATTATAGACTAGATTTTGGTTAAAATTCGTGAGCCGAAAAGGGTACTTTACTTGAAGGTCATAATAAGCTTACATCAAAAATTATATTTAAATTAAAAGAGAAATCATATGTTTCGGTAATAAAGGTTACAAACGCAATTTGGTTCCCAATCCAATTAAACATTTTTATTACTTGTTTTAAATATTAAAATTGAGTGTAAAATACTGGTTTTCCTCCCTATTTGTGTGTTTCAATAGATGGATGTCGCAATTCCGAGTGGTGTTTTTGAGATACTGCAATCTTCGGAAACTAGTAACCAAATTCAGAATCACTTTTTGAGCCACCGATTTATAGTTTAATAGGCGTACAAGGAAGTCATGTGTTGTCCACATCAGATATTTTTAAAATGTGATTGATAGAGGTTTTATTGAACCCATTATTTTTTTCTATGGAATATATTATTTCAATTTCTTTATTATAATTATTTTCATTTAATGATACGTTCAAAAGACGGTAAATCATACTATTAAAGGCTGCGAGTTTATGTGCTAACTGTCTCCTAGCTTCATTGGTTTATAATGACATCCGTGTGGGTAGGTTACCGGTAAATTCCAAATTCATTATGTTTGCTTTTTATTGAGATTTCTAAATCTAAAAAGTTTATTGTTTTTTATTGAGATTTTTAAATCTAAAAAGTTTATGGTTTTGTTTTTTTCCTGTTCTACTGTGAATTTAATCGAGGGGTGAATTTCGTTTATTTTCTTTTAGAAACTATTTATTTGCCTTGTTGTACCAGACCATAGGCACATAATGTCATCTACATACCGATACCAGTATATGATATGTTGAGCTAACTAAGAATTGTTTGGGTCTAGAATTTTTGTTCATAAATAAATCTGCCAGAAGGGGTGAGAGAGGGGAACCCATCATTAAGCCTTCTTCCTGTTTGAAGAATTTTCCATCAAATTGAAAATAACTATGATTTATACAAATAGACAACAGATCGTAAAAATCTATTTTTTCCAGCGGCGATAGATTCGATCGGAAGATTAACTGTTCTAAAATTTGGAAATAGTGTCGTTATTATATTTTACAAGACTGGTTTCGATATGAATCGCAAGATTTTCAAAATCAAAAATGTTCTTAATTTATATATGGGAAATAATTTATCAATCCCTAATTAGATTCATCCTTTTATTCCATCATGCGGATGTGAACTGATCATAATTATTATATACTGTTTTTTAATGTTGTGTACTCTTTTATGTCAGGTGAACTCATATTATCTTTCATGTAAATTTATGTTTCTGTTACAGAAAATGAGACAGTTATTAAAGGATTTTTTTTTTTTTTTTTTTTTTTTTATAATTGCTAAAATTATTAAATTTTTCTATATTTGTGTTAAAAAAAATATTGTTGATTGTTAATTATTATAAGTACTTTATTATTATTATAAATTTAAAGTAAATACAGAGTCTGCCACTAGGAAATGTCAGTAATTGAGGGATAGTCTATCAAAAATGTAGTGCCAACCACACCTTCTTATCAATCCATTTTCATGATATGATTGCCAGATCCAAGAATGCTACGTTTTTTCCAATGAGGTCCTAATTTCTCTACTGCAAATAATTATTTATCAACATTTGTCACCATTTTTGGAATCTGCAATGAATTTCCTGTAAGATAGCAATCAATTTGTACAAAAATGTTGCTTCATCGGGCGATAATAGCAGCCAAAGTAAGGCAAACAAGTAAAAATGAATAATTTTTAGAAATACTCGGTTGAATCTCAAGAAATGAATTTTCTTGCTACGAATTTTTTTCCCCCAAAAAAATTGTCTAAAGTGGATTACTACTGCAAATAGTGCTTTTCGTTTTGAATGGTTTTTATTGTTTGTCCAGTAATTTTACTTTTTATTTATTTTTTAACGATTGATGTTGGTTAGTGTTTGATTCCACTTCATCTTCTAATTACTACCTTGTGATAAGCATCTTCACCCCTTCAAAAGTAAAAATTGGTAGCAAAAGAATAAAAACAAAAAACGCTTAGTTTGCAATTGTAACCCACTTTAGAAAAAAATTGGAAAAAAAACCAAGGTACCAGTTAACAAAACCAGAACATAAAAGATGCTAAGTACTCTCATTATTGTAGGTATCTAAAGGTTTTTGTTCTCCCAACCTCAATATCTCTTAAAAATGAGACTAGCTTCACAATGTTGGGTATATCATTGGAAAGCTGATGAAATGAAATAATTTCTTTGTATTGCCCAAGGGCATAGCTAGAAAATTCATTATTTGTGATTCAATCGAATAATTCTGAAAATTATTCAATTTTACTCGTTTATTTTGCTTTGGCTGCTACCATGTTGGAAATTCATCGTGGATTCCAAAAATGGTGACAAAAGTTGAGAAATGTTCAGTTACAATAGAGAAATTTGAAATTTTATTGGAAAATAAGTGGTTTTCTTGGAAAACCATTTTAAAAAATCATATCGAATAATGGATTGAAATAAGAAGGTACAGTTGGCAGCACAGAACTACATTTTTGATTGACTATCCCTCTCTCAATTACTGACATTTCCTTCTGGAATACCCTCAAATTTGTTTCTTGATCATTTGTTTTATTTATGTTTTGAAACTTATCAAACAGCTATTTAAAAAAAAAATCATTTTATGGGTTTTGAGAAGCATTCCAGCTCCATCCTCACTATATTGAGAATATTGGAACCAATACAATTGCAGCAATCATCTTTTTCATGCTAGGCATATCCTGAAGATAATTATTTAATTTACTTATTTTTTTGTTATGTCATTTAAAATTGTCATAGGATTGATAAGTGTGCATACTAAGCAGATCAACAATGTGGAATAGTTATTCAGCAATGTACTTGTTTAATATTAAAGTTTTACTGTAGCTTGAAATGATTAATCGTTCGTTGTTTCGATTATTTACCATTAAATAATATAAATAAATTATTTTTTATTTGCCCATTACTACATATTTTTTAATATTTTTTTATTTGATTTTCTTTACATTTTTATCGACAGTCAGTCCTTGGGAATTGGATCAGTAATCAGGAATGGGGAAATATCATAGAAGAATGTGATCCGACCTATTCACCTCCTGATGGAAGTATGGTTGGGCTTAGGAACATTCATGTTTTTGGTCTTGCTAATTTACTCCGGCGACCGATTATTCTGATTGATTGTTTACAAGGAATGAAAGCTTCTGCAGATTATGCAGGTATTGTTAATAGTTTTTAATTCCTTTTTCTAATTTAAATTAAGCCACTGCTTAATTTCTATAAATTCCATTGAAATATTATCAATTTCAGTTATAAAAATCCTTTGGCTACTGAGGCGGATTGTTAAAAATACTAATCTAAAGAGAAAGAAAACTGACCTGATGCAAACAACACAATAGACTTTATCACAAGGAGGCAAATCAAATTTTTGGATTACTTCCAACATATGACAAACTCCTTATCCATAGCATTGACTGGCAAAACCGCAGAAATGCCAATTTACATTTAAAAAAACCATATGGTCAACCGATAAACAAATTTTGAATTATTTAATTTAAATAGTGAGCCACCATTTTTCCATATTTTATCACCAGAAAATACAACCCAAGTCAAATTATTAATTTCCATTTTCTCATTTCCCACATAAATCCAAAAAGGGGCTAAAAAAAAAAAAGTCTATGCATGATACAGGGAAATTAAAAATAATGAAATATGATGTCAATGGTGCAATAACAGACTGCCAATACTGCTATAGTGCAATATCAGACAGAACAATCTATGGATATAGAGAGACAGCATAATGAAAATAATTTTTTTTAAATATTTGACACCTGATGAAAGGAAAAAAAATGACAATAGTATGAAAATAGTATCCTTACTAGGATAAAAAACAATAATAAATAAACATATGAAATAAGTGGCTTTGAAGATGGACAATGATCGTCCGAAACGTTGCCCCATCGCTATAAGAAATAACATTATGGATTTAAAAAGGGTATAAGTTTTCTTGGAAAATAAACTACTGTTATGAAATTTATCACTTTACTCTTGGAAATGAAGAAGAATATGACAATAAAAATAAAAAAAATCCGTTAGTCCGCTGTCCGTGGCTTTTCTCCGAGACTACTGAGCCAATTTTTTTCTGATTTGCCACCAAAGTCACAGGTCACCCCAAAATGCTTGGAACTCAGCATTACTATCAGCTGTTTTGTTTCAAAATGGCATCTGTTTAATGATTCCGAAATACTTTTAATAATTCTTAATTTGCGCCTTGATATCACAGGGCTATCGATATATGATAAGAAGACAACAATATTTTTTTATTCTTATTGTTATATTTTTAATAATTTAATTAAAAACAGACCACTGTGTAATAATTTGTAACAGTTTTTTATTTATTATTTTTAATATCAGTTTCCAATAAATGACTGTAAATGTCCTATTTCCAATATAAAGTTTACCTGTATCAACAAGTGTTTTTAATAGTTATAAAATGGTGATAGTGAATATTGCATAATCATTCATATTAACCTAATGAGGCATCAAATATACTTTTGAGTAAATTTTGCTATTTTTTGGGGAGGGAAAACTTGTTAAAAATATTGATACCTATGTCAGGAAATTTCTTAAAGCTACTTTACTTTTCACTCGGAGGTATGAGATTTTCATTGTCTACCATCGTTATATCTTGAATTTAGTGTAGCAACCTCGTATTATATTCCTTTAATACTGTCAATATAATTTCCGTTGTATTACAGTCGAAATAGTATGGAGGAAGAAATGCAGAGGTGAATATTTCTAGTAAACTGAACATTTTTTGCTCTCCAAAAGCAATTGAGAAGTAGTGCATTATGTAAGGATACCAAAACAAGAATTTATAAGATGCTTATTCGAACAGATCTTACCTATGGCTCGCAATGTTGGACAGTGACTAGAGCCTAGGAAAAAGTCCTCAGGTTCGAGAGGAAGGTGCTGAGAAGAATATACGGTAGAGTTTATGAACAAGGCAGCTGGAGAAGAAGCAATATTGTAGAATTAAGTGCTGTATATGGAGATCTAGATGTATGAACCATAGTTAAGTTATCAAAGCTTCGATGAGCGGGTTATATAGCAAGAATGAAATCCCATATAAAATATTGTCTGAACGTTTATATGGCATAAGACGAGTTGGATGTAGTAAACTTTGTAGGGAGGACGGGGTGGCTGCTGATGCAAGGACTCTATTTGGTATCAGAACAATTTCTGATTGCCTACCAATGTAGGCAGCAGCAAAAAACAGAGAAGACTAGCAATCTATGGTGGGGGAGGCTTTGACTTAACAGTTTAGTCGTAACGCCAGCTAAAAATGATAATAATACTGTTGATGTTCATGTGTGTGTGTGTATATATATATATACATGTATAATAGTTAATTTTCTTATTTTTATATTCTGAGCAGCATGATGAATATAGTTAATTTTTTCAGCCATTTTCCTGCCTGGTCTAAACCCACCAATGGCTTGTCGAGACAAGTCAGGACGCCTGAATACACCTTTATTATTGGCTTGGTCGTCCTCAGCTAGAAACCATTATGTTCCTGTTGTGCCTATTAAAAATGGTAAGTTTTTACACTGTATAACTTAGTTTAATTTACATTATATATTTGTTAATTCTGTGTGAAAGATATAGACACGTGTTTCTCAAAGTGGATGCCACAAGAAGAATAATGGAAAATCTGAAAATAATTAAATTAAGTTAAAATTAAAGTATTAAATTAGATTGAATCAATAATTAAAACCATTTAAAAAAAAAATATCATTTTTTTTAATACAATTTATGTTTTTTATATTTCTCTTTTATTTATCTGTATGGATTATTATTTCATTTATCAAAATAAAAATAATAATAGGGGTGCTGTGAATTTTTTTAAAATTTCTTTAGTTGATATTTTACTGTATAATTACTTTTAATTATTTAAAAATTTTAAAAATTAGTGTCGATGATTTGATGTCATACAGAGACCCTGATATAAACTCCGATCACTACCTAGTTCTGAAACTAAAACAACGAATCAAATGCCTTCTGAAAAATCAAGAAAGGAAAGCCAAGGCATGGAATCTGGCATCCCTCAAAGAAGCAGAGGGACTAAAAACGTTTCAAGAATTTATGACAACTGGTGTAAGAAGCATACCAGCAGAAGAAATGTTATATAAAAATTTTGTTAGGAGATGGTCTGAAATAAAAAATATTTTAAAAGTTGCTGTGGAGAGAGTATGTAGACTGGCAGATAGACTCTAGAAATTCCTGATTTGATCAAGATTGCGTACAGGTAATAAAGGAAAGGAATGGAAAAAGGCACAGACGGTTAGCCAGAAACACAAGCAATTGAGAAACATAGAAAAAATAGTGACTAAACTAACAAAATGAAAATCACCTTGAGTAGATGGTCTACCAGCAGAACTGCTCCAGAATGCCGGAAGTGAACTAAGAAAAGAACTGCAAGAGCTCATTGCGCAGATCTGAGAAGAAGAATTGATACCCAGTGATTGGAGAGAAGGGATCATTGTTCCAATTAGGTTGACCCTAAAAGAAAA
Organism: Rhaphigaster nebulosa; assembly: GCA_948150685.1. Lineage (NCBI taxonomy): Eukaryota > Metazoa > Arthropoda > Insecta > Hemiptera > Pentatomidae > Rhaphigaster > Rhaphigaster nebulosa. The sequence goes on from OX411306.1 coordinate 43,655,285, forward strand.
ATTGACGCTATGCTCTAACTATAGTGGTAAAACTTTACTAAGCACGGCATACAAAGTTTTCACTACAGCGTTATATAACAGACTACTGTCGTATGTTGAGAGGAAGCTTTGGGATTGTCAGGGAGGTTTCAGATATAACAGGTGGAAAACAGGCTAGATGAAGGAATATGATCAAACAATGTGGATGCTGTTCATCGATTTTAAATCAGCATATAAGAGCTCTACAGAATCCAAACTCTTCATCAATTTGTCAAAGGAAAAGGCAAAATTCTATCTAAACTTGACAAAGAATGAGTTGAGAACGATAACGGGTCTCCTTACAGGTTATTGCCCGCTAAAATATCATCTCAAAAAGATGAAGATAGTGGAAGAGTTCACATGAAGTTTGTGCTTTGAGGAAGAAGAAAAACAGAACATATTCTTTGTGAATGTGAAGCTCTTGCCTTCCAAAGGCTACAACACTTACAACAGGCAATAATAAAACCTGAAGACATTACTAGAATTAATCCCAAGGAACTAATGTGCTTCATAAGAAGCATATGATTCCTTTGGGATCTCTAGTTAAAAGGGAGTATCTCACAAAAGATCCATATGGGTCGTGCTGAGGAAGGGTTGTCCACCCCTGTATTATAATAATAATAATAAGAGCTCTACAGTATCATACAGGAGATCCCCCTTGTGGTGGGCACAATTAAAGATGCGTATTGTTGGATAATTTGTCGAGGGATTGTCAGAACCATTCATTATAAAAAATGGACTTAGACAAGAAGGTATTCTTGCACCTCTGCTTTTCAATATTGCATTACATGCAACCATGGAATAGCGGGTCTAGTTTGAGGCGAGAATATCTTTAATTGGATGACCCAAATAATTGCCTATGCAGAGGATGTTATAATTGGAAGGTCACTACCTAGCATAAAGTAAAGTTTACAAAAGTTTGAGATGGAAGCAGGTAAGTTAGGACTAAAAGTAAATGAAAGTATAGCGATTACGCCAATAGCTATCGGGACACATACTTCCCGAGGTTCACAGCTTCCAATACCTCAGTTCATTCATCAATGATAGCCAGAATGAAAGAGAAGATATCAGAAGAAGAATTCTGGCTGGAAACCATGCATACTTCGCCATTGCAAAATTATTTAAAAGTAAAGTGGTTAGCCATAAAATGAAAATTGTCCTTTATAAAACACTTATTCAGCCAGTATGACGTATGCCTATCTATGCTTGTAATGAGGTATTCTTGTCTTGGACACTAAACACGAACGATTCACAGCTGGTGATTTTTGAAAGGCGCATCCTCAGGGACATTTAAAAGAATGAATGTGGAATTATATGAACTGTATAATGATATGAGCATATCTTCTTTTGCCAGGATACAAAGGTTGAAGTGGCTAGGTCACTAACTTGGAATGTATGAAGGATGGCAAGAAGAGTGTGCCAAAACTGTCCTGATGGAGTTAGGCCTTGAGGAAGGCCAAAGAGCAGATGGAGGGATAACGTCCTTGAATATCTCAGGAATCTGAGAATAAGTGTTACACATGCCAAGGACCAGAACAGATGGGACATGGAGATTGAGCAGAGCAAGGATCGCTCGAGGCATCTGTTGTGTCATTAAAAGAAGAAGAAGAATTACTTTTAATAAAACAGAAAATTTACATACATATATCTATATATATATATATATATATATATATATATATATATATATATGAAATTATACATGAAAATTTACATTCCATTCTAAACATAAATGCAATTAATAAATGTAACAAATCAAATTGATAATATAAAATCAAAATTGGATAAATTAGTATGAAAGTAGAAATGAGTTTGTTGGGAATATTTCCTGAATTTTGCATTTATTTTATTTATTTCTTGAATTTTTAATATTTCTTAAAATATGTTAGTGATTATTTCATTTATTGCAGTTGATCAAGATTATTAACCTATCAATTATTTTGTACACAGAAATGTTTAGTAAATAATAAAGTTTTTTTTTAGTTTTGAAAATATATTTTTATTACATATAACAATTACTTTCAGATAATCAAATACCCAGGATACACCGGAGCTTCTTACCTGAAGTTTGGGGCTTTCCTCAATCACTCGTGGATACTTACATACACTTTGATGAACAAAATTGTTTTACTTTAGGTAATTATTAGTTTTATATTTTAACTTATGAATTTCAATTTCTTATTGCAATCATTAACTTCTGTGGTTATTAAACTTAGTTTTTAACTTTTTCTTCATATTGATGAACATCACGATGAACATTTAGTGATGAGCATCTTGGACTTAGTACCATTAACGAGGCTCCTTCAGAAGTTATTGAATCTTGGCAGGATACTGATTAGCTATTTCTAGAAAGGTTGTCAGGGTTTGATATGAATAACTGGTATAAAGCTCTATACACTTAGTATAGAGGAAACTGATTCAAATATCTTGTTTCTTTTGTTGAGATGTTGGCCACAGATTTAATTATTTTACATTATCTTAAGTTATTATTATTTATTTATTTTATTTTTTGGAAACAGCAGATTCATTTAACTCACAATTTTTGTTATTATTTTTGGAGTTCTTTGGTCTTCAGCAATGTTCAATAATTTTATTTTTTCTCAGGAGGTGAAGGTCGTCTTCCGCAGCCTTACATATTGAAATTAACAAGTGCCATGGACGAGTTATTCTGCTTAAAAAATGGTGTATCGCCTCAGCTCATTGCTGATTTGTACCAGTTTGAGTTTCGAGGAAAGGTATAAACAACGGTTTGCTGTTTGATGATTGGTATTTTTATACATATTTACCTTCTTTTGTTTTTCGTCTTTTTTCCGAATTAAATAACAGCAATAATCATATGTAATGTGCTACAATTTATTTTGTTTTGTAAATTAGCATCAAAATGAAAGGTTTTATTTATTCATGAAGATAAATAATCTAATTAATTCAAGCCTAGAAACTCTCATGATTTCAAACAAAAATTAAGTTTGTAGGACTTTTAAGGGATTAGCTTATTAAGAAAAGGTAATGGTAAGTTTATTTATTTTTTAACAAAAACTAACTTTTATTTTTATTCAAAACATAAATAGTTTATCAATTATAAGGTATTGGCAAGTTTATCTGTATCAAAAAGTTATCTATTGAAATCACGTAATAAAGTTTTTCTGCTAGATATTTATTGAGTATAGATGGCAATTATTAGAAATAAAGGAAAGAGAAGGTCTTTTGTAATCGATCTTTTAGCTACTCTTTTCTCAGATCCCAAAAATTTCAGGCTTCTTTGAATCCTACCTGTTGCAGTCTAAGTGATAGCTTGATAGCTATTCCATTAAACACAGGTGACTGGCAGTGTCCTCAATAATTCTCATCTTTGTCTTTGAGGGGTTTTGTTATTGTTCTCAACTTATTTGTTTTTAAGTTTTCTTGTTCTCTATTTTATAAGTTGGATATAAAGGTTTGGTTGCCTTAGATCGTCGAAGCCTAGTAAACCAATCTCTTTTTAAATTGTAGGATTCATTTTCTTTCCCAATTACTTTATTTGATATATTTCTGTTGATTTATATATCTTTAATCCTACTTTCAAGAAAATTAGCATAGCTTCCCTGGTTTGTTTTTAATTCTTTTAATGTATATGTTTCTCTACTGTTTGTATTTATTTCTTCGAAATGTACTTAGATTTCGACCAGCATAGAAATTTTCTAAAATAATTTCACTAGTTATTAACTATATGAATTATATAAACATATTTATTAGAAATTGTTTTAATAAATGTATTGTGTCATTTTAATTAATTGAATCTCTAGAGTTATTTGTTTATTCTGTTGACCAAGATTTTTCAGTTAAGCGTTTGCTATTTGTGATTATTAACTGAAAATGTTTAAGAGAACAATTACTCATGTTTCTGTTTTTGTTAACTATATGAACTTGGTATTTTTTTAACTCCTTGATTTATCCAAGTATTATATGCACATTATAAGAAGTTTTTGATCTATATTGAAGAATCGTGTGAAATATAGATTTACAATTATGTAGCTAGCAATTTATTCTCACGGACTTTTACTTAAGTCCTGTGAATGATTGTGGTTGTAGTTAGCCCAGGGATGCGAAGATTGATGTGATGACTGATGGTAGGCTCGAGCGGGCGAGACAGCTCCCTGGTATGATAAACTTGAAGAAGTGATCCCCGCTTGTGGAACTGCTTTCCAAGAGGGCAGGGTCGTGCGTTGCCTCTATTGTGCAGCTCTCAGCCTACTTCCGATCAGGGGACAGTGGCTTAGAAATGGTGGTGTTCTCTACCAGGCGGCGTCCAAAATGCACGGTTTTCTCACCGATGGATTGGAGTATGCTTTTAGAAACAACCTTTACATTTCTTCTGTAAGTATAAATTTAAGTATCATTGCTAATTATTGCAGTGCATTGTTATCAATATTTTCATAGAAAACATTTCAGTTAATCAATTCTTTATTCTTATAGAATCTTGAATTTAAATTAATAATTAAGATTTTAATTGCACTTATTTTCATTTCTACTCTGTATGTGCAGAACACGAAACTTTTTTAAGTTTTTGCCGGTGTTTAATTATGAGTTCTTTACTTTTAAATTATTAATCCTAAGGTTCCTTTTACCCAAAACAATCTTGGACTTACTTTTATTTATTTATTATTTAGCATAGGTACATATGATGAAATCATTAAATTTGCTGTGTTTCAATGAATTAGGAAAAAATAATGTAATGGCCTTATGTTTGATTCATAGTCGAAGAAACAAGCAAAAAAGTAATAGAATTAGGGAAATTCGTTATCAATATAAGAATATCAAAATCACAAAAAGATTTTAGAAGAAGTATAAGAAAAAAATATTTATAATTTATATTTAAAACTTCCTAATGATACTTATTTTGAAGAACTTTTTGATCTAAATTCATTGGTAAATTGGAAAAATTAATTATAGTTTGTCACCTGATTTTTTCAATGGCCAAATGGTTATAAATATCTCGCCTTTTTCAGTAGAGATTGTTGAGAATTTAGCAAAAAATAAAATAATATCAGACCATAATAAATTTCTCTTAAACTAATCTAAATCAAAAAGAAATAATAATAATAATAAGTAGCTACAGATGGGAAGATGAATATGAATGATGGGAAGAGGTTTCTTGTCAGGAAGTAAAGTGATTGGTAAATAAATACAGCAAATCAATTAAAATTGAATTATTTAAAGATCCAAAACTTATAATTTATAAGAAACTATTAAATTTGGAACTGTTCTCCATGTAATCTCTCCCTATCACTCCAACTAGGCGCTATCTGTTGGTCGATTCTCGCTCCTGAGTCTCATTTCGTAAAGACACAAATTGTTAAAAAGAAAATAGATTTAAAAAAAAAAATGTTTGGAGTTAGTTCACAAGTTTTTTAAGAAAAAAATGTAAGAAATAAAGATCCTTTTTTTTTTTAAAATAAAGTTAGCTAAATAAACTTTTTTTAATTCAGTTTTTTTTTTTTAAGTGTTTCAGTTTCAAGTATAATTCACAGTTAGATTTATTGGTTGTTCACAAAATCGACTCAAATTCAGTGTGTCCCTTCTGTCAAGAGTAAGTATTATGTTGTTTTTTTTTAATCCATTATAGTCGATTATAATAAATAATAGTCCATATTAAGAAAGGATTTATCCTTGGTTTTTCAATCCATTGTTGATTTTAATTTCTATTAACTATTACATATTTCTATAATACTATACTATAATATTATAATAGCTATTTCTAATAAATTTTTCTTTTTGATTATTTAAACACCCCTGATAAAGCTGCATGATTTTACCTTTACTAATCATGAAAATAATTTGTAAATAGTCATTGGTTGTTTCATGAAGATGCTCTTTGAGAAAAGTTAAAGATGATGGCTCTGTTATATATGAAAATGGAGATCGAACTCTCATTCCTATTTCCGATCCTTCAAAGACACGTTGTGGCTGTGGAGCTAAACATTTCTGGGGCAATCAATATTATGACAATCCTCCTATACTTGTAAGTTTTTCATCATTAATATTTGTTTTAATATACAAATGAAATTATAAAATTGATTGAATAATCAATGGTTGACCCTAGAACCTATGAAGGAATGAGATGGTCCGGGAGGCGGTCAAAAAGTGAAATTATAAAATATTTGATCACATAAAAGAAATTTAAAGCAATTATTATTATCATTATCATTTGTATTATTAGTGAACTATAGAGATTCATATTTCTTGTTTTATAATATTTTATTTTATGATCATGTCATTTTATAATGTGTAAAAAAAACGTGCACTTCTAACCGACCATCACTAACGTCTGTGTTTCTAATGGTGAAGAGCATTTCAATTTACGATAAAGTTGAATTATTTTTATATCTATTGTTTACAAATAATGTTTATTCTGTGTTTTCATCCATAGCAATCTCAAAAATAAATGTTTGTTGTTTATAAGGAAATCGTTATTATCTAAAGTATAAAGTTGTAAAGGTAATAGACATGTGTTTTTACATTGGCCTACTTATATGTTGCCTACTTGGGAATTCCTGAAACGCGGTTGTCATTGTGGGATGTTTAACTCAAAATTATGATTTTCGCCATATTTAATATGATTTTACTTTCCTACTGCTACTAGATAAGGAAAGTATTATAATCGGGTCAAAATTCTGATTTGCAGTTTTCAATCGATCTATGCATTCAGAGCCGTTAAAAATTTTGTCAGCTTTAATTTTATTTAGAATAGACTTATCGCTAGGATGCATAGTTTCTGAGATATAAGTGAATAACCAAATAAAGGGCCTAGCGTTTCATTTTTGTAGGTTAAGCGATACGGCCTAATATTTTTTGTAGGCCACTACATTGAATAATCACAAAATATTTCCCCAATCATGTGTGCTTCGAGAACGCCAAGTGTTCATCAGTAAAGTGATTATCGTAAAATTGGCATGTTTAGGGCAGCGGTCAGAAAAATGTCCATCAAAATTGTAGGCATGACCATTTGATACTATTGATATTTATTAAATAATTATGTGAAAATCAGCTGGTTATTGATAAATTTTCATACCCTCGTTATTTTGACATGCTGGAGGTGGAGGTAACGCCAAACAGCCCAACATATTTCCAGTCCAATATTTTTTTGTTTTCCTTATCAAATTATCTTACAAAAAGCAAAGAGTTATTCATACCCTTTTAGTATACAATTAAATTAATTTGTTTTCCAATTACTATATTGGAAACTGCCCCATTTCATGAATTTCCATAGATAAAAATGTTGTAGGTTATATTAAGCTGAAGCCACTTACGAAGTTTTAGATAATACGAAGTTTTAGACGAGTGTTAATCATTTGAAAAAAAGGGCCCTTTACCCTGTACTTACAGTAAAGGAAGTATTGTACACAGAAATATTCATTTTGTACATACGTATCTCTCATAACTTAATAATGGTTAGCAGTAAAAAGTTGAAATTTTGTATTTGGAATTGTTGTAACATACAGTTGTGCACCTCCCTATTTGGTCACTGTATGATCACTGAAAATGGTACTTTACTTGAAGGTCATAATAGATTTCTATATAAATTTTTATTAAAATGTTGTGCCTTGTGTATTAATATAAACAACATACTAGATTTAAAATTGGCAAGCTGAAGGTCGTGCTTTACTTGAAGGTCATAATAGACTTTCATTAAAAATTATATTAAATGCAAAAATTCTCTAATTTGATATGTAAGACTTTAATCTCAATATAAATAACATACTAGATTTTTCTTAAAATTGGATTGAAGTTCATAATAGATTTTTTTTAATTTTCATAATAGATTTTTTAAATGATTCTCAATTTTAGAAATGGCACTCTAGAAAGTTTTAGAAAATAAAATTCTGAGTCCAATAAAATCTAGAATTACAACTCATGCCACCATCACATGTAACCGATGCCAATAGACGTCACGACAATTAGTTGTTTTTAAGATACTGCTATCTTCGGAATCTTTTGAGCGACCGATTTATGTTTTAATAGGCGTACAAGAATGTCACATGATGTCCCCATCAGATTTTTTTGTTTTTAATATGATAATTATTGTTAGTTGGGTTCCTCAAAATAGGTTGTTCGCTATAAAGGTGACCCTTTCAATGTTGTCATTGTCTCAGTCCATCTATTCTCACAAATAACCCTTTAAGGATATGAAAAATAATACTGATGTCGAATTTGACTTACGCTGGTAGTGGTATAGAAATTACTAGCACAAGCCCCAACTTTCTTCCATACTACCTTCAATCAAAACTGCTCCAAAGTATTACAACAATTAGTATTTAGAGTTAGTTTCAAAATTAATAAAACTTTAAATTTGATCTGAAAATTAAAATGAAACTAATAAAGAAACTCATTCTGTTTTGTAGTTTCAAAAATCATTTGATGTAAATAAAAATGATAAAACTTGTTTTCTATTAATAATATTTTAAAGCTCCTATATTAAGAAAATAAAAAATTAGAATTAAAGAAAATGTTCATGTGAATTCAAAATCTCATTTAAATACAGTATGCACAAACGAGCACTTTCCATTTATGTTTCCCGTATGGAGCAGATCATAGTAGCGAATGCCGTTTGCCGTCCGAACCGACCGTGCTGCTCGCCTTTGTTTTGTTTTGCAATCTTATGATCTTTGGGAATGTTATTCTGAAAAAAAAATAAATAGATAAAGTTAATGATGGCTTGTACATTTTACAGTTTATATAATTATTAAAATAGCAATTATTTGCAATTCTTTATTTCACTGTTCATTTGATTTATGTGCACAAAATGCTTTTTCTATTCTTTCTACTTATTTGTAGTTCACTCTGGAGTTAAACTGGAATGGCATTGACTTGAGGGAGAGGATTGTATGGTTTGAAGGTGAATCTGATGAGAGCCTTAATAGCAGCTTGTACGACACTGCTGCTAATATTATAAGGAGTAAGTTTTCTACCACCAGGTGTAGTAGTTCAACCAGTAACAGCCCAAGCAGCAATTTAATATTGGACGACTATGAATTGAGCAAGCTCCATGACTTCATTATTGGTGAACTATTGGAAAGGACTAGTTCAGTGACTAAGCGAGTATGTTTTTATATCTTATTTATCATTTTATCTGAAGCTATAATTTACAAAATTCATTCATTAAATAGTTTGTTATAAGAATTTTCTCTCAATCATTTATTTTTCTTTTAATGTAAGCAAGTGAAAAACTTTACACCCTTCCCGAACTTTGCAACTTTTGAGCTCACTTTTGAAAAAAAAATTTAAATAATACAATTGTTTTGAGAAACTATTTTAAAATCCGTTGTTTAAAACTAAAAATTTTACTTTATTATTTTATTCTCAGAATAGTCAATTTAAAGAGAATTGTTTTATTTATAATAATTTTTTTTTAAGTATCAAAGGCAATTTTTTAGGATATTACATTTTAATACCGCTTCATCACTTTGATCAGTATACAAATTTTAAGGAAAAATTGTTTTTGATCTCCTCCAAAATTTTTAAACGTTTTAATATCTGAATCAAAGTTTTTGTAATTTGTTGATACTGTATTTGTTGTGAATTCATATTTTTTTTACCATATCTTTATTTTTCATTCTGATTTTTACATCTTTTATTAAGTCGAACTGTAAGCTTTTCATTTCTTTCTCACTTACTGATTTTTGTTTAGGAGCAATGTCCACAACAAGAATGAAAAAGTTAAACTGAATTTAAAATTAAAATTTCACTCAATATTAGGAAAGAAACTAGAGAATCTCACTTCTGTGTGTACTCTTCCTAATTGCATTTTTTTGAACAAGATCTTCCCCAAGGTTCTGTTGCTTTATGAAACAGTGTAACAGCTTTATGAAAAACACATTTGTTTTTTACTTCCTTGTACGAAGTAAAGGGTATTCGCGAAAATTTTCGGTTTTCAGATTTCAATGGAAATATCCATTTTGACCATCCCTGAATCCATTTTGACTACTTTCGTCGTGGTGTCTGTACGTTTGTATCTCGCATAACTCAAAAACCGTTAGCCATAGAAAGTTGAAATTTTGTATTTAGGATTGTTGTAAAATCTAGTTGTGAACCTCCCTTTTTGGTCACTGCTTGTTCACCCGAAGTGGTACTTTACTTGAAGATCATTATTGATTTCCATCAAAAATTATATTAAAATATTATGCAAAACTTCTCAAATTTAGTATTTATAACTTATATATTGATTTAAATAACATACTAGATTTTGATTTAAATTGAAAAACCGAAAGCGGTACTTTACTTGTAGGTCATATTAGACTTTCATCAAAAATTATATTAAAATATAATGTAAAACATCTCAAATTTGGTAAATAGGACTTTTATATCGATATGAATGTATTTACTATATTTTGGTTAAAATTGGTGAGCCGAAAAGTGTACTTTACTTAAAGGTCATAATAATATTACATCCAAAATTATATTTAAATTAAATACATAAATCATATGTTTCGGTAATAAAGGTTACAAACGCAATTTGGTTTCCAATCTAATTAAACATTTTTATTACTTCTTTTAAGTATTAAAATTGAGTGTAAAATACTGGTTTTCCTCCCCAATTGTGTGTGTGTGTGTGTCAATAAATGGATGTCGCGACGCTGAGTATCGTTTTTGAGATACTGCGATCTTTGGAAACCAGTAACCAAATTCAGGATCACTTTTTGAGCCACCGATTTATAGTTTAATAGGCGTACAAGGAAGTCATGTCCACATCAGATATTTTCATATTTAATTATTACCCATTCTTATGAATGTAAACTAAGGGCTCTTTTTGATGGCTATTACATTTTTTTTTTTACTTTTCCTTACCTATATACGGATTATATAGTAAGGGGAAGTATTGCGATCGTGAAAATTTTCGAATTCGAGTTTTCGGTGGAAATACACGTTTTAAGGTCCCCTGAGTCCAAATGACCAAGTCTCGCAAAATTGTCTGTGTGTATGTGATCAGTCTAGCTCAAAAACGAAAAGTTGTACGATACTGGAATTATGTATTTAAGGTTGGCACATGCATGTGATGTTACAGCAACATTTTCGTCAAAATCGACTAATGGTAATTATATCATGGATATTACAATTGTTTACAATTTTCTCGAAAATGGCTCTAACGATTTTGATAAAACTTGCCTAAATTATTCTTCATAAAGACCTTTAACTTTCCATTTATTTAGTAAATCACCGAGGAATTACAGGGAAAAAAGTTATGATGAAAAGAATATTTTATTTACGCATAACTTCAAAAGCATGCAATTTATGGTAAATTATCTATAGACTTGTATGAAAGGTAATTAAATCATCTAAAAAACAAAAAAAAGAATCATCAAAATCGGACCAATAATAGCAAAGATACAGCGCATCGGACTAACCGGAAATGGTAATTATATCATGGATATTACAATTGTTTACAATTTTCTCGAAAACGGCTCTAACGATTTTGATGAAACTTGCCTATATTATTCTTGATAAAGGTCTTTAACTTTTCATTTATGTAGTAAATCACCGAGAGAGGATATAGAATTGTATGATAGGTAATTAAATTATCTATAAAACAATAAAAGAATCATCAAAATCGGACCAGTATTAGCAAAGATACAGCGCATTAGACAACCGGAATTAGCTATTATATCATGGATTTTACAATTTTCTCGTAAACGGCTCCAACGATTTTGGGGAAACTTGCCTAATGTCTTCAGCTTAAAGACGTTCAACTTTTCATTTATGTAGTATGTCAACGAAAAAGTGCTGGGAAAAAAGTTATGACAAAAAGAATATTTTATTTGCGCTTAACTTAATTATGCAATTTATAGTATATTAGGTACAGAATTATATGAAAGGTTATTAAATTATCTAAAAAAAAAAAAGAATCATTAAAATTGGACCAGTATTAGCAAAGATACAGTGTATTTTATGAGAAGCATAAAATAGATTTATAACCGAGCGCATCCGAAAGGAGGTGGATGCGACCGAACCTCCTCCCACCAATCCCCCAATCTGTTGTAAACAATACGCTCTGTAACAAAGTAATTTAAGAATACAAAAGCGGAAATTAACTTAATAATTTCTACTTTCATATTATTTAATGGAAAGGAAATGTTTCCATGGAAACTAAACCAGAAAGTTTAAAAATATATTTGCAACTTGACAAAGTTAAAATATATAGGTAGTGTACAGAATTGTTGTACTATAATTGTTTAAAAAACTGTTTTATTGTACTTAAGTGGCAGAAGAAGTGAATGCTGCTGAGTTTATTAGAAGCAGTGTTTATGTGAACTCTTTAAAATTATATTAAAAAGATAATTATTATAGGACGGTAAGGGAAAGTTGTGTGATGCGCGCACCACACCAGATTTTTTTAAATGTGATTTTGTTCAATATTTAGAAATTGTATTCAATATACAGAATATTTTTTTCCAACAAAAATTCAAGATTCCTAAAAAAAGTTTGATATATAGATATTTTAGATGTATAGAAGTTTGACTTAAAGAGGTTCTTTGTATTTATATATAGTATTATATTTTTCCAAAATTTTACAGTGCTGCCTCTTTTACTGTTGCTTGTTTTAGTTACCTGAGAATAACAAAAGACAACACCCTGTAGAAGATTACGATGCTCCTCGGAAAAAACATTCTCGAGAAGATTTTTCGCCTCAGCCTTCTACAAGTTCAACTTGAAATTATTTTCAACTTTGATACTAAAATTAACTGGGTTATTTTTCGATTCTGTTTCCAATTATTTGCTTCCTTAACAACATTCTGTGTTATCAGAAATCGGATCTCTTAATTTGAAGTCATTTATTTTTAAGAGCTGGTATCAGATCATATATATACATTAGTTAATGTTATTTTTAATATTGAAGAGTGTCTATTTTGGTTTATTGTATAAATTTTAAGGTAAAGTATATATAAATTAATAGACTAATTTCTTTCTGGGTTTTTCTTTCTTTCTTTTTTTCATTCTTTTTTTTTTTGGTTCTCTTTTTATTTCTATCTTTTTTCTTTGTTAATTTAAACATTAACAGTTTATTGGTAAATTTCATTTTACATTAATATAATTTTAGACAATTAAAAAAAAAATAGATATTTACGTATATTATTTTTTAATAGGGAACAGACCTTACTACCCTTATGTTCTCAATGAATATATGATACTTATTTTGATATTAATATAAAAATACTCTAGACAAAATCTGATATTTAGATATGTAGTTATATGTGTATTAATCCATATACATATACATTTATTTATACTAAAACACATACACATAAATGTAAAATTATGATTTTTTTTTAATTTTAATACTTCTTATTCAAGGATATATTATTATGTTTAATGAAAATTCTGTTGTAACTGACTAAAAATTAAGTTCTTTTTTTTAAAATACATTTTTTTTTTTTTTTTTATATAAAATATTAACCATAAACTTTTTTTTTATTTGAAAATTTTAACAGTTTACTATACATTTCATTACATAATTTTGTTAATGTTTGTTTTGACATAAATTAGTGAATAAAATTGATTGATGGATAGAAATCTATGAAAACATTTAAAAAAATCAATTATGTTTACATTTATGGCTAATTATCTAAAGAGATATAATTACTTCATAATAAAAAAGACTCGCTCTTGTTTTCTAGAAATTATTCCTTGTTTTATTTATTGTATTGATTTTTTTTTTTTTAGGATTATGCAATTAGGTAACTTTTTTTTTTTTAGGATTTTACACTTTTTACAAAGATTTTTTTTTTAGATTAGAAATGAAGTATTGTTGATGATGATTTTTGCACTAATTTAACCCTTAGCTACTGAATTCAAGTTTCGTTGCTTCCTCTTAGTTTAAATACCATAATGTACTTAATTTAACATCTATTTATGCTAAACTGTTCAATATTGTTATGGAATTTTAGAATCTGATGAGTTCATTATCAGTGTTTGAAATGGCTTGTCTCTGAGGATCATTATTCATGAATGCATATGTTCCCCTTGGGGAGTTTTATTTACTATACACAGGTCAACAAAAACCAACTCCCTTGTACCTTTTGTTTATATATATGTCTTTGTCTTGATGCTAAGAGGACCAAGGGTATAAAAAGTAAGTACTGCCAAGCCAGTCAGCACCAAGCCACAGATATATATTTATACTAATGTTCATGATCAGATGTGCTATTTTATGAAAATAGCAAAACTATATTGCTAGCTTGAACAAATTAAGAATTATCTGTGCAAAGGAATACCTAAAATATAAATAGTATTTCACATACAATCTACTTTATTTGAAGCTTTAATTAGTAGTATTAAATTTATATCTGTAAATATGGATATACATATTTTCTTATTTCAGTTCTTAACTGTTTTCTAGCAAGCTTTCTATCAATGCCAACTCTATTTTATATAGATAGCATTTAATATATTTTCGAATATATATGAGTATATTATTAGTTATAATGATGACTGAGTAATTTTAATATTGGCCAATTTTTTTGCAAAAAATATTAAAGTGTAATTGTGAGTAAAAATAATTAATATATCTTTTTCTATGGAAAGATATTTATTTATTGTAGATACGAACCATCAGGGAGTAATGGGTGATACATTTTTTTTTTTTTTTTTTTTATTGGTATATTCAACTAGTTATTTCTTTAATTCTGGTATAAACATATTTTCTAGAAACATGGACATAAAATAATTATTGTCTTTATGATTTACAATATTCCACTACACATTTTACTGCTAATTATTTAAATAATTTAGTTTTCTATGTTCTATTTTTTTATTTTGCTACATTTTTGGTCACTGGTGCTATGATTGTTGCAGGTCAGTACTAAAACAATATAATATCTTTATATAAATTTTGAAACAATGTTATGGCTTTTATACAAAACGAAAATATTGCTAAATATGATTTCGGAAATTGCTTAGTTTCTGGTGGTATAAGGCCATGTAAACTTTATTTCAATAAAATAATAATTTTTGTTATGCATTAAGGAATATTGTATTTGAAATTGCTTTTTAATAGACAATATAACAGTGTTAGTTGTAAGCATACCTACTGTGTAAATATTTTTTTTTAAAACAGTTATTTATTATTTATTTTTTTTTTTTTTGAGTTCTATGAAATATTATAACTGGTGGATATTACAAATCATTGGTGCATTATTATTAAGAATAAAACACAGAATTTTGAAATTTAATATTATCTTGTTTGTTTACTTTAATTCTTAAGTTAAAACCCATTGTTAGTAATAACACTTAAATATAATTTTAAGCTCTTTGGCAAATCATCTAAAGCTTTATATATATTGTAAACATAATATTTTTTAGTTGGCAAGCTTGTAGTTTTTTGTGTTTTTTTTCTTTCCAAGCACAACAGATTCTATTTAAGTAATGATAGTTGATTATTTTATTAAATTAAATGGGAGATTCTATCTCAAGAAAATTGTAAAGCATATGATATGATATTTTCTTCTTATTGCTAATATAATTGCTTGTTATCTATCATAAAGTTTTTAATTTTCAAAATGTATTCTTATGAAAAGAAATCATTTGGAAATTTTATGTCATTATATTAATTTGTCAATATTAGTATGACTATAGGGAGATTTGCATGTGTGATATGAAATTAATTTTTATTGTGATATAAATTTTGTATATATAAAATAAAATGTTTTGTTTATGTTTTGTCGATACCCACTGAAATATAAGTTATTCCAGTTTTACCTACAATTAGCCTAAGAAATATATTATTTATTCATTAGATTTTTAGTTTAACTATGGTTAAGTCAATGATTAACATAAGTAAATTAATTATTGCTGTTCTTACTGTTAAATTGTATTTTTTACTAGTAATAGAATGGAAAAAAAAAACTGCAAAAAAGATAAATTGAAAAATCTTGGTAAATTTGTCTTGTTTTATTATTAAAAATGTATCATATGTTTTCAGGATTGAATATTTAAATGAAAACTTTATTTACCAGTTTCTTTAATGTAATTTTATACATATTGTGATGACTTACTGTGTCCTCACGCATAAAGTCTTCCTCATGTGCAAAATGTATAAAAATATGACTAATTAAATTTGTTTTAATTTGAAGGTAGTTTCATGATAATTGTGATCCATTTTCTTTATGTATTTCCTACCATCAGCGTGCGCAGCATCCTTTATCAAAGGGTGCACGGACCACAGTACCGAGAGGCCCTTCCATATTCCACAGACGGGCGGGGGGTCCAGGTATATTCTTCACTCCCCTGGAAAATTGTTTAATAAATATGCTGTCTAAAACGTTTTTTCAATAATTTTTGTGTTAAAATTAAACCAAAAATTTAACACAGGCTACAAAAGATATCAGTATGACTTATTATCAGGTGCCTGTGCACAGGCCTATTACTACTGCATATAACTGTATCTAGTATTTTTAGTAAGGGTGTCCTGAAGTTTCGTGGGAAGAAGAGTGCTTAAATATGTGAATGGAGGCATATGCAGTAGTTGAATAAAATTATATAGCAGATGAGTAGTTCAGGTACAATAGTTTATTTTTTGAAATTAATACTGAATGGACTTTTTCAACCAGATAATCAGGCGAAAAATAGAAAAAAAATTTATATGTTTTTGGAGAAAACATTGTTATGTTGCAACCTGGTGAAAAAAATCATAAAGGTACTGAAAAGTGTTTTTTTTTTTCATGTTTAAAAAGTTAACGTTGATATAAAGAAAGATTGCAATTTTTTACTCTCTTCGGGCAAAAAACAGTTATAGCTATTCCTTAGGGTTAAAGAAGTACCAAAGGCAACTTTTTGGGGTTAATGATGTAACAAAGGCAATTTTTTAGAGTTAAAGAAAACTTTTTTGGGGAGGAGGAGGAGGAATTAAAAATAGTACGTAATAGCTCTCAAAAATTAAACAAAAATGAGCTTTGGACAATTAAAATCGGTCTACAACTTTCTCCTCCTCTCCCCCCCCCCCAAAAAAATAAATTAAAAACCGCTAAATATTGCTATTTTAGGGTATTTAATTACAGGGCTGATATTTACACAGGACTACAAGAGAAAATTTTTTTTTTGGTGCCTAGGATTTTGGAACTGACTAGCTATATTTGGGGCTTTGAATCTAAATATGAAATCAGTTTTTTTCTAACAGCTCTACTTTTTACTTTCCCTTACCTATATATGAAATAATAATAATAATAATGAAAATTTTCGAATTCGAGTTTTCAACGGAAATACACGTTTTAAGGTCCACTTAGTCAAAATAACCAAGTCTCGCAAAATGGTCTATGTGTATGTGAACAGTCCAGCTCAAAAACGAAAAGTTGTACGATACTGAAATTACGTATTTAAGATAGGTATATGGCTGTGATGTTACAGCAACTTTTTCGTCAAAATCGACTAACCGGAAGTGCCACTTTATATAATCGATTTTACAATTTTCTCGATAACGGCTCTAACGATTTTGATGAAAATTGGCTTAATTATTCTTCATAAAGGCCTTTAACTTTTCATTTATGTAGTACATCACCGAGGAAATGCAGGGGAAAAAGTTATGATGAAAAGAATATTTTATTTGCGCATAGCTTAAAAAGTATGAATTTTATGGTAAATTGTGTACAATTTTATGTATGTACATATTAAGAATGTTTGATATCAAATAAAAGAAAAATATAATATATTTGTGTATATATAGTCGAACCACTACCTATCGAACATGAAAGTTCCTTGAAAAAAATTCGATATATGGAAATTTCGATATAAAGAAAGATTGCAATTTTTTACTCTTTTCGGGCAAAAAACAATTATAGCTATTTCTTAGAGTTAAAGAAGTACCAAAGGCAACTTTTTGGGGTTAATGATGTAACAAAGGCAATTTTTTAGGGTTAAAGAAAAACAAAACTGAACGATCAATTTGTACAAATTACCTCTGTGATTACAGATTATTTACAAATTTACATTTATAATGTAATAAGGACATGTATTAAAAATATGCAAACATGTAAATGTAAAACATTAAGCAAACACTTGATATTTTGATATATACTAATCTTCCAGTAAATTTTGAGTTGATAGTATATCTGTAAAAACACGTAAGTTTCTATTTATTCAGTGCCACTTACGAGGTTTTGCTGGTATACTGTTATTTTTTTTTTTTAAATACATATAAAATTTAGCTTCAAAAGCTCAACTTGTTTATACGATTGTCCTCACCAGTCTTATTATTACAACCATCAGCAACCCAGGCCACTGTGCTTGAAAAATAGACAGAAAAGTAAACTTAATAATAAATAAAGATATAACAACTTCCTGGAAATCCCAAGGAGTTGATATCTGGAAATACTCAAGGAAGTGATAATAGAAATTCCCAGAGGTGATAAGAAGGCTAACAATGGCGCCGTTTTTACCTCACCTGATAGCTGCCATGTTCCCTCCATGCTATAAACACCTCCTTGAGCATATAATAGAAAAAATCTCCTTTCGTGATTCGTTCGTGATCGTTTTGTTTTTAGCGCCCCCGGTGCCTTTGAATGTGAAGTTCTAAAGTTGCTGACATGAACATAAGCTTCTAGAATTCGTAAAGAAGTGAAAAATATCACTACTCTCATCTTAACAATGGATCATGACAGAGGTCGTGAATTTAGAAAGAAGAAATATTCCACTAGGGTAAACATCTTATGTTTATTTTGGTTTTAAGGTGTTAAAATCTTTTTTCATCTATGCTTATAAAAAAAATCCTCTAACTATTATCTTATTTACTCTTGAATTTCATTGTATTAGTTTTCCTTTTTCTGAAGGGAATGATGAATATAAATCATTTACCTATAATGTTTCTTTCTTTAAACTGTGATTTGTCTGAATATTTCACTTACCCGCTGTTCGCAAAAGTCTGTAATTATTTAATTCTTTCTAGATTATTGTTATCAAATAAAATAAATGCTTTTGAAACATTTACCTTAATTTGTAAATAGGAGTATTGACTTCATTTTTACTTGGATCTATTTCTTCTGAAGTTGGTTGATTGATTCAATTTGGATGATCCAATTTTATTCTAGGAAAGGGATGATAAACAAATTAAAAGACCTATAATATTGTTAAAATCCAAAGATTCTAATGTGAAAACAGACGAAACTTCAACGGTTCCACAGACTATTTTGCTAAAGACTAGAGATGGAGAAAAACGAGCTGTTTCACCACAAGCTGCTTCATCTTCTAAGTAATTCAGTAAATTAATGAATTGATAATTCTGATTTTATTTTTTTTTTCTGTTCTCCCCATGTTTATATATCTTATATTTCATTGTAGAACAGGAAAAGAAAATGATGCTTCCCCAGTGTATCATCTTGCTCCGAGAGTAACAGCTCCAGATTGTAAGTAAATAACTGATAATTTATATTTTGGTGTTACAGTAAATTTTCTCTAATCTTACCTTCCGGCATGCTATATGCTATATAATCTGCATGACTTTTGAAAAAAAAAGGTCAAAATTTATGTTGATCGCAAAACACCTATGATGACTTATTTAAGTTTGTTTGCAAAATTACTTCATAAAAAAAACGAAGAGAGAAGACTTAAACAAATTCACAATTGAGATTTGTTTACGATTGCTTCCACCAACAAGAACAATCCCATGGGCATAGATTAACCATCTTGCTCAATTTCAAATTAATTTTTTTATAAGCGTTTTCTTAAGTAGGGTAGAATTCTCAAGTGTGGTGTGTTTAATGTTTTTTTCTCCCAAGATTGCTGTTCATTGTACCAATCTAAGAAAAGCACTAATATAAAAAGAGTTAACAAAAGAAATCATTGTATATTGTGGGTTCCTTTGCTTTTTGGTACGAATGTTGTGGAAAATTTTTAAACAACAAAAATGTATTATTTTTAATGTACTGTAAGAAACAGTCACCACACTTACTAGAGAATACTACCTCGACCTTTACAGCAAAATGACTCAGGGCTTATGTTCATATACGATTATCTTAGTTAATACTTAAGGTAGGGCTCTGTACATGAGTTAATTTTATAGCTAATTTAATTGGCTACAGCGTTTATCATTGAGGCATTTTTGATAAAAGGTTTTCTTTTGAAGGAAAATGAAAATTTGTCTGAAAAAATCTTATTTGTTTTTTGTGATTAGCACCTTACCGAAGCGACAAATCGATATTTTCGGTTCAATATCACTTGAGATTTTGACTTCCTTTAAGAATCCGCCATAAAATATATTCCATACTATTGACAATTCCAGAGTTATGTGTGCTGGAGAAAGTTAGGGAGGTTGAATATGAACTCAAAGGGAACTTCAGGCAAAAATTGTTCCCCACCAAGTTTCACCCCTGAATTCCCAAAATTGCGGATTTTAAGGAGAGTGTCAATCGAGTCTTGAACACCCTATATGCACACATAAATACGTATTATTCTGATAATCTGAGGTGGGCCCATTCCCATCCAATTCGGATTATCATGATTCCACTATATTAATTTTTTCAGTTTTGTATTGTTTAGCTATCTTTGACTCATTGTAAAATTTTAATTTTATTTTTTTTCTGACATGATAGCACTATGGTTTTAAAAGGCCTATTGTTCACTATTTGATACCCTGTCTGATTGCCTTTACAAACCTCCTCACGAATTTGGTGGACTAATTGGGATTTTGCCTATGTTTATAAAAATTATTTATTCTATGCTAAGTAATTAAATTTATTTTCATTGTGTCTTCAACAATGGTGGTGTCTCTTTGAATTTTCGAAAAGATGGTAAAATTTGTAAAAATTCTCAATAATGTTAGGTTTTATATATATATATATATATATATATATATATATATATATATATATATATATATATATATATATATATATATATATCTTTTTTTTTTTTATGTACCCTTTCGGTTCACTTAAAAAGTGTCTTGTTTTTATCCTTTGTTCTGTAGTCTTATTCTGTGGCACAGTTCTAACAGATTTTTGAGTTGTTATGTACTTCCTAACTATTCTAGATACTTCTATCCTAGGAATTATAATTTAATTGAAAAATAATAAGGTATTCCATACTTAAAGTTCCACTTTTAGGCAATGGGTCTCTGTGTCTGCAGTGAAAAAAATTGGTTCAAATGATAAATATCAAACATAAAAATGAATATTGTATTTTAATAGCAATAGAGTTTTTACTAGGTTGTTGCAAAAGTCCTTGTGCATTAGTATAGCTTTATTTCAGATTACATATTTTAAACATTATTGAATACTGCTCTTCAAAGTAAAGTCGATTGTTTTCAACTACTTTCACCTATCTTTCTGCTATTAATTGGATTTGATGCCATTACCATTCCTTTGGTTTTGAGGCTAAGAACTCTTCACATCCAATTTTTATGTTCTCGTAATTATCATAGATCCGATCTTTTAAAAAGTGAGCCATTGATCTAAACAAACCATGATCTGATGGTGCAATATCTGGGCCCTACACATGATGAGGCAAAACGTTTACTCCTTGCAGTTCCGATCATTTTTCCTTGGTCAAATGAGAATGATGAGCAGGAGCATTGTCGTGTTGCAAAATGGCTTGGTTCTTGTTGACCAAAGGTGGATTCTTTGCACTCAAAACTATCCAGCTGTTCACAGTAAAGGTGTGAGTCCACTGCCTGACCATCAGGAACCAGCAGTTCGAAGTTCCACCAAGCATCACTTTTCCCAAACCGATCTTGGCGAACCTCCGGTTGTGCAGCTTCACCTGGCCGTACCCACTACTTATGTTTGTTAGGTTTTTTTAAAAGTATCCACTTTTCATCATTTGTGATAAATTTTTTCCAGAACCTGCTATCTTTCAGATTTTGAAGCAAAATTTTGCACATATCAACATGCTGCTGGCTTGGACCTCTGTCAAGTCATATGAGTCGGATTTTGGTCTTAAATTCCGTACGCCCAGGCATGACGAGCCACTGTGGCATTAGAAGCTCCTACTATGGCCGATAAATCACGAGTAGTTGCATGTGTGTCCTGGTGCACACATTTAAGAAAAACGTCATCATCAACCGATGGACGACCTGATCTGTGTTCATCTGCAAGGCTCATATTCCTATTGTTGAAACGCATTAACCAAAGTGCAGCTTCGGCAGCTGCCTTTGCGCTTAAACCTTTTTTCCAGTAATGTCTCAAAAGACCGTGAATCACGATTTTTTCTTCTGACATTGCACGTGCGCTTTAAAATGTAAATGATCCCATAAAGCCAACTCAAGTCACTAGGAATTAAAGGATTAGTCAAAGTAAACATTGACATAAATAGTAGAAACAAAAATATTCTTATAGGGTTAATTATGAGAGTTGGAATTAAAGATTGTGTGTTCATGCACAAGGACTTTTGTAAAAACCTAGTAATTTTACAAAATGAATAAAAAAACATCACTGACTGAATGTGTTTTTCTCCCCCTCTCCTCAACAAACAAACAGGGGGTCCCGCTTCAGGGCAGAAAATATCTGGTCACGTTACCCATACAATAAGTTTATCATTTTTATTTGTTTCTATTTGAAATGTTTATTCCTAAATTAAATTTACTTTTTTAAGTGTATCATCATTTCTTTCATATCTGTATTATCAACTTTCTAAATCTCTTATAAAAGTTCTTTTTTAATTCTAAAGATGTACTGTGGGTACTGCTGGGCAACGCTTACTTTCCTTTGTTATTTTTTATAATATCAAGCTTTATTATTCTTTTGAAATATTATTTTTTATGTTTCTACAGCAATCGATGTTTACATCAATTTTTTAAATAATTAATTACTATGTTTTATGCACATTAATACAGGTTAAACCATTAGATAAGGTTATGAACTTTTGTATTTATCAATTTTAAAAATATTTTCTAAACCATACTTGTAATAATAGGCTTAGGAAAATATTGGATCATGTTCAAATAATGAAACTCTTTGCAGGGGTATCATGAAGAAGATATACAAACAGGAAGAAAAAAATGAGATAAGCTGATATAATAAGAAAGCATGTTGTTTATTTTTGCCATTTCATATTGTCAAAAATTTATCCTGAATTATTTCCTATGTATTAATGAATCTTAAACAGATACTTTTTGTCTAGAGCAGTGTTGTTTGAAAAACATTTCAGAAAGTAAATTTTGCACACTTCTGAAAAATTTAAATACCTCAGTTATTTTTGTAAGTGTACAATGCTGAAATAAAACCAATTATGATATATTTGGTTTCTGCCAGGCAACCAAGAAAGTAGGATTGAGATATTTAAAGGAAAAATCTGAAGAAACCTAGATTTGTAGCAAAATTTAGTGGAGAAAAGAAAATGAGGAATTACTCAAGAAAACTTATGAGTCAGTGTCTCACAAGGACAGGGCATGTAGCTTGAAGCTGATTGTCAGGATTTTTCTTTTCGACTGTGAATTCTGCATTATTCGATAAGATATCAATGAAGGAGATCCAAAACCTGATGCTTAGAGAGGATAAACCAATATAGCTGAGGGTTTTAGGGAGTGAGTTGATTAAAACTGAAAGTAGACAGAGGTGGAACAGGCTGTTCAAGATGGCGATGAGATTGGCTTTTAAATTGAAAAAAAAAAAAATCAAAATTTATATTTACTAAAATTAAGATTTATAGAAAGAAATGTTTATTTTTTTATTTATCTTTATTTGAATTATAGTTGCAATTAGATTCCTTGTAATGTTATATTAATTTTTTTCTAGTGGCATCTTTATTACCAGCCACATCAGAAATGAAATCAAGTGTAAAATTAATTGCTCCTGACACTTTAGCTGTCTCAGATTCCCTTTTGGATTATTTGACAGATTCGACTGACTTCTTAGTTATTGGTTGCCTTGGCTATCAAAGTGTTGGGAAATCCACCATTATGTCAAAATTGGCTAACCTGCAGACAAAGTAATTACTATGATATCTTATATTTAATTTTGTTGTAAGGTTTATTTTAGTTTTTTTATTTCTTACAAAATTGTTCTTTAAAGTCATAACTTCCACGTATTATAAGATATTTAGATTTACAGTGCACAATAATCCTTTGTCTTCTTGAACAGGATAGCCTTCTTATCTACAAAATTCATGAAGAAAATTACCATGTGTAGTAAGTGTTTTACTATTCATTCAGATGATTTTTTTCAATACTTAAAAACATTTTAACCTGCTGATTTTAACCGTGTTTACGATGTAAACACTATTAAAATTCATTTAACGTAAACTTTACATGAATTGTATTTTAAATGTTGTGTGCCCCTTATTAGATTTTAAAAACATAATCGTTCTTAAAATTTTAATATCAGTACATGTTGGAAGCTTATTGCTGCTAACCTACAGTGAGTGGACGAAAGTTGTGCCTATTTTTCTTAAAATTTTGTAACATACTTAGAGTTTGCATTGCCAATTAGGGATATCTGTGATATTGTGAATATCCAAATCTGTTCGGGCCTATTTTTACACCAACTCCAATAGAGAAATTTATACCTGCAACCAACCATCTTTCAGTGGTATTTTACAAAGTTTTTAATTTTTTAATCCCTCCTTCCCTTCTCCTCCCCCCCCCCCCGCTTATCCTCCCATTTTATTTATGAAATAAAATTTTCACACTTATTAAAAAGTTTGTGTTGTCAACTTGCTTTCACGAGTATAAAGTTGTCATGACAATGGCACATATGCAAGTTAGACACCTTTTCTCTTAGCAATTTATTTATGGCTAGTTCTCCATTCCTGTGAGACATAGCATGATGTTATAAGGCTTAAAGCCTTCCTCAATTCAGGATCTATCTATCGCAAAAAAAATTCAAATCGGACAGGAAGTTCCTGAAATTAGCATATTCAAACATACAAACTCTTCCGTTTTATATAATAATATACATTAAAAACAATCTTCTAAAAGAACTAACGATAAAATTAATTTTAAAAAAATAAAAAATTCATAAACTTGGTTATATAGACAATGAAGTTGAACGGGTAGGCAGGGCTGGGACAGGTAATTGCAAATTTATATATTAGTATAGAGTTGTTTAGAATTTTATTAAAACTTTTTTTTTTTAATAATAGTTAGGTTTTCTTAAAGATCTATTGTGTTGTGGTTCAGGTTTTTATACGTTTTTATTTTTTTATAATATATGGCATTATAATTTTAACAATTTTGATATAAACAATAAATTTACTGTTATTCAGTTATTTCGTTAAAACATAATCCAGAAATTCATTTGATAATTTTAAGCCTTTTATTTATTTAGTGTCACACTTACACAAAACATTCAACATCTCAAAACTGGACCTAATACCATTTTCATTCTAACATGACCAATTGATAATAATGATAATTGATTTAGGAAATTGTATTTAACGAGCAATGTTTTTTTAAATAACCATTTTAATTGTTTCTTAAAGGTTTTTACATCTTCCGAATTGTCATGTTTTAGGGAAGCTGTGTTTCATATTTCTTCACACCCTGAAGAAAGCCTTCCAGGGACAGAAGGAATTGATGCATTAGTTACACCAGACAGAATAATTTTTCTGGACACAGAGCCACTTCTTTCCTTTGCCCTTCTTAACAGAAAATCTGAGGATGAAGTAGAAAATGAATTAGAAATTCTATCTCTTCAGTATGCTGGGCTATTGTTTTCAGTTTGTCATATTGTTTTATTGATTCAAGATAATGAATTAGACACTGATCTAATCAGGTGATTTTTTATTTACTTATTTTTAAAACTTTGGTTAACAATTTTCCTGGATTGCTTTGTGTGTAATTGAAGCACATGCCATATTTAATCTTTAAAGAGGGTGTGTAAGTCTTGATTTACCTACATGTTAACTATTCTATCCAATTTATTTAT
Organism: Rhaphigaster nebulosa; assembly: GCA_948150685.1. Lineage (NCBI taxonomy): Eukaryota > Metazoa > Arthropoda > Insecta > Hemiptera > Pentatomidae > Rhaphigaster > Rhaphigaster nebulosa. Next base: position 43,681,120 of record OX411306.1, read on the forward strand.
TTTTTAGTTTAATTTAAAAATATTTTAATTCATATTTAAGAGTTTACAAATTCCAACCATCATATTTTATTACTATTTATGTATGAAGCATTTCCCTTTTTTACAGTAATATCACTTTAAAAATAATTTATATAACTATGTAGTACAAATACTCGGTAACATCAGTGATATGAAATAGTGTATGTATAAATAAATTCATATATAGATATAATTAGACACAATTATATTTCATGTATATGAAGATATTTAAAATTTATATTTTAATTATAATTTATATTTAAATTTTATATTTTAAAATTTATATTTTAATCCAGGTTTCTTCATGTAGCAGAAATGTTGAAGCCATCAGTTGGTCTGCAGGCAGATGATGAAACAAGTTTAGATTATTTTCCATATCTAGTTTTTCTTCATAATAAAACTGACCTCAAAGCTTTCAGTCGTCATAATATTAAGTTTTTACAGGTAAATTATTTGAATATACCATTTTAATAGCGAAAACTGCAGGACATTATATTGTTCTTTTTATTTTAAAGGAACGTTATAAAGCAACCTTTGCTGGTTCACAGTTGCCCATTACGAGTGGCATAGGAATAGGAACTGGGTCTATCTTGAGATCACTTATACCAGAGCTGTGTGGCGAACCAGTGAATTTGTTCTTGTTACCACATTTTGATGTGGGAAGTAAGTATCAATGCATGAATTGAGTATAATTTCTGATATTAAGTGAAGTCTCACTCATACGAATATGTGGGGGAACAGAAAATTCTTCTTATAAGTGAATAGGGACACGTTTTGTATGTTGTTGTTGTTTTTTTTAAATAAAAGATTAATTTAAAAAAGATATTGCCAGAAAGAGACTTTTGACCTTCTATGGACACATTTCAAGAATGAGCCACACCAGGGTTACCAGTCAGAACTTATTCTACTAGGAGAAGAGAAAGGTTAGGACCCCATGTTTAATGGAAGTCTCTAAAGATCTTCAAGAGTTGGGAATAATCGAAAGTGACATCAGAGATCGATCATCACTCAAAAAGATTTTGAGACAAAAGAGGTTCCAGGACAATCCACCACATTAGAAGACAGGTTCCTTCTGGACGAAGGAGAGGAAGGAAAAACACTGCCAGAGGATGCGCATGTACTGGGCAAACATCAAAGCACACTCCCAACAAAAACGTTGAATATCGTGGTCCTTAGTTGGCCTATTTGAAATAATAATAATTATGAAAGATTAATTCTTCATAGAAAAGCCATGTTATAATTATTAACTTTTAGACCAAACAATTTATAGCTTACAAAAAATTTCATACAGGTATGTATATTAATAACTCCAGCTTTACCGAAACACTTCTCAATTGTATTTGACTGAACACTTTTCCAAGCCACTGGTGTGAACAGCATAGGCTGTAAATATTAAGGAAAATAGGTTGGATGATTAATAAAATATTGTGGGTGTTAAAATTTTATTGAAACTTAATCCGCTCGCTTGTGCTGGAACCACACAAACAAAAAAAATTCTAAATCCGCGAGCTGCCCATCTTGTGTCCGTGCTCTCTTGATACTGCTTGTGGACCAGCTGTCAGTATATTCTTCTCACTCTCTTCCCTCTTCCCGATAATAGTTGCAAGGGTTAACAATGTTACATTTAACCTCCTTGCCACGGTTGTTTTTGCCTTATTTGGCTTATCATAAGTTCTTATCATATTTTAATTTTTCTTCTAGAGAAAGTTTCGTTCTTTTTGGATTAATTTTAACATAAAATAAATTAGTTTAAAAAAATATGGTGCGCACAAACCAAAACGACTGTCTACTGACGAAACAAGGGAGTGAGAGAACCTCGTGGACTGAGTCACTGACACACAGTGAAAAAGATCGGAAACACTGGAAGGCCCGAAATGATTCAAGAAAAACAACTTGGAAGTAACTACCTAATTTATAAGGAAGAAACATTTTCTCGAAAAACCGTGATTTCTTTGTATAACTGAATAATATTTACACTGAGGGATCGAATTTCTCTTTGTATAAGTGAATGCTTCGTATAACTGAGTATTGTATTAGTGAATTATTAATTATACGGGTCTAAATGGAGTTTCGCCAGGGAATGAGAAATTCTTCATATAACTGAATGTTTGGTATAAATGAGACACTACTGCAATATACAACATTAGGGATGGGGTAAGTCCAGTGTGTAAGGAACGGGGCTATCAACTCTCGGTTCGAGTCCACCTGTGGAAGAAAATTTATTTTCCTATTTTATCAGCCTATCAGCCAACTCTGAGGTTGGAAATTGAACACGATATCGACCTCTTTACATCCTTATATAATCATTTATCAAGAAATAGTCCTTCCTTCCTTTATCTACTTAACTCCATAGTTATGGTGGCAAATGAAATGAAAAAGTAATTTTTATTCTTGGAAAAAATATCAGAGTTGTGCAAGCTATGTGTCTTGCCGCATTAATTTATATTTATAAATATAAAAGAATACTTGTGAATTATTTATCAATAATTATAATTTAAATGAGCTATACATAATTGTTATTAACATAAATAGGTATTCCTTTCATCGATACTGTAGTTTGATTATTAAGGAGGTGAAGGAATGAGTAATGTTTGAAAGAAAATATAGAGAAGGGTTCACAAATAGAAATAGACATAGAATTCTTGAAAGAGGTAGCAGGAATAGTGAAGGATTTGTGGAAGGAAGCAGTACTATGAGAGGAGATATGCAAATCAAAAGAATAAAAGAACACAAGAGTGATAAGATGAAGAATCTAGGGAGGGTTTTTTGGTTCTTAGGATTTCTAAGAGAAAAACACCAAGGAAGTATTGTCATTGAAAAGAGTAATAAGCCCTCCTTAAGTTGGCACATTGACAAAGGGCATAGAGTATCTGGGAATCCCAAAAATGAATCTAATAAAAATTTCATAAGTCTCATCTCAAATCCATCAGATAACCCTCCATACCCCAGGCAACCAATGCCGAAGTGGGAGAATATTACTATTAGGTCTTTTTTTGTTCTCTTTCTCTCTTCTTTTTTCCTTTCCTTCCTCTAAGGCAGTTGAAATTTTATTTTATTGCGTTATGGGTGAAGATGAACTAGCTCTTTGTCTTACATTAACAAGTATATAGGAACTGACTTAATAAAATATCTAGACATAGCATAGGCAACAATGTTGAAAGGATTGATAATGATCACATAGTAGTTAAGAACTATGTAATTAACATTAACAATAAACTTAAGAATCCCGAACGGGGTAAAAACAACCTTAACACTATATGAAAAATGTAACATAAATGGGAGGTACCAGTAGTGGCAACATTATAACAATCATCGGAAGGACTACTAACAAGATGAGGTACTAACTTCATAGTCTTTTCAACACAATTTTAAGTGATTACCTCTTATGTGAATACAAGAGTTTAGTTTGCTATTAACTCTCTTGAAGGTAAGAAGATTCTATCTTTTTTTATTAAAAGTAAAAGGAGCAGTTGATGTTAAAAGAGTATCTTATAATAACTAAACAACTTGCTGATCTGCAGAACTTCGATATTAAAATGTAATATAAGCTTTAATTTTTATTTTTTTCATGATTTGTTTATTTGAAAGCAAATAAGATTTTTTCAAATTAAAATGTTTAATAGGCCATAGTTATATTTTCTTTCAATAATGATAATTTTTTTTCTAGGTGATACAAAAGGTTTTAGTTGGAATATACAATATGGCGAACTGTTGAAAAAGATGAGGTTACAGCTTTTGAGTTTACCTCCAATGCCTTTTACTCATACAGTTCTGTCTGAGAAAAATTGGTTTGTTTTTAATTTTTTTTTTTTTTAGTAAGATACTATTTTAATATCACTAGTTCACCTATAGCTTTTGTACTTAAATTATCTTTCAAATGAACATCTAGAATGTTTCGGGAGATGTACATACTTTTTGAGTTATTTGCAAATATAATTTTGATTATTTCATAATTCTTTTTCTTTTCGGGGATGTACTATATATGAAAATTTAAAGGGCTTTACAGAAAAATTAAATTTCAGGACAGCACATTCTCATCTTGTTCACGGGAAGATTCATTAGTGGAGATACAATCTACAACAAAAATCTTCAAACGACTTTAAGATTTGCTGTTTTTTTCACGTCAAAATCACGTCGCCTCCGAGATATTCAAATAAAGAGGAATCAACTTTATCCACAAAATATGAGAATTGTAAAAGCAGCAAGATATAATGGAAGCGTACCTAGAAAAAAACGCTTGTTAGTAAAAAAAAAAAAAACCAAAGATTCTGCTTCGAAAAATTGTTCCAGAATCTTAATTTAATATTTTAAGTTCCGATAGTCGTGGTAAAATTTGGAGAATGCATAAAGAATCTTTTATTTTATTTTTTAAAAAATATTGTTCCAATTTTTAATCAAAAAATTGCACTGTCCGAAAATTGTTGTTACTGACTGCATTTATAGCCTCCAGTAGATTAATGAGAAAGTGGTTTTTCACTGTTGCAGCTACACATGACTAGTTGATTCCAATTATTTGGTTTGCAGTAACTGCTTTTGGTAACACTCCTGGACGTTAACATTCATGGAATTTCAGCTTCAATATGGCGTCAGCAAGGTTAAGAAGGTCAGAAAAACATGGTTTTGTTATGACTTCAACTGTGTTCTCCTGCCTAATATTTTTTATAAACATAAAGGCATTTCTGAAATTACATGTTGATAAGTCGGTGGTAACACTTGTGGAAAGCAGTTAAAATACTTACCATGATTTTGAGGATTAAAATACAGGAATCCTCTCCTCTTCACAGAAACTGCCTCAAACTGTAATTGCTACCTTTCCAAGGTATCATGGACCTTTCTTAGTCTTGAAATACACCACATTCTTGATCATAAGGTTGGTAATGCTAATGGAGAACCACCAAGAAGAGATGTTGGGGACTAAACTTTTAACATGGATCCTGACGACTGTAGACTTTCTAAAAATTCATATCCTTATCCAAAATTTAAAGAACATCTAATATAAACAAATCATATTTTTCCAATAGAAATTGATTATGCTTCTTTTCAAAAACGGATGGAAAATAGTAATACTTCTGGATTTTTGCAACTAATTTAATCATTTTTCTTCCAAAAAAAAGTTTCAAAAAAGGTCAAACAGTTGGTCAACATATTCAAGAAATCAAACTGTATAGCACTAATTAAAAAAAAAATCTTTTATTGATAGCACTTTTCAACCCCTAAAATAACACTGGACATTGGGACTATTGCACATAGGGTGCATCCTTCAAAACAAAAAAAAAGCAAAATTGATCCACTTGTTTAAGACACAATCATGGCACAGACAGAGCAGTGGTTAAAAATACGTTCTCTAGACTCAGAAGGCTCTGAAAAAAAAAAAAAAAAAATTTAATTATTTTTTTTTAGCTCTTTGGTACAACGATTACAAAACACTTAATATTTTTATTAATTTTCGGTTCCATGTTATTTGATTAGTCAATAGAAAGCAAAAAGGCCATTCGGTCACCAAGTATTTTATTTTATATCACTTCGACATTTCAGCCAACCATTCTGGACCATTCTCAAGTCTAAAAGAACAAATTTGTTTAGTCGATTTTTGTTTGAATTTATCTGGTAGGTATTGTTTAAATGAAATAATTGTTTAATATTTACATGAGAAGATATATTACCTTGTAAGATCAATTAAAATAAAAATCGACTAAATAAATTTATTCTTTCAGACTTGAAAATGGCCCATGTTGGCTGAAATGTCGAAATGATGTAAAATAAAATTCTTGGCGACCGAATGGTCTTTTTGCTTTCTATTTACTTATTTATTTTTTTCTCTATCTTCCTTCATAAATAGCCAAGTGATGGACATATGAAATCGGCTACCATTTTGAAACAAAATGGTAATTGGTAATGTCGAGGATCATCCTGATGTTGACTTTGATACCAAATTAAAAAAAAAAAAAATGGTACAGTTGTCTCAGAGAAGAGACACAAATGGACTGATTTTTTTTTTTTTATTCTGCATATCTTAAAACATAGAACCTCATATTTTTGGATGAGGGGTAAATTTTTATTTCCTTGGCCGATTACAAATGTTCATTATTGAAAATAATAAACCAGAAAGCAAGATAATAAACTTACGAAATAAGTATGGCATGATTTTCTTTACTAATGAGTAAATTGGTTACTTCACATTATAAAATATTTTATAATTATGAAACTATTTCATGGATAAAAGTTTCAATGTGATTCATACCTAATTTTTGTTCAAATTTTTCACTTGTTCCTCTCTTTTTTTCTGCATATCAAGATAACAAATTAGCTCCGCTATGCAGTCAATTAGGTCTGCTAGCAATTTTTAAAATAATTGATATTTCATCCATTAAATTACTACCATTTTTTTCTGTGTAGAAGAGTATTCCTTCATCTCACATTTAATTTGGTACTAAATAAAATGAACTGTTAGCAGTGGCTTGAAAAACAGATTTCCAATGTCACTACTTATTGTCTCAATTTTTTATAGGTGGCATTACACAGTCAAAATGTGGGAGGATATTAAAAAATCTAATTTCTATACAGAGTACGGCCGTCTTCTGCCATCCCAGACTTCTGCAAAAATGGAATTGGGTAGCTCATGATCATAATAATTAAAATAGATTTTTATTATTTTTTTTTTGTAAATTGTAATGAAAGTTGAACTGAATTAATAGTGTAACTCTATTTTCCATGAGAAATTCTTAAATTTCCTCTTGTTTCATGTACTGTTCGATCAATTTAATTTAATTTGAATTTTAAAGCCATTAAATTTAGTTCAGTAACTGCCCATATTTTTTTTATTTATATCCTAATTTTGAATTAAATGATTTTTATTTTATTTTTTTAAATCTACTTTTATTTTATGTAGATATAATAAATGTTATATTACAGTATAATTGTGCTATAAAAATGTGCAATAGTGGTTGTAAAATAAACTTCAGTAAATAACACTTCTAAATTTTGTGAAAATAAACTGATTAAAAGTTTCTTCTTTTTCTCTCTTAGGAGAGTGGAATTCGGTAGCTGTGTGATGAATGTGAAAAACAGCATTTTATAAATTCCTTTGTTTTATTAACTTACTAGTTTCTTTAAAAGTTTAATTTAAAAGTTTCTTCTTTTTCTCTCTTAGGAGAGTGGAATTCGGTAGCTGTGTGATGAATGTGAAAAACAGCATTTTATAAATTCCTTTGTTTTATTAATTTACTAGAAACATTTTTGCAAAATAAAATCTTATAAACACAAATCTAGGGCTCAAAACTTAAAGTTCCTTTTTTTTCTATAGAAAAGTAGCAATATTCACATTCGTTACTTAAATTGGTGGCGATAATATAGCTATATTAAGATGGAAATGCTGTTTTTAGTAGTATTGGTCATATTTGAATTATTTTTACAGCTTCATTCAATAACAATTATTATAAGAGGAATGGTGTTGGTATACTCAACACATTCAAGAAATGGAAACAAAATACACAACATTAAAATTGAAATCTGCAATTTTATCGAAATTTGATTTCTTTGGGTTGGATTTTTTTCACATAACTATAAACTGTACTTTATTATTATAAAAAAAAAATCTATGTACCTTCATTTATTATTGTGCGACATTGTCTAAAAAAGAATGTTATATAAATTTCATGGTCTAAAAGTAAAGGTCATTAACAGTCTCCAGGCAATATTTTTAATTGTACAATTTTTTTCTGAAATGATTATTTCATCAATGCCGGAAATCATATAATTATTTTTATATTCGTTATGTGACAATTCTGAGTTTAAAATCTTTATTTTGTATCAGGAAACTAGGAATTTACAGGATCTTGACTGTAGGGAACACCCCCAACAAAGCCAAGCTAATAGTTCTAGTAATTGCTAAAAGATGCAACCATCAGCTTTTATTCAATTCTTAGTTGAAATTGGTCATAGGAGCAATAGCATTAGATAAACTATAATGAAGGAAAAAAATGCAGTAATATTCAGACTACTTTTATTATTCACATATCTATTATACATCATACTACCAATGATATACACTGTTATTTTTCAGTCTTAAATATGTTTACAAAAAGAAAAAAAAATCTTTACAAGAAGGTTATATATAATTTCTAATGTTTTAACCCATCAAAACAATTATATAAATGTACATTATTATTCAGTGAGATAGGATATCATTTTTCCTCAACCTCTCTGGTTAAAAAGTTTACTGTCCAACCGACAGACTTTTTAATATAAATAAAGAAATTCAAAGCAAACTGAAGGAATCTAATTCATTTTATAAGACAGTAACTTGTTGATTCTTATTAAATAAATTATATCAGAAATTAAAAATGATTTTCAGCTTGAGTAAAAAGGGATAAACGAGACCGCAAACTTCTTTTCCACTTAGGTTTAAACTTATGTACAAAGTAACTCCTTAATCAATATACAAATGTCACTTGGCAAATAATAAGCCAAAAGCTTAACCAATATACAACATATGTAAGTAACCACTAGTTATGCTAATATATATATATATATATATATATATATATATATATATATATATATACTAATAAAAATATATTTGTTTGCGTTAGGAATAATATAATTTCAAAAAATAGAAACCAATTTTGAAGAATAAAATACCAAAAGGTAAAATTATAATGTAATCAACAAAGGAACTAATAACCATAATTCATAACACATACATTTTGGAGAGGTATTTACATTGCACTTGCTATAATTTTGCATAAATATTAAGAATAAGAGCATTAAATATTTAAACTACATTCAAATAACTAGTGATTACTTATGAAGTAAATGATACAAAAATAAACAAATTTATAAACTCTTTTAATTACAGAAATTATAAAACAATGGTAACTATAAACAATTACTGCAATAAAACATTTATTAAAAAATTAATTATATTTTTAAAAAGCAACATATAAAATGCAGAGTGCCCGTAAATATTCTAACAACAAATTAAATTAAGAACTAGAGACATATTCATGATTTTATAGTTTGTCTCAGTCTTCTCATTAAAATAACAGAAAAATATAATTATTTTTCAACAGAGCTATCTTTCAACTATATAAACTATCATTCCTGTCATAAAAATAAATCAAACTATTATCGACTCCAGTATTCTTGGTAGACAGCTGGCTTACTACTGAACTCCTGATTTATCCCATAATTAAGGTCAGTTGCTCATTTTTGTCAAGATACTGAGTGAACCCAGGAAGTGCCAGCCAAACAGTCCCCACCATGATAAAAACCACTAATTTTTCATCAAGAGAAAATTTAGTATATAAAACCAAGAATTTAACTAGATTCTTTTGGCATAAACTAGCCACTAGACTATCTTGCTTCTTAATGATGGCAGTTGAAAAAAAAAATGATGTGTATAGGGGGAAAGGGGGGAGAAGGAGGAGATAGATTTTTATGTAAGTGCATAATAACGCTTTCTGACAGATGACAGGCATATCTTACATTAAATCATCATGACATAAGTAGGAGTAATACTCTGTTTAATTTATAAAATCAGTTTCAAAATTCAAGTGAATCATTACAATTAAGATTTCAGAAATGCTTCATAATGTATAGGCCATTACATATTCATAATCAAACAAAAGATGTTTCAGATAAACAAGCTTAATTTTAGAAATCCGATGATACAGGAAAGATCTTTTAAAAATCCAATAGTTAACAAACAATACTGGAACCAAAAAAAAGCATCTGGTCAGTAATATAAGTTTTTTTTAAAGTAAGCAATGAAACATATTTAAGTATAAAATTTACAGAAGCTGTTTTTATTCCTTTCTTTTTTTTTTTCCTTCTTTACACATATACATAATATACATAAATATATACATAAACATAGATAAAATTAATTACATTATTTTCTTTAAACATCTACAAATAAACATTTAATTAGATTCACACACTATACACATATATCTACCACATAATTTAAAATAATAAAGTATTATTGGGAGCCGATTTAGCAATACCCTTCAAATATTTGTTCAACAATGTTTATGCAGATTATTAAGAAAATAAATAAAATATATATTTAAGTTAATAATCCACACATCCTTTTAAAGAAATTAATAGGATTCTAAGCTTGTGACAACAATAGTAGTTAATTTCTATCTAGACCACAAGAGAGCTAACAATTACAACAAACATTGAAGTGCATCCATTATATACTATCTGTTAAGATAGTTTAACAGTTTAATATAAATTGCTGATTTAATTTTTAATATTCTTCTTTTTAAAAAGTGCTGTTTTTTAAACTTGTTGCCTTGATAATGGCCTAAGGCGCCGAATCATTGGAAGTGTAAATTATAATAAATAAATAAGTTGAAATTAAATGGATCATTGGAGTTTTTTATTAAAGAATAAAAAGGCATTGCCTCTCTGCAAAATTTCATTTATTTCGGTCTCTGGACCTTCATTAGGCTAATATGCCCATTGTACTTGGAAGGACTTCCTCCTCCATTGTTTGTCAATTGTCTGACAAACAACAGAGGAGGGTCATCGCAAGTATAATGGACATAGCCTGATGCAGATCTAGAGACCGAAACCTGTTGCGAAATAAATAAATATTTGACAGGAAGACGTCTTTTTATTCTTATTTTTATATAGATAATCCTGCAATATCTAGCCATAACTGAAGTTTTTTTTTATTTGTACAATTGAAATGTATTTTTATGTGAACTTGCTTCCCTTTAATTACTTTTCTTAATTTTTGCAATAAACCATTAATTAAAACAAAAGAGATTAAAAAGTTACCTACAAGCATATTGCATAGATATATTGTATAACTATGCATCTATTAAAATGCAAGCACTAATTCTTTAAAACACAATCTCATGTACTAATTTGTTATAAGTTTGTGATTTTCGAAATGCACACAGCCGTGAGCAAACTAAAATATATCAGTAATTATTGTAATGAAACAGCTACAAAACTTTATATAAAATGCTACAAGATAATCACAATAAAAAAAAAAATATAGAATAAAAAACCTCCAAAACAAACATAAAAGGGGTAACATTGAATGCTAACTAATATATCGTCACTGAAGAAGCAAAATAACTTATTTCATTTTTTAATGAGAAATTGAGAGATGCATAATACACTCCGGTAAATCTGAAGACAAGACTAGTTCAATGAAATTCTAATTAATTTAATGAATAAAAATAAAAACAATATATTCTTTTTACATTGTATTAGATACAAATTTAATACACTTTTTCACTCTCCTGCACAGTTGACAAAATAGAGATAGGCCATGTTGCTTCTACAGTGATGATAAGTGTGTAAATATTTTAAGTATAACAAACAAAAAATGAAACTCTAATCCTCCAGAACCTGCTAAGGTATGATTTATGCAATACAAATAAAATATCTAATTTTCAGTTATTATAAATATAGATATATATTAATTAAGAACCTCCTTAAAAATTAAATGTAAGCAATCGTATCAACATAAAGCTATTATAAAATTTATCAAAATTCAAACTTGTAACCACAGTAAATCTAATTTTAGCTATACAGTCTGTACTCTTTGTCAGCCTTTATTAAGGGCACAAAAATGACAATTTCAGTCTGTCATGACGAAGTTGCCATGAATATTTTTATTTATGCATTCCATACAATCTAAGACGATACCCAACATATCCCAGTCCTCTATGGTTTCAAATAAACTTTATTGAGCACTTTTATTTTTATTTAATGAAAAAATTGAAAAAAATATACTACATTAAAAATAAGAATACACATTTGTATATTCATTTAATTATATGCATTAATAAAATACCTCTTACGATTAAAGCCCTGCTTATAAAATATTTTATAACAAAATTCACAAAAATATGAAATTATTAAAAATATTAATATTAGTTTGATTACGATTGCTTGTATGTACAATGTATTGTTTTATTATCGTTATATTACTATTAGGTTCATATGTAGAAAAAAGTAAAAATAGTTTTAAAATTAATGACTATCTAAATACTTGTACATTCCTGATTTCCTTTTTTTACATAAGTACAATACTTAGTTTTAAAATTTTGTTGTCACAATTTAGTATTTCAATTAGATTTGATCCAATAAATGACAAATAGTATTGCTTCACAAAAGCATGAAATAAAAAACTGAATTTGAAGGATATTCATGTAAATTTTGAAAAACGAATTGTTACTAAGACTTTAAATAGGTACTATCTATTTAATTAAAAACTTTTGTTCTAAAATAGAAAAAAAAAAATTAACCAATACTATGGTTACTAACAAATTTTTTTTTTTTTTTTTTTTTTGGATAAAAATAAGAACCAACATAAAACTTTTAGAAAAATAACAAATAATACCAACAGACGGAACACTTTTAGTTCCTCAAGGTGGATTCTGGCATTAGCTTAATGCCACTTACAAGATACATATCAGCTGTACTAATACGCAAACTGAGCATTAAAAGTACTCATAAAATTGTCTTACACTCCAATGTTTTGTTCTGCTCCTCTTAATGACATATGCTCCTTTGTTTGCTGGCGTTGATGATCTTGCTGTAAAGTTTTCAAAAGTTCCTGCTGTCTTCGATGCTCTGCCTGTAATTTTAGTAAGTCAAATATTTATTTACATAAATGTTAATATATAATTGTAATATAGACTATATTAATTTACTAATAAAGAAATGCCACATACTATAACATTTTTATGTGTAATGCAATAATACAGAAGAAATATTTCATAAACGTTTTACACTGAAAACTGATAGTATCTTCTTGCTTATCAAACAAGTGACCTATTGAGGTTTAATTTTAGGAAATACTAGATTCAATATTAATTAATACACAAATCTAGATGATATTGAAAGTCCCGCAACAGCATTTTTGAAGGGCCTAGGTGAGAGGTACCTAATTATTGATCTTAGCTTAATCCCTAATGGGAATACCTGAAGAAATTTAGAGGAAGTCTTTTTTTCTTATTGATTGTTCTGTAAGTTTTTTTCATATTCTAACAATAAGCTTACTACTAAACCTCTTGAAATCAAGATATGTTATAATTTGCCCGAATATTTATCACAAAGTTGGCCGAAATACTGAAAGATAATAAGTTGGAAGTCGTTATAATGAAAGTAATTGGGACTGTATTGGAAGGCCTTCATACTTTATTTTATTATATGACTAATAAATTTTATTTTGGCTGTTAAAGCTTGTTTTCAGTTTTCTTTCCTTCTAGTACATAGCTATATCGCCACTTCAAAGCAGAACTACCTATGTCTATCTATAATAATTAATCCTAAACTGTGTCTCACATGAAGCGGTTCTTTCGTCCACTTATTCTCATGATATAGTTCTATTATTCAAATTTTATGTCGTTTAGGGATATGTATTTTTTAACTATTATTTTTTTTAAATATTAAATTAATTTTCTTTTAAATATATTTAAAAAAAAAAAAATCCCAAAAATGTTCTGCCAAGTTGGGGACTAATCTAGAAATTCAAAAACCTTGTAAAATCAAATGTTCAGAGTTAAGGAACTTCTGCTCTGGAGTGGTGATATATACAGTAAAACTTGATTGTAATGGTAAAATTATAAGGGCCCAGAGAAAAAGAGGACTTTAACTGGGAAAATGTTATAATCATAAACAGAAAAAGTTTTATTGTACAATTAAATTTGTTTCCTTCTCAAAAGAATTTTTTAAAAATATATATAAAAATATATTTTTGATATTTTTAGTTTAAAATAGTCATCGGTTTATTTTAATTATAATTTTTTATTTATGTTTTCTCCTAAGAAAACGTAGTATTTTTAAAAACAGCATTTTCTAATTTATTTATTTGTTCAAAGTTTCGTCTCCCACTTAAAAAAATGTGAGTCATCTGTAACGCATTAAAAACATTAGTGGTTTTTACTGATTTTGTTTCATTGCTACCAGTTCTTCATTTCATGTTTTTAGACTCAGAAGAATAATTTTGATTTAAATCAGATTTGTCAAACTAGTAGATAAAGTTTTTCGTGACATGTGACAACATGTCTTGAACGCGAAAGCAAAGCAACTGAGACAAAAATCATAACATCTCATAAAAAAAACTAAACATTCCCAGGAACTACACTTGTGGAATCGATTAGACTGTTGTTTCTTACTGCTGTACTTTTTCCTACAAGTACTGTAATTAAAACATCAAGTCATTTTTACAAAAAATAACCATTATCAAAGTAAAAAATTATCAAAGAAAAAATTCATTCAGAGCGCTATAACTGAGAAATCGGATTGTTGTAACAAATAAAGCATTATAAACAGGAGTGTTATAACGAAGTTTTACTGTACATTAAAATAATTTTCTTCTCAAAAGAATTTGTTCTCTTTTTTTTATCAAAAAATAACTTTCACTATTACACATTTCTATTAATTACTATTAATTTCTATTAATTTTCTATTATAATATTTCTATCTATTTCTATTAACCCTCTGGTTAATAGAAATAAAAAAAATGAGAGGATAATTAAAAAATAATTTCAGAGGGAAATTCAACTGTTTAACTGAAAGGAATAAGCTATTCACCTCTACTAAAGCACTAAAACAGGTCGCAAAGTTAAGTCAGCCTCCTGTCAGTTGGAGATAAGTTATTCAATAATCGTATCTTTGTTTACAGAGTTTAAATTAAAAGCCTCACCATAGCTATCAAGGTAACTTCGGTATAAAAAACATTGCCATTTTATAATTGAATCTCAAATTATCTTGATTAAGGCTCCCACATCTTGCATAAAGAGGCTACCTTTATAACTCCTCCAAGCACTAACTTTATCACTCATTAAAATTTGAGTTATTGAGAATTTACTACTATGCTTTACATAATCTTAATAGTATTAAATCTATTACTTAAGCACAAATCCATTAGTATGAATTGGAAGCTATGTTTGGAGATTTACATTTTACTCTTAAACATATTCAACTCTTTAGTTCTAGACGATGCATGATCTGATTAATTACTTTAGAATTAATACCTTGAGATGTGTAAAATGATTCTGATACACATGAGAACTGGTGAGGGGAACTGTTTGTAAGTCCTCTTCAATTTCCTGAATTTGAACCTGAAAAAATATTAGAATATTATTAAGTAAATAATGCCAAGTTTCAAGCTAGAACTGAAAACTACTAAGCCAATAAATCAGTAAAAGTAAAAAAAAAAAAAAACAGTCGAGTCTCTACAGTCCGACACTCACCAGTCCAGCACATCCAGTAGTCCGAAGCTATTCTGGTCGGTTACATGAAACATATTCATGTTATTGTATGTCACTGTGTGGGAGAAAGATAGTGAATTGTATTGTCTATAGAAATTGCAGTCTAATTGTTTGTTACAACTAATTATATGGAAACTTTCGGAGGTGACCAATAGCGAAAAGTTTTATTTATTTTTTTTAAATCACTCTATACTTGTTAATGATTTTCCTGGTCCAGGTGGCCTATCAGTACCCCACTTCTTGGAAAACTTCTACTTTCATTAAGCTTTAATTTCGTATAAAAGAAGTAAAGGTTTCCTTTCAGCCAAAAAAATGGCTTCTGATTTTGTGTTTCGTAGAGCAATCCCAAAAGAAACCTCTACTTCTTTTATACGAAATTAAAGCTTAATAAATATAAAAGTTTTCCTAGAATTGGAGTACAGTAGCCCAACTGGACTGGAAAAAGCATTCAAGTACAGAGTGATTTTATAAAAATTAATAAAACTTTTTGATATTGGTCACATCCCAAAGTTCCCTTACAATGGATTTAGTTAAGCCTAACTATATTTCTTAAAGAGAATTTTGTCTACTTTATGACAGTGCAATTGGAACTAAATTACCTTGAGTTTTGTTTGAGCCATCGCTTCTTATTCAACAAAAAACATGACTTGTTTAAAAAAAATACAAAACTTAATTTTCCTACTTTTCTGAGTGGAATCGGACCATTATGAACTTTTTTGTTGCTCTTGAGGTCTACTTTTACCTCTTTAATATTTCCAGTGACGCACGGGACACGCTGTATATAGTTCAGTGATTTTTCTGTCTTTTACCTAAAATTAGTAGCCATTAGTATAATAGTTCTGCCTGTGAGATTGCCGTTATTTCCTTAGCACCATAATTTTGGTTATGTTTTCAAAAATATGTAAGCCACATTCTTTGCCTCTGTCTCAAAGGCCATCCTCATGGTCTAAAAGGATCTTCCAATAATGACTTTTTGATCTACTTAGCCTGAGACTTGCATTATCTTAGTAAATATCATACCTTCTAGATTGACAATTGATTGCAGAGCAATTTCAACTAGGGGTCTGTTTCAAAATTTTCAATTTAAAAGGCTTTTATACTCGATAGTATTTTAGTCATATATTATTTTGGCTCACCATTGTACGTTTTACTCACCGTATTACTTTATTAGGTAAATCCATGGCTAGGAGTTTACTCCATACAATTTTTAATTTATTTTTTCTAATGCATTTATTAAGAATACACTTCTTTAAACAAGAATTATTTAAATATTAAATAAGACAAAACAGTAAATATTTTTATTTCCATGAGACTTGAGATCATCTGAATAAAGAAGACTTTGCATAAAATAAGACATAAATGAATATAGTTTAATATAAATAATTCAAATGTACCTTTTCAAAACAAGATAAACTTTATATGCCCTATTTCCAGCCAGTTCCTCAATCATCAATATGTGTTGCTAACTTGACAACATGCATTGAAGAAACAAAAAGAACAGAAAGATTTTTGCATTGATTAAATAAAGAAATAAAGTTGCCTTACCCCTTGCGATTGAATTCTGTTTTCGAGATGAATGTGCCCTCGTAGAACTCCCTCTTCGAGATCTGAATCTGGTGCATCCCACAAGTCAGATGACTAAAACAACAAATGTACTTCAGGTTTTATTTAGAGTAACTTTTATAAGAATAGCAATAAATTCTAATTATGAATTCGCAGAACATATATCAACAAAATCAAAGCATATAAAAATGTGTGATATTGAAAATTGAAACTTACTGTGACATCAACAGGAATCCTCAATGGATCATCATCTGAAATAGTAAATGCAAATATTACATAGGGATTTTTAATATACTTTAAGGTATTTCTTTTATAAAGTACTGTGTCATAAATAAACATTTGAAGTTGAAAAATAGTCCGCCAAATTCTGCAACTGATTTCAATGCAATAGCAATATTAGTCATTTAAGATACCCACTGAAGTGGCCTTAGATCTAGCTTCTAGGATGAATCTTCGAATAAATCAAGAAACAATGTATACTAAAGTAAAAGAACATTGCAGGGTCATTGAATGTCAGATAATAGCAACATTAAACTTTTTAATCTGCAACACTTGTTCATCATATTATAAAGTTGAGTTTCTAAAGTCATTAAATAACTCCATTAATTAATAATTAACATTTAAGAAATTATTACAGACTACGAGAATTCCATAATATTACCTGGAAATTGTAAAAAGCTGGTACTCGCACTATCCAATATGTCTGTATTGAAGAAGAAGTTGGTATCCAGCGGATAAGTATCGAGTTGACTTCTTGTGTCAGAAACAATGACGCTTTTATTTCCTCTGAGTCGCTTTGCTTCAGTTTCCTACAGAATTATCCTCATTAGAATTAATGATTCGAACAAACTCTGCCATCCAAAGGTTTAGTAGTTTAATTTAAAAGTTTAGAAGAGTTTCTATCCAAACTGATCAATACAACAATTTGGCCTCTAAAAAAACATTTCAAAACAAACCACTTAATGCTTAATGCTAACTTAAAATATCTGATGTAGACATCCCATGACTTCGTTGTACGCCTATTAAACTATAAATCGGTGGCTCGAAATATGATCCTGAATTTTGCTACAAGTTTCCGAAAATAGCAGTATCTCAAAAACGACACTCAGCATCGCAAGTCCATCCATTCACACACACGCAAACTCTTGTTTTTGGGGTTGTCTTTCAGTTATTATATGTCGTTTTCTTTCAGTAAGTAACAAGTTCCCAAGAGATTTCTTTGCGTTCCGTGACAACATTAGAACTGTCTGTCACTAATAAATAAAGCATTGAAAATCGACGATTTCGACATTTTAAGCAGGACTACCCGCTTAGCTTATATCTTATTCTCCTGTTGCAGACTTGTTCAGCTCAGAAATAGTGAGGAAAACAAGTATTTTAACACTTTAAACAAGTAATAAAATCATTAAATTGAGTGGGAAAAAAAATCGCGTTTATAACCTTTATCACCGAACCATATGATCTCTATAATAAATTTTAATATAATTTTGAAGTAAGTTTATAATGACCTTTAAGTAAAGTACCCCTATCGGTTCACTAATTTCAAGCAAAATGTAGTATATTATTAATATTGATATAAAAGTGTTATTTACCAAATTTGGAATGTTTTGCATTATATATCAATATAATTTTTGATGAAAGTTTATTTTGACCTTCAAGTAAAGTACCGCTTTCGGTTTATCAATTTAGACCAAAATCCAGTATGTTATTTAAATGAATATATAAATCATAAATACCGAATTTGAAAAGTTTTGCATTATATTTTAATATATTTTTTTATGAAAATCTATTATAACCTTAAAGTAAAGTATCATTTTCGATGATCATGTAATGACCAAAAAAGGAGATGCATAACTAGATTTTATAGCGATCCCAAATACAAAATTTCAACTTTCTATAGCTAACAGTTGTTGAGTTATGCGAGATACAAACAAACGAACAGACGTCACGACGAAACCAGTCAAAATGAATTCAGGGATGGTCAAAATAGTTATTTCCGTTGAAATCTGAAAACCAATAATTTTCTCTATTACAATACTTCCAAACTGCGTACAAGGAAGTACAAATTGAATGAAATTACAAGAGGCATGAAATAAATTAGATAATCCATAAAAATCTAATTAGCATTCTTTTCATTCATAAAGGGTTATTGAGAATCAGTTAAAGATTAATAAGGTAATCCAAATACTGAGGATACAATATGAGTTGCTGATATAAAAGTTATTTTTAAAATTGAATAATCTTAAACCTTAACTTTGTTTGAAATGCACAGCCAATAAAAAAACAAAATAATAATTTGAAATAATTTAATTTAATTTAACTTAATTACACTCCATTTTCACAAGTTAAACTCAATCAAGCAGACTCAATCCACTTTTTCACAAAATGTTTTTGATTTTTTTTCCAACAAAAGTTCTCAATACACTACATCATCTAGTAAACATGTATTGACCAAAAGCGTCTTACTCCAGTATAAAAATGGGTTCAAACTCATGGGTTTACTTGGGTCGAATGCGGCACAATCATGTTTTTGGTACTCCAGTAATATTTTTGAAAATGGATTAAGCCAGTTTTCAAAATTAATGGCCTCATATAGGGTGGTTGGTGGAGCAGAAAACTTTTATTTTTTAAGGGAATGTATATTGTTGATTAAATTAAAAAAAATATTAAATCAATTAATTACATTAAAAATCTAAAATTGTTTGCAGTAAATATTAATCCAGAACTCTAACAAACTAAATCTATTGAAAAGTGTGAGAACTACAAAGACATATTAGGGACTTGAATAAGTTCTCGCTGTTTCCCGACAGATGGTGTTATCTTAGTCTTTTTGCGTCAGGCAATACTATAGCCAACTTTATCGAGAAGCTCCACCATTAGACTCGAAATCACAGTATATGTTATTCCACTGAAGTGTAAACAGCATACTTTTTCATAGCGTTAAACATATCGAATTTCGTGCCAAAAAAAGAGTATTTGCGGGGAATTTTACTGCATTCCTTTTTTCAAAAAAAATCTGCATCTGAAGCACATAGAATTCTTGTGGAGACTCACGGCGACCATGCTCTTTCGGAAACAACATGCAGAGATTGCTTTAGATGCTTTAAAAATAATGATTTGAATATTGAAGATAAAGAACGCCCTGGCGCAAAGACCCAAGTCAGACGCAAAATGAACTTGCAGAATCATTAGGAGTTGATCACACAACAGTTTCCAAACGTTTAAAAGCAAGGAAATTGGGTGCCGTACGAATTAAAGCCGAGAGACGTCGAACGGCGGTTTTTCATATGTGAACAGCTGCTCCAACGGCAGAAAAGGAAAGGTTTTTTGCATTGTATCGTGACGCGATGAAAAGTGGATACACTACGATAATCCGAAGCGTAAAAAATCGTCGGGTAAGCCCGCCCATGCATCAACATCGATGGCAAAGCCGAATATCCATGGTTCCAAGCTCATGCTCTGTATTTGGTGGGATCAGCTAGGTGTAGTGTATTATGAGCTCCTCAAACCCAACGAAACCATCATGGGTGATCGCTATTGACTACAATTAATGCATTTGAGCCGAGCATTGAAGGAAAAACGGCCTCAATACGAGGAAAGACACGACAAAGTAATTTTGCAGCATGACAACGCTCGGCCACATGTTGCAAAACTGGTCAAAACCTACTTGGAAACGCTCAAATGGAAAGTCCTACCCCACCCGCCGTATTCACCGGACATTGCTCCTTCCGATTACCACTTGTTTACGATCGATGACTCCAAGTTTGGCTGAGCAGCACTTCCAATCTTATGAAGATGCCAAAAAATTGATCGATTCATGGATAACTTCAAAATATAAATCGTTCTTTCGACATGGTATTCGTATGCTGCCAGAAAGATGGGAGAAAGTAGTGGCTAGCGATGGACAATACTTTCAATGACATGTTCTTTACTATTTTTTTAAAATAAAGCATTTATTTTCACGAAAAAACAGCGAGAACTTATTCAAGTCCCTAATAAAATTATAAAGGACAATTGAACAATTGAAAAAAATCATACAATGGCATAACATTTATATATATACATAAATAAAACAATCAGACATTATTAATTAATGTTTTGATAAATTAAAAATAAATAAATAGTTTATGCAATCATACCACCAAGCTTTCTGGACTACGTTTAATTCTTTCAGTGGTAGAAACTGAGGTTATAACTGAAGGACGATCATATTTCCCAACCAAATTAGACATTTTCACTCCTAGGTCTCGACTTGGAACCTGAAATGATATTATACTCATTAATAAATTTATGAGAATGATAGAAGGAAATTTGTAAGAATGTATAAAGCTCAGAAATGGGCAGTGAAGAAAGTTTTTAAAATAAGATATAAGTTGTTGGAGTATCTAAAAAGTATGTCTATATGAAGATTGCTGTTAAGAGCCAAGGATTAGAGCTTAATTGGAAAAATAACTCAAAGGAATAAGAAAGACAAAGTACCTTAAAGAAAAACATTGATGGACAATAGACTTGCACTATAGGGAAGATACTTGGATATGGCATTGGAGACAGATAAAATTCACTGTTAACACCAAGGAAAATATGCTAAATAGACTCTCTGATAGTCAAGGTCAGTTCATTTTGAGTAAAATACTGTTTTCAGATATCCGGTATGTTATTTTTAGATGAACTCATCATTTTTCCCAAAATTAGTGCCTTTTTTGATTTACAATAGACTCTTTCATAATATCAGAATTTGTATGCATAATCAAAGTGGCAGTCCTTGAGAAACGTTCACTACTTTAGTGAATTCTTTTTTCCTTTTCTTATTGTTTTATTCACCAATTTTCTGGCAGCTGAGTCTTGAAACAGGATTATTAACCATTTCATCATTGCATTGGCTCTTTAATCACTGGGGAAACTGCAGTTATAGATCGATGGGCAGACTATTTTGAGGAAATGATGAGTATAGACCAACAATAAGAAAATCTAGATCTCACATTCAACCTAAGAGAAATGAGCACAGACGATTCTGTTGAATCTCCTGATGAAGAGGTTCAACTCCGCTGGGCTTGTCGTGTCATGAGAATAAACCAGGGCGAGATCCCATTAAAAATTATGTCTGAGTCTGAGCAAGTATATGGTATAAGGCGAGTAGGACATCCCAAGCTTCGTTGGGACGATTGTGTGACTACGGATTCCAGAAAGCTGCTTGGATTAAGAAATTGGAAGGCAGTGGCATGCAATAATGAGGAGCAGGCTATGACTCATCAAGTGGGTCATGATGCGAGATAAGAAGAAGATCATTGTATCGGACTTACTTTTTTCTTTTTCACAACCTTCTGTAAAACATTCCTTGGTTTTTCATCCTTCACGAGAGCTCTTAATTTTTTTTAATTAATTATTAAAATACTGACAAAAAATAACAATACTAATATTATTAATAAAATTCCTTTCAGCCCCCAATGATTCAAACATGATAAAAAATCCTCAACATTAGTTTTTCTAATCCTTAACCATACCTATAAAACCCATTTATTTAATCCAAACACACTCTACAACACAGATTGCAGAAACTATAATAGAATAAATATACAAATATTAAATATTTACATTTAGGAAAGTTCTACACACAATCAATCCAAAATTGACACCACTTTATAAAATCGTAACACAAAAGAACACTATATTTGTTAATTAGGTAGCATAGCCACATAGTAAAAGACATCATGACAATAAAATTGGCAAAGAAACTAATGAAATTTGACCAATTAGTCAATTCTAATAATGATGAAAATCTGTTAATCTGGAACATTACTATTTAGTTTGTTCTATAACATATTACCTCTACAGGGGATAAATCCTGAGAGGGTATGCTTGACTTTGTATCATAAGTATTTGAAGTCCCTGTGCGAATACTTGGGGGTAAGTCTGACAGCATAAGCTCAACAGCTAGCTTGATGCCTTTTGGATTTGGTGTCATTGAGAGGTCCTCACAATCATTTGTTGAGCTGGGACTTCCACTCTAAACAAAAGAAAAAGAAAATAAATAAATAAAAAAATTATTAGAAATTTAGATATATATATTAATCTGAAACCGATTGACAAATTAATAAAAACTAATTTATAGAATTAGTTAATTTAATGAAGTATTTGAAAATTATTTTCTTTTGACACATGGATTACCTATGCATGGCTATGTTCCAATTACTCATGTATAGTAAAAATTATAATGGGTTTATTAAGCAATGAAATGCAAAAAAAAAAAAAAAATATTAAAAAATACAAATTCATTTTTCTTTATTTTATTTATTTTTCTTTAATAATTTTAATCGACGATAATCCTTATTTGGATTATATAACATAACATTTTATAATTAAAATGTGATATATTTTTATGCTTTGCAATGTTAACATTGTATGAGTCCTTCTAGATGTACCTGATGATGGCATGTTCCATCCAATGATTATTAATGAATTATTCCAATGATGTAGTGAAATAATTAATTCTTTTTCCATCAAAGCACTTTAGGAAGTCTAATATTTATTAGCAATAGCGACATTCCATAAATTTGTATTCTTCTTATATTACGTGTATTTTACTTATCCACAACTATATCCACGTTTCGGGGTCGTTTCCCCATCTAGAATCCTTGGTTGTTTCAGGATGGAAATCAACTCATCTAACAGGTATGAGCTAATTACCCTTTTATAACTCTTGGAAAAATACAGTAGCCTGTATACAAAATTTTGCTGACTAAAAGAAAATAATCCTAAGATGGGAAAACAACCCCGAAACGTGGACATAGTTGTGGATAAGTAAAATACATGTAATTAAGAAGAATAGAAATTTATGGAATGTCACTATTGCTAATTGTTAATTAAATAAACATTGGTGAAATAAAATACAAAAATACTTAGAACTAAAAAATTAAAAGCAGCAGTTGAAACTTTGATATCTGTATAGCTATTCCCTCTCTTCCATCATACAATGTTCTGATAACCACTACCACAATAATAACTGATTCAGAAGGCCTTGTCCCTTTAAAGCAGGAGTTATCATAGAATGAATCAGGAGGGAGCCAGATCAACATTTTTCATGATGAAGATTGAACATTTATTAGTCAAATAAAATTAAAAATTTAAGTGAGTAATGCAAAAGTCAAATGTAATTATACTTGCTGAATGCAACAATTTTGTAAAACTGCAGTAAAGTCCACAATTGCATCACTTTACAATAAATGCTAACAAAATTAAACCAGTTTAATTTTTTTTGTTACTCTGCAACTATAAGAATCTGTTCTCAGTTCTATGACAATTTTTGATCCTCATAACAGAATTTATGAATTAATCATCCTCAGAACAGATTTTTCAGAGAGGAGTTGCGGAATAAAGAGATGGCCTCGATATAAACGGACTGATAATTAACACCTCGTATAAGTAAAGCAACTATTATTATTTGAAATGGAAAAGAAATGGAATATTTTGCCACTTATCAACAAACAGTGAAAAAAAATGTAAAACTAGGCAATAAAATAATTATCAGTTAAATTACCTCTAAACTACAAATTAAAATTTATTTGACATAAATAAAACAATATTTTAACAATAATTCTTACCAATCTGGTTTCAACAAGTGCTGTAACAGCTGGTTCTGCCATTTCTGCTTTATAAATCATAGGTGTATAAATAGATTTCATTTCAGCAATATATTTTTCACCTTCTTCAGGGCTAAAAATGTGAATGGCAGCAATTAAAGCAAAAACTGAAGTAGAAATATTTTGTGAAGAGATAAAATCAAATCAAGCAATAAAAAATTATATCATGATAAGCAAACATAGAAGCAATTTTAGGTGGTGACAGTTAAAGGCATCACAACTATAGTTTACCATATTCATGCTAAAAGTGGTGTAAGCTCAATTCCAGTCTGAGAGAATCATAATTTATTTTGTGGTGGGCCCACAGAATAAATTTCAATCTTCCATGCAATTAAATTCTTTCTTGGTGGAGTGTTTAGGGGTATTAAATCCAAAATACACTAAAGTCTCGGTTATCCGAACATCTGGGTCTATTGCGTAATTTACTCAACCCGGTCAAGCGATGTTCTGTTACAGTGCAATTAGCAATTATTTGGAATTGCTAGTACACAAAGGTTAGGTTTGTGCTTTGTAGTTCATTGTTGGCTGCATTTGTATGGTATTTACAATTTTATTTTAATTTACAAACACAATCATAAAATACATTAGTTTACTGTTTAAAAACATATATTTTAAGATTGATTAATAGATGATAAATGAGTGTAACATTGAATTTAAGGCACGGGTAGCTGCTGTACACTTATTTTATCATGGAAATAAAATGTTTCCAGATTATCCGAATTTTTGATTAACCGAATTAATGACCCTTGATCCCTTCAATTTTGGGCAATTGGGATTTTAGTATACATAATAATAATAAGTGAATTTTATATTTTATCTGCTTAAAATAATTTACTTAATAATTGTTAATAGATATCTTTTATATTCATAAATTAATTAACAAATTAAGTAGAACAAGTAAATCAACTTGAAGCATAAAATTCAATTAAAATGCAAGAATTTCAGATCCAGAAAAGTTGTGCAGCAAGAGTTAGAAATGATAAAAAAAAATTTATTTATCACCTTTTGACACAACTGCCAAACAACTATCACTCAACAACTCAACATATAGGACCTATATTTTGATTCTTGGATAACCTGACTAATTAGTAACTAAGCAATCTTAATAGGATTAATTTTAATAGAAATCTAAAATGGACAAGTTTAACATCTTCATCTAAGTTTCTATTTTGTCCAAGTGAGGTGGTTACATAACTTGGTAAAATTTTGGAATAGGGTTCAACAAAACCCCTCACTTAGACTATCTAGGAAAAACATACAGTGGTTCTGACTCGTGTGGGGGGGCACCTTCCTGGGGCATCAGATATTCAGACCATATATAAAGGGAGTTGTTGTAGGTATTCAGATGTATGTGTCCACTGGAAAGTTGGAAGCTGCGGTATCCTGCTGCACGTCATGAAATGGACTGGCTTTGAGTCACAAAGGGAAACTGGACTCAATATCCTCACAGGAAACAATTTCCCTCAGCTAATCAATGAATAAAACTACAAAAACTTTATGTAAATGTGGAAAAATAAATTGGGACCCAGCCCACTTCAATCTTGGAAGAAGAGGACCAGCTCCTGAGAGACCGCCAGACAGAGGATGCCAAGAAGCAGATGAAGTAGAACAGTTGGTGGTCCAGAGACAACCAACAAAAAAGGACTGAAGTCCATAGGATGTAGTCCAGATGGATAGCCCTCTGTTCCTTGTATATTAAAATTTTATTGTTCCTCAAAATCTAATTTACCCCCATACCTATGTAAAACAAAAATATGGAAAAGTATTATTTACTTTTCGTAAGTTAGTAGTATCATTTGCTACTATTATTATTACTATTGCTTATTTATATTAGGAATAACCACTGGCATTATTGGTATATGCTCAGTATATAAGCCAATAATTAGCCTGTGATGCCAACAGGCAAAAAAAGAGGGAAATGTGGAGGAAACAGAAAACCAAGAGCACTCTGTCTACTGATGTACTAATAAATACATAAAGAATACTACTTTAAAAAGTAGGAATTTTTATTAGTCATTTTTATACATACGTGACAAGGGTGTTGATACAAATAAATGACTGAATTTGTCCTTTTTCATCTTTTTCTAAAAATCCATGTGTTTTTAGATAAATATAGTCTCCATTCTTGATGTGCAAGCGATAGCAGCTCCAACCATAGCTTTCATTATGACTGTACACTAAAAAAAAAAAAAAATAACTATTCCAAAAAATCCTATAAATTCAAACCAAATACTACAAAGGTTTGATAATATATAAATTATCTAGACATAAAATTAACATAAATAATATTATGGCATTTAATGTGTGTAGTTCGATTCTAACAATGATAATTTATGAATATGCTTATTAGTCTGGAAGTTGAGGCCAAAAAACGGGCAATCGAATTTTATAGGCCAAGGAATTCGTCATTTTCGTCACTTTTTTCAGATTTTCCTCCATAACTCGCTTCCAGTACATTTTAGGTAAAACTTTGAAATTGCCGTTTTTAAAAAACGTTAAATTTTCAGTAAGTTTTATAATTAGTATTTTTAAAATTCGGAACAGCTACTGAGATATGGGGCCATACAAATCTGCAAAATATAAAAAACCGCAAAAAGTTAAATATTCAGTTATTTCGCCTTGATAACTAGTTTTCAGTGCAATTTAGTGCAAAATGCATAATAACCAATCTCATAGAGGATTTAATTTCCTATAAGATTCATACAAAATATCTGTAATTACTTTCAACAGATGCCAAGATAAACTGAAATTAAAATTTTAGAGAAAGGTTATTTCAATATTTGTTGGCGTCTGTTAAGAGTAATTATAAATATTATGTATGGATATTGTAGAAAATATAATCCTCTAAAAGATTGGTTCTGATGCATTTTGCACTAAAAAATAGTTATCAAGGCAAAATCTCTGAATATCAAAGTTTTTGACATTTTGCAGATTTGTACAACCCGGTCCGTATCTCAGTAGCTGTTTCGAATTTAAAAAAATACTAAATACAAAACTTGCAGGAAATTTAAAGTTCTTTAAAATTGGCAATGCAAAGTTTTACCTAAAATGCACTGGAAGCGAGTTACCGAAGAAAATCTGAAAAAGTGACGAAAAGGTGATATTCACATTTTCAGCCTATTTATTATAAGAGTACAATGGGCCTAGACGATAAAAAAATGTCTCGAAATCAGATACTTTTTTGGCCTTAGCTATAGATACATTATATGGTTATAAAAGGATCCCGCCTCTTAATTAATAGCACCTCTATAGCGTATACAAATCTATAAAATAGGGTATGAGAGTGAGGATAGACATTTCTGACTTGGAAAAGTTTAATAAAGTAGCCACTCTTGCTGGGCAGATCAAGTTCAAAATCATTTTGAAACGAGGTGCCAAGCTGAGTATGAATCATGCCTCTATCGACCAGATCTAGCCACACAAGGGTAACTGAATTAGTCCTAAAACATCAAAACCTTAAGTACCATAAGTAATTAAATTTTAAAAAAACCTGACAAGGGCAATTGAAAATTATCAGACCCCTCCTTATAACAGATTATGACAAGATATGGGCATGAGGTCAGCCAGCCAAGCAACTAAGTTTGGAGTTTAGCCAATAATTAGGAAATGGGGCTAAAACTCAGCTTACTTTTCAAAATCAGTAAAAGCAACATTTATAATATTAAACAATAACGAGAGAGAAATGAACGCACATCCTTAGTCAGTTGACATCCGCATGATGGTATAGAAGGATCAATCCCTAATTAGACATCCTTGGTGTTTGGGCTTTGCTGATACCTGGAAAACATTTTCATACCATGTTTAGAGTGACCACCATTAGGTCCAGATCTAAACACTTGGGAACATCTATGAGTTGTAAAGATGACTGAAGTTATACCCTTTTTTTACCATAATAATAATTTTATGAAGGAATCTGCATACAAAATAATGACTTGCTAATATACAGAAAAGTTAGAGTATTATGAAACTTGACATTGAGTAAACTTTTTGCAAGTCAACCCTCGGACTGTACCCGTCAGGATTTATTAATACCTTCATTAGGTCAACGCCACATCCAATGGGAGCCATAAGCACATCCCAAGAAAACAAACTTAATTCAAATTTTTATGTAAAGAAAAATTAAGAAGTTATTTTCATATTCATTTTTTATAATTAAAATAGATCGAGGTAAATAATTTTTAAAAATTAACTTACTCTTTCTTAGTGCAATCATTACCCATCGTACATCATCTTGATGCATATATGTAAACGCTAGATTTCCTGTAACTTCCTCTGACAAATATCCAGATAAGTATGAAATCCTAAAAATAAAAATTAGATAAAATAATGAAATATGATTATGTTAAACTTATAAAGTATAAAAGTTAAAGTATAAAATAATTAAAATTACAGCATCTATTTAAATGCAATTATTATAAATTGAAATAAAAAAATGGAAAATTATTCATTCTTTTAAGTAACTGTATTTAATAAATATGATACCTGTGGTCAGAAAAGATAATAGTTCCATCTACTAAATGCCTTGTGATCCATTCTTCTTTCAAAGCTTCAAATAGAGAATTGTCGTTTACATTCCTCTGCTTATGACTTCTCACAAAAGCAACAAATACTGATTCATTTGTAATTACACCATTCTCATCTGTAAATAAAAATAAAAATAATAAAAATGCTCAGTAATTAATTATACTTAAAAAAGTTTAATTAAAAAAAAAATCCTTTAAGTCCTTAATGTATCAGAAATTGAAGACTGGTCAGATCTAAGGTTCAGGAGTTGATGCTATTCATTACACTACAATAGTATTACATCTATTACCATTTTTCCTAAAGATCAATAATTTTTTTTTTTTGAATAACCATAATTAGTCAGAAAAGCAGGAAGGATTGTATCAACTTCTCTGGGATTTTTGAAGTATAGACATTAAGATGAGCTATAAATCATTCCAAGTAGGCGACTTCAAAAAAGTGAATATGAATTAAACCAATCCATGCTAAGAACACAATATTGCACTCTTCGAGTCCCTTCTCAGTGACTGAGCATGCAATATTGTGCTCTCATTCCCTCTTCTTAAAGTCTGCCTGTGGGAGTCACTTCACAGAAACCACAGCCGGTCCCAAGCCCGGATAAAAGAGGAGGATTGAAGGGTGGCTGACTACCCAACCTTTATAAAAAGAACTACAGGTTACTTATTCTCAACAATCTAGCCTTGGATTTCCCATAGATTTATGTAAACGACGTGGAACTCGTATTATGGCTTATAAGATTGGAACATGGAATGTAAGGCCACTTTATTGTGATAATATTAATCTGTACAGGAATGCCACTGGGCAATCATTGAGTATGATTATCCCAAAATTATTGAAGATTACGATTAAATATTTATTACTTGTTGAGTCCTCTAAATTGGATACCTTTCCAAGGGCGTGATTTGTGATTACCATAGTTTAATAATTAAGCAATATAATGTTCCAACTTATAAGATTAATAATGCCATAATGCTAATCAAGTTTATTGTTATTATACTTAATTTAACCATGGAGTCATTCAGACTAAACCTAGCCATTAAATATTTTAAAATAAATATCTTATCTGGAAATAATTTAGGTAGATGGTCTATGGTGGTTGTTGGCCGGTAGACTGAGAAACACCCATCAGTGCCTCATCATGGCCCGGGAATCAGTACAAGCCAGTGCATCTCTAGCTAGAGTGTCTTCGCTAGCGTCCCCTGATCAAGTGCCTTCACCAGCATTTCCATATAGAGTCCCTTGATTTTCCTTTACCGCCTCTCTCCCTTCTTCCTGGATTGTCTGCACACTTTTCAAATAGTAGGGAGTAGAAGAAAGTAGTTGATTGGCTAAATTCCCGGGAATAGGCAGTATCTTTTTCGTGATTGGCCAACCTGTTTCTCCCACAGGAAGGAATTTCCGAGATCTCAGACCACCTCTCCACCCCTGTCTGGAGGAGGGATAATATCTCCGAATACATTACCATCCTCTAATTGAATGATACCTTTCCCAGGCCTCTGCTGTTTTTGTCATTTTTTCAGTATGCCAGCCAGGATCTGAGGGTGACTGGTTTCCTAAAATTGATTACGTCTTCCAAGACATACCACATTATCAGAGTAATGTTAAACTTTTTTCCCTGAATCCTTTGTCACAATTCTCTATAAGTTTTTAAATCAACTTATTTTGTATTTCTAAGGAAAGGCTAGGTAAGTGTTGTGGTGATGGCTGCTGTCACATGTCAATTATCCTTCTTTGACAAGGGATGGCGGTATACCTGCCAGTTCTTCACTCATAGGTTTTATCCTTATGCCTGTTATATATACTATTTGACTAAAAATAATCTTACACAAGAATAACACATATCAATACATATCAGCCTACATATGAAGAAAAATCATAATGGAGAACAAATGCTAAGTTTTGCTGCATCTAGATCATTAATAGCGATGAGTACGGTGCTCACTCACAAAGAAAAACACAAGGAAACATGGATTTCACCAAATGGAGTTGTAACACAGATAGATCACGTTCTAGTTTTTTAGTAGATATTTTTATATAGTTAATTATGTGAGATTTTTTAGAGGACCAGACATCAACTCAGATCACTTTCTGGTAGTTGTAAAGATCAACCATACATATATGATAAAGATGTACGAAAGGAGTAAACTAAAGATCACCTGGGAAAGAGAAAAGTTAAAGGAAGAGGAAATAAGGTATAGGTATGATTTCCTGTGAGACATTGAAAGAGTTGTAGGAAACATCCCAGCTGTAATTGGAGGAATAGATGTGAATGAAGAATGGAATTATCTAAAACAAGCTATATCAGATTCAGCAGACCAATATTGTAAGAGGGATGGAAATGGAAAGAAAAAAATGTGTGGTTGGACCGAGAGTGTGAAGAAACAGTTAATGAGCGGAATGAAAAGAGGAAAAACTTTCAAATAGGGATACCAGACAGAACAGAAAAGCAAATAAAAACAATATATTTATGATATTGGAGCTTTAAAATAATTTTGAGGCTTCTGAATTTGTTTAACCTCGTTTCTATTACATGTATAACAGTAAAAAAAATCACATTGTCATAACTGTAATAAAAAATAAAATAATATTTGCATTCCTTCACATTGATAAATATTGTGCCATACAAATCATACAAAATCCTCATTGGTTAGAGATATTGTTTATATCATTATCGTTTTACATCTGATTTAACACCACACAATTTTTTCTCAATTCTATCGTAAAGAGACAAAAAATCAACGGAATATATACATAAGAGGAAGAATTTCATCAAGCAGGATTTCCAGTCAGTAAAGGTCAATAATGCTTGAATTAAAATAAGCATATGAAGTTTCTTCAAGATATTAGTCTAAACATTGTTAATACATTATAGCTTTAGGTTAAATTTGATATAAATTTTGAAATTTAAACTAAGACCCTTGTTTCTTTTATAAACAACAATAAGTCATTTAGAAGCAATAAATTAAAATAAACATATAAAGTTTATTCAAGATATTACAACACATTGTTAATCTTATTTTAGCTTTAGAATAATTATGATAGAAATTATGAAATGTAAATTAAAAGCCCTTTTTCTACAAGTTTATATTTAATACGCATGAGTCAGTTTTTGTATCTTTTGATTTTTTTATTTAGATCCAATAAAATATATTTATAACAAAAAAAGCACATTTCAATCTACGAAGTGATAAAAAAAAACAAATATTTTAAAATGTTGAAAAATCTAATTTAATTTTCACCGAGATGGTGTAAGACGGTGAAGGAAATAGGTATCAGAAGTGGCAGTGATACTAAAGGTAGGTAGGTGGGGGTTATTCTCAAATAAATTGCTATTTTGATGCCCTCAACCCGTTAGATGCTTATTATGATAGAGTCAATAGTTGTACCGTTATATAAATCCAGCCAATAGCCATTTTAATCTATAACTTCTTAAAAAAATATGAACAGTTAAAATTAGAAAACAATTTGTAATAATTGACGTCACATTCCGAAATACGTTTTGAGATTTAATAGAAATTTTATCGGTAATAAAAGTTTCAAAAGAAAAAATGATGGTTGGTGATTAACTTCCTAATAATCTAAATAATAAATTAAAGAATAAATTGGTTGAACTAAAAATAAAGAATTTTTTAAGGAGATACTTTTAAACAATTAAAAAACTTTATCCGAAATATCTATTACGAGCTCTATCAAATCGTGATGATGAGCAAAATGGAAGCGGGAAGACTGTGGATGGATGTTCCTTATAAAGAAAAAGTCTGACTCCAGTCCGTTCTAGGTTCCGGTCTAGCAGCTCTAGTCTTGGAATGATGTTAATTTAACAATCTATTTAACAATTTAACAATGGCAAGTTTGATTCACTTTCACGCATATTATTAAATAAAAAAAAAGAACCATTTTGAACCAAGTAACAATTAGATTTCGGACACAATTTTTTTAAAATAGACCTCTATTCTAAGCTATCTGGTTTATAACAATTAAACGATGCATATTAATTGTATTTAGCATAAGCTCAATAACATAGTTCTGCATACTGAAAGATAAACCATTAAATTATAGTTTTATTACACTTTGTAATCTAACATAACCGTTGCGTAACATTTGAATTCCATGTATTAATTTCCTTTTCGCTGTCCTAAAATTCTTTTCCATTAAGCAAGCCTATGTCATTTCCTAGCTATCTGGCATTCTAAGAAAGAAATTATTAAATCAATATGCAAAAAATTAAAATTACTTAACTTGCATGCATTACGCAATTTGATAAGATTTCCGAAAATTACCATATAATTTGTGCGCACTTGAATTTTGCTTTAAGGAATATGAAAAGAAGTGGACTGGAGTAATTTTTCGAAATGCCTGGCAGACATTATCTAACTCTCTTGTTTTGAACGTCAAGATTGCAAATATTCACCAACCTCGGATTAAAACTTAAGGTTTGTAAATAAAAAAAATTCTACACATACTCTTTACAGTCCATATATATTAATCTAGGTATAGTTTTTGTGTTTTTGATGCCAGTACTCCTTCATATATTAAATCTTTTAATGAAACGTATTCGACAGCTGTAAAATACGTATAAGTAACTAATAATTATTACTTAATAATATATGTAGTAAATGTAAAATAATGCTAGTTATTATTTAATTGCAGTTTTAGTTGTTAAATGTATTATATAATATATTTTAATATTGTGTAGTTGTAAACTATATATATATATAGTGTTGTAGGATTATTTTCATTTTAATGGTAAACTCCTCCATCCGGAATAAAATGTAGCCAAAAGATCTTTGAAGCATTTACTAGCTGGTTATTCGATATTGGAATAGGAATGATAGTACGGATAATAGTTGATACACCGGGAGCTCATAAATTCATCATTTATATGAACCTTCTTCTCTATTTAATAATTTTTATTTAATAAAATATTCATTTTTTGTAGTAAGTACTAATAAATAATGTATTATTTGTGGCATATTTAACTATAGTATGTTTCAAAATGCAGTAAAGA
Source organism: Rhaphigaster nebulosa (assembly GCA_948150685.1). Classification (NCBI taxonomy): domain Eukaryota; kingdom Metazoa; phylum Arthropoda; class Insecta; order Hemiptera; family Pentatomidae; genus Rhaphigaster; species Rhaphigaster nebulosa. Next base: position 43,715,118 of record OX411306.1, read on the forward strand.
GAAGGCTTTTAAGATCGGTTATAACAGAAGAACTACGTTAGGTGTCCGTTCCTCTGGAGTATTGAGAAACAATCAGTTAGATCCCTGACCCAGGAATAGGGACCACGAACAGCAGAACCGCACAGTTCTCAGAAGTTTGGTTAAAATTGGCTCAGCCTTTTTCCAATGAAAAGTGGACAAAGCATCTAGGATTATGGATCCTCAGCTATTTTATTATAAGTTGGCAGATATATGCCAAGAGCTGAGGCTTAAAAACGTGTCTGATTTCAAGAAAATGTTTGGTCGAATAGGCCAAAAGTACTCTCACCATAGGCTGGAAATATGAACGTCTACCACTATAGATCGGTTGCATCAAATTTTTTAAATCAACGGATTCGTCATTTTCGTTACTTTTTTCAGATATTCCTCAGTAACGCACTTCAAGTGCATTTTAGGTAAAACTTCGGCATTGCCAATTTTAAAAAAAATCATTAAATTTTCTGCTAGTTTTATATGGATTTTTTTTTGAAATTCGGAACAGCTGTTGAGATGCGTGACCATAAACATCTGCATAATGTCAAGGAAACGCAAAAAGTTAGCTATTCAGTGGTTTCGCCTTAATAACCATCTTTAAAATTGGTCTTGTCAAAGTTTTACCTACAATGCACTAGAAGCGATTTACTGAGGAAAATCTGAAGAAAAAAAAAAGTGACGAAAATGACGAACTCGTTGGCAGATGTATAAGGTCCGGCATTAATTTTAAAAGATATTGCAAGTAAGACTTGCAGGAAATTTAACGTTCTGTAAATTGGCAATGTCAAAGTTCCACCTGAAATGCACTGGAAGCGAGCTACTGAGAAAAACTTGAAAAAAGTGAGAAAAATGAAAAAATATGGCCTATAATCTTGGTTAGCATCCGATCTAGGGTGGCAAACGTTCATATTTCCAGTCTTTGTTGAGAGTACTTTCGACCTACACGATAGTAGGTTGACAAAACCTTATGGCTCTCAGTTCAATCCTATTCTCATGAAATACAGCCAACAAAATTCAACAATGGAAAACAATTTAAAGGTGTTATTTGTTTTATACGATGTTTGATTATTAGAGCATTTTCAACCCCGAAAACATTCTCTTTCCCGGACGTCCGCCAAAAATTGATCAGACGACCTTTCGCTTTATTGTGAAAATTTCTTTTCCGATTAACTCCAATTGATACAATAACAAAATGTAATAATATGAAATATCCATTATGGACGTTTGTCCGGTTGATATTGATTGGCCAGTTATGGAAGATGGGGAGATAAAATGCAATATGGGACCGCCCCAGTTGCCCTGGTAACCTCCCCACTCTTTCCTCTTTTATCACACAATCTTTCTACGCCCGCTCACTTCACTGTCAATTCTACGACCTGTAGTTACGCCAAGTCGGTGATAATACTGATGGTATTATATATTCACCCATCCGTCAGGCGAGACCGAATACCATATTTATAATACCTAGGTATATAAAATATTAACTAAACACCAAAACTGCATATCACCACTGAGTACACTAAAAAAAAAAAAAAAAAATCAAATTATAATTAATACACACAAGTATATTCTGAGTTCCCTAATTATTAGAAAATACGGTAATTTTTATAATTTGAAGTCATTAAATAAAACAAAGCGATTCCCTTACCCAAGGTCCACCTCATTTCAAATTACAATAGGATACTTTCTTTAAGTGATATTAATTGAATTTTAACACGGTTTCTTTCATTAAGTGCCTTGTGAAATGATTAATTAAAATGACTAAAAGAGGATTTGTTAAAGCGCAGTCGAATAATCTTCCAAGAATAATTAGACGGGATTATGATGTTCTTTTTTTCTTTCTTCAAATCCAGATTTTATATCTACTGAATTTAAAGGAGTAAAGGCTACAAGATAATTTTCTACAGTTTTGAATGTCTTTTAATACATAATTTTTCGTATTAATTTGAAAAACTAAACATAAACTATAAATACAGAAAAAATAATTTTATCAACAAATGCAGTAAAGAATACGAATTATTTTATTGAGTGGATGGGTGCAAATGTGTCAGTTGTTCGAATACAGTTAGAATTATTATATCTAATATTTTTGTTATGGATCTCAACGGGAATCGTATATTCATTATTTTGTATTGCACATAATTTTCTGTATGCTCTTCTGATAAAACCGAAGAAAAAAAATATTGATTATATTCACATAAAAACATTAATATGCAAATAAATATTCCACACATAAAACTTGATATAAATGAAAATAAACTGATAAAAATTCATCAAATGCCCGATCAAAACTTTTTGAGGTTATGATACTTTTTTAACATAAATCAACAAAATTGTAAAGTAAACAACGTATTCATTATAATGGCTTCAAAACAATGCAAACTAGTTATTGAAAATTACTTAATCTCTTCTCATGGCTTTACACCACTTTTCTCGAATAGTTGAGCCTTTTGGAACGAGAGAAAATACTTTATCTGGTGCACTTTTCGTTGTATTCTTGCACATAAGCACAAGACAATATTTATACGAAGGTTTTCGATCTTGTTATATTATTTTACTAATCAAAGAATTAGATCAGAGACGAAAATAATGTATTTAAGGTATATACAAAAATCATGCATATAGCCTATTAGGTAAAAGTTAGGAAACTGTTAAATTAAATACATGAAAGCCGACGAAGAATTAGATCAATAAATAAATGAAGATAACAAAAAATATATGGTTTGTAACAGAAACGGGAATGAATTCGATGATATAGATAGCAAGTTATACGTTTGTATATATTGAGAAATTCAAGTATTTGGGGTCAACAATGACTTATGGGAGCGAAATTCAAGAGGAAATAAAGGCAAGATTAAAGGCGGGAAATTGTTGGGTTTTTCTGTCACAAAATTATTCAGTTTGCAATATCTGTCCAGAAACCTGAAAGTTAAAATTCAAAAGACTTTTATCCAACTGGTCTTTAACACTATGGTGAAATATCACTGAAAGCTGATTAACGATATCACACGTTGTATCTTAAATATTTTCTCGTGATTGATTGTGCAATAACACTACGAGGAATAATTCAAACTCTTCTATACTAACTGTTGAAGCAATCTTTACGAATGATTCTAAAATAAAATCAATAGTCACGTTGAGGTTTGGAAACTCCTAATTTTACGATCAAGTCCTTCCTTCGCCTCAGCGCATCGCATTTACCAGGAGTAAAAGGCCGTCCCTATCCGGGACTGTATGAAGCCTTCATATAATACATTAGTTTACACGCGTGCTATAATCAAATAAATTTATGATTGTATAACATTAATATGGATAGTATAAAAACATCTTGATTCAATAACTATTATAACAGTCTAATTAAAGATAAAAACAAATGAGACTTACAAGTAGGCATTGATTTGAAAGTGCTTTATCACATTTGTCAAGCTTAGGCAAATCAAATGTGCAAAGTGGATAGTTATGCTTGGCTTGAACTGGTTTCTCGGTGTTTGAGTCCGATCAGCTTCTTGCGGGAAGCGCCATGTCAGCACATCCACATAATTTATGTATTTATACAAATGATATATTTATGGTTTTATTTAAATTTTTTAATTGTTTCTTTATAAAATAAAACTTTTTAAACCGAAATTACTTGTTTTATAAGAGCATTGCTACATTTTGTTATATAACAAGTCTGTTTACAACTTTGTCAATAAAAAGAAGCGGAAAAACTTTTATAACAAAGGTACAACAAAACAGTATTCAGTATATGTCCAACCAACTATCAAATATGCAAAAATACGATTATTATAATCGTCACTTTAAAACGCACTAATTAAGGCATACATTGTGGCAAAGAATAACCTCCAAAAGACGGAACCGATTAGGAATTCAATTCTTTGCCTCAACCAGCTCGTTTCAAAGTGACAAATATGAAATTCACGTTTTTGCATATTCGATAGTTGGAAATTGTTGGGACGATATGATCAGTTCTCATCGTGGCGGGGAGCGAGGAGGAGGCGTCCTGCCTCTTGTTCCTGTCAGATCTATCTCTAGGATCCCATTGCACTTTTCTGTCACGAAATAGCTCGATTAATTCGTTCGTCTATTGGTCTGAACACATCAATAACTGATGTGAAATGAAATCTCACCGTGTTTTGTTACATGGTGAGGACCCACCTTGATAGACCGCAATATCTTGGACTTTTTTTTCAAATTTTCCTCAGTAACGCACTTCAAGTGCATTTTAGGTAAAACTTCGGCATTGCCAATTTTTAAAAAAACATTAAATTTTCTGCAATTTTTATATGGATTTTTTTTTTTTAAATTCGGAACAGCTGCTGAGATGCGTGACCATAAACATCTGCATAATGTCAAGGAAACGCAAAAAGTTAGATATTCAGTAGTTTCGCCTTAATAACCATCTTTAAAATTGGTCGTTTCAAAGTTTTACCTACAATACACTAGAAGCGATTTACTGAGGAAAATCTGAAGAAAAAAAAAATCGACGAAAATGACGAACTCGTTGGCCTATAAAATTTGATTTCAAACGATCTAGGGCAGCAGACGTTCATATTTCCAGTCTGTGGTGAGAGTACTTTCTACCTTCACGATCAAAATTTTCTTGAAAATTCTTGACTGACCCTAGTATTCGGCATCACAGACAAAAATCCAATGTCCGGAGACTGGGTTAATACACTCAAGTGTTTGAATCTAAAGATTAAGGTAATATTTTCGAGCTATTTTCTAACTAAGACAATATATTTAATTCGGAGTACCTTTTCTAGTTAGATGATTGGGTTTCCTTGTAAACAACGTGTATAGAATATTTAATATGAAAAACAAATATACGTGAGACCTAATGGTAAAAAATGAAAAGGGAAGGGGGATAATACAGCATCATGTTATTTTTTTTATTAACGAACAAAAGTGCTAAGTTTTATAAAAAGATAAAAAAAAAATTAAAGATCTAAAGACAAAGATCAGATGAAGCCAATGATAATAGCCTACACTAGGTAGTTTATGTTGACAGTTACAGAGGCATATTTCCCAACTGCTTCAGTAGTAATAATGACAGATAAAAATACTGAACTAATTAGATTGTAAGGATTCAAGATAATAATGGCATTTGGCCAGTAATCTAAAACTATAATAGGCACAAGTGTACAGATTACACTAAAACTAAAGGATAGATAAGTTGCACATTGGTTGACAAGAAAAAATAGGAACAGTTTATTAAATTGACCTGTATGACTACAGGTAAGCATTTGTCAGAACAACACTAAATTCAATACGAGGTAATGATATATATATATATATATATATATATATATATATATATATATATATATATATATATATATATATATATATATATCAAGATGTCAATTACTTATTCTTTTATAAAACTTGAAAGAATCTACCAATATAACAAATTTCTCGCTAACCCAAGACGAACGAACGATAAAAGAAGGATTGTTTATTAAGTCCTTCAAAAGACGAAAAGCTAACATGTCTGAGCAGCGTTTCTTAACACGTGCAGAAAAATAAATTTAAATAAAAACTTGAAAACGGAATAAAAGGGAAAGGGATGGAAGGAGAAAAATACATACAATAAGAGAAACTAATGAGCGATAATTTGGAAGGAAAGTAGGGAGAAATGAGGTGGGTGGGGATGGCGACTTCCACGTGGCAACAAATCAATGACCCGCAAACAATTTCAGAAAAACGAAAAGAATAAAAAAACCAAACAGGAAAAATAAAGTAAAAAAAGTTGTGTGCACATCTTTGAAAGGAACTTGAAGAAATAATAAAACAGTTTATAAAAAAATCATAACAACCAATGGGTGGAATTAGTGGATGCGTATTTTTTGTCAGAAAGAGTTCGTCTGAACAATCAACCAATACCATCCGCATTGAACTTGTTTCCACTGTTTGCAACCGTCTTTGTAGATCAGACGAACACACAGAACTAGTTGGTTCTTCCAACCAGTTGGATTTTTTGCATTAGTTCTGAGGTTCATGTACTTGTATGTTATAATGTATAGTTAATAACAATGGATGCAGAAAAAATAATTTTTCTTGTATTTAAAAATAAGTATCTGTAACATATGCAAGAAAAAATACAACAGTGATCCATATTGTCTTTATTATTTATTTTTATCATCCACTGCAGCCAACAATCCGTTAACATTTTATTCTGTAAACAGAGTTAATACTTCCATTTAATCCGCATTGTTTGATTATGCATAGGAATTCGTTCGGACGAAAAATAAGCATTGTTATTATCCGTTCGCCTTCCGGTGGCATAAGCAACTGGAAAAGTGTGGTAATAATAATATATATACATGTTTAAACATTGAATCATCATTAGGAGAGATTTACAATTTATAAAGGCTAGGTCTTATTCACACCACGCCATCGAAGTCAATAGAAAGATTTTCATCATCTAAAAAATAAATAATGAAGTCACTTCTTGTCTCCAAAAGTCGACTTCATCTTTCATCTGCGGGATTAATGCTCTTCAAATGGTATCTTGGAAAACACCAAAGGGTCTTAAATACAACATTTAACAATAACAAACGTTTGCAAATATTACAATAGAAATTGATGCGACAAAATACCAAGGAATTCAAATGGAAGAGATTAAAATACGTTTTGACTGTTAGGGTGCTTATTATCACCAGACAATGTCAAATAAACACATCACCACACCATCAAACAAATGGTGTAGTTGAAACTGAAAACATATTTATCCCGCTGAGAAAATTAATTTTCCATCCAAGAAATAATAATATTGAATGCTTCTCCATTACTTATTTTAAGAAAAATTAAATGATAACAACGCTGCCCAACTTCGTAAAAAAAATTTAAAAAACAACATAAAAAATCTTTTTGAAACCAGGTATAATAGTACATTATGATTATAAAATATAATCTTGAATAAGAGTAACCCTAATCCGAAATCCCCTCAGACACATTGATAAATTTTGAATCAGCTCGTAGACACGGTTCTTGAATCAATGGATATGAGAGTGTACTAAGTTTGTAGTGGAATCGTAATTTGTTTCAAGGATAAAGACGATAATAATTTTAATAATAACACATATTCTAAATCTGACAACGGGATCCGATTGTTTAATTTCTTGAGTGAGTGTTCACCTGTTTGTGAAATGAAATTTAACTTAACCTAACAAAATATCTGGAAATTAAACAAAATAATTGTCAAATGAAATATGAAATGAAACTCTCACTGAAAATAAAAATAAAATAAACATGCTTAAAATGAAAATGAATAATGCTTGAATATTTAAAATAATGAAATAATTTATCACAGTACCAACAAAAAAATACTCAAAACAAAAGCTCAAAAAGGTCAGAGAGGACTCTACACGCCCTTGGCCCATTTCAAAGAGCGTCTGTCGCTGCTTTATTCTCTAGCTCAGGATATTTTTATTATAAATGTAAAACACTTCTTTGTCGGAGAACCTACTTCCACACCTAATCAAAAAGAAACCTCGATATCATTTATACGGCATTAAAGCTTAATGCAAATAGAAGTTTTCCAAGAAATGGGGTATCTGTAGACCAGCAGATGATGAAAAAAAATTCACAAGTAAAAAGCGATTTAAAAAAAAAAAAAAAAAAAATGTTCACTATTGGCCCCTCCGAAAGCTCCCTCATAATGTATTTAGTTAAGACAAACTATATTTCTTAAAGGGAATTTTGTTTATTTTACGATGGTGAGATTGGAATTTAATTACTTTGAATAGTTTTTGAGTGATCACAACAAAAAACGGCGACTGTCTTAAAAAAGTAAATAATTAAACGTGACTTCCGTTGAAAACTCGAATTCGAAATTTTTTACGTTCGCAATACTTTTCCTTACCATCTACTTCATGTACAGGTAAGTGATAGAAAACTATAAAACTTAAATTTCATGTTTTTCTGTGAGGAATCAGACCAGGGTCCATATGAAATATTTTGTTCCTCTTGAGATCCTAACTCACCAGTTTGAATATTTCCCGTAACCTGCGGGACACCCTGCAAATTCAATTTGTTCATGTGTTTCCCGCATATGTGGCCAAATGGTTCGATGATTCGATTTGAGTAAAGTTATTTCCGTACTTTTTAACTCTCAAGAAATCACATCCCGTAGTCAGATTTCGTCAACATATGTGTATGGAAAAATGTTGCTTTATAAACGATGTGAATAAGAAACAGCTGAATATTACTTTATTTCCTTTTTCACTCTACTCTGTTTTAAAGACAATGTGAGTTCTTGCAGCAGTGCGATTAGGCATGCCTAAATAAACATCCCACTGCTGTAAGTTAAACAACTTACAATTTCATTATGAGCTATACACACAGAATTAATATTTTCAGTCCTCGATTTGGCCACCGTTTTCTTCTGCACCTCCTCTGTTCAGCGTCATCCCAAGAATCCCTTCTCTACATCCCTTCCCTCCTCCCCAAGGAAAAGTAAGTTGGACCTATCTCCTTCCAACAGTTCAATACAACTGCTTAGTATAAAACCTGTTCTAAACTGGATCGTAGAATAAAATTGCAAATTAAACAGTAACTGTTCAGGTCCCAGAATTAAGGACAGTTTAGTATCTATTATATTTAGAACAGCTGTAAAAGTGAACCCTTCGAAAATACCAGATTAAAAACAAAATCATTCCCAGTTAACTGATACAAATTTCTTTAATGATCCGTATAAGGCAATAAGTTGTCAGTGCCTCGATAAATTCAACAAATAATAGAGAATAGAAAAGAAATATAACCTAATTATACCAGTCAACATACTAATTTATTTATCTTTAAGTGAAAATTTCAGATTCGAATTATAGAATAAAAAAGAGGATATAATCAAGTTAATAATCGATTAAAAAATATATATTTGAAAATTTACAGGTAACAGATAGGCAAACAGATAGAATCTATTTTTTAATGAATAATTATGCATCAGCCAAAAACAAAATAAATTCTCCATTAAACGTACCAATAAATAAAGACTTTAAACAATTTTTAAATTTAAGAAAATATATTATTGTAATTAAATCAGACAAAACTAAGAAATAAGCAATTCTGTCAAAAAGGACATTCAAGACGATATACAAAACCTCTTAAATGATAAAAAATACTTATAGAATCACTAGCTGTACCTCGCGGTTTGAGCCGCGTTAAATTTGGATTAAATAATAATAATATCCTATAACATATTATACATATAGTTACTACATATAGTTAAGTCTCATTTATAGTATGAATGTTTAAGAAACAGTGTCAAAAAGATAATGAATTATAAACCGCAATTAAATTCATGTTTTCACTCTCCTCTTCATCCTCCCATGTTATTTGCAAAACAACGTTTTCACACAATTACACAAAACTTATTAAAAAGTTTGTGCAGTCAACTTGCTTCCACGAGTACGAAGTTGTCATGACAGCGACACGTACGTAAGTTGGCCACTTTTTCTCTTGACAATTTATTTATGTTTATTGCTTGCTCCGTTCCTATGGGTCGTAGGGTGATGTTATAAAGGACAAAGCCTTCTTCAATAAACGGTTTATCTAACTTCAAAAAAACATTCAAATTGGACAGGCGGTTCTTCAAATTAGCGCGTTCAAACATACAAACTCTTCAGTTTTATATAATAATATAGATTAAAAACAATCTTCTAAAAGAACTAACGGACAAAATAAATTTAAAAAATCATAAACTTGGTTATATAGACAATGGGGTTGAACGGGTAGGCAGGATTGGGACAGGTAATTACCTGCAGGAGTGGCCGTCCTAACAAAATCGTCTTTTCAATCCTGTTCCTTCCACTACCTTAAGTGTGGCCGAGCCTTTAAATATTCCAGCGCACCACTCTCACCTTGTGGAATTCTGTGAAGGATTTGACCAATACCAGAAGTCTGTCAAATTTATTTGAAAATAAATCTTGTCTTGCGGCCACTGCCGTTTTAACCTGCGCGGTATATTGTAGGCACGAGTAGAGCTGGAATATAAGAATTCCTATATAATTTATATAAATTTTCTAGGAAATAGAAAAGGTGCGCAAGAACTGAGGCGGAGGGTAAAAGTCATATCTGTGCATTTCTATCTTGATCTTATTAAATTTTGAAAATGCGAAATATAAAAAAAAATAGAATAACTTTATATTTTTCTGGAGGAAGAGCGATTTAATTTGAGGTTATATTAAAATAATATAATGTGTAGCAACGAGCAAGTTAGGTTCCCGCGAAATTTAATCAGAGGAGGTAATGGAGTGGAAGAGAACTAGAAAATTAATGTTTGAAATGAACCTCATTCCATATTTTGTTGTAATTCCATATTAAGGTTTATTCGTCGAAGAGAAAACCCAATGATAATATGAGCACTGTTAAAGACTATTTTCTTCTATATCTAACCGAATGGAATTAAACTACAAATTCACAACAAAATTACTCTACAAATAAAATTTCATTTTTTTTTTTTTTACATTGTTAATTACAATTAAAAATTACATAATTTATTGGATAGAATACAACAATGATGTAATATTAATTTAAATTTAAAATTATAAACTGTCTACATGAACAACAATATTTTAGGATATAGTTTGCATTGCTCACTAAATATGATCTATTAAAATATGAATATCTATTAATGACTATGCAAATTTATTATTAAAAAAACCTGTTATCACTGAATTTATTAGAGTATAGGCACTTGTTAGATTATACGATATGTAAATAAAGAAGATACAACCGTAGAGTAAACAGTCAGATAAAATCTCTCATGCCACCTCAAGCATTTTGCCGTAGCATACGTAGAAAAATCGTTATATTTCTATTATTTTAATAATTAAATCACATCATACAAACAGGGATAGAAACCTAAAACAAAAAGTTTAATTTTAACAGTCCAATGCAAATAATTACAAGACAAAGACAGCAATAAAAATAATAATTAACAAAAAATAAAACTAGACATCAATATAAGAGTATTCAAATTAAAAGTTACACATACATATTTAATGAAACCTATTTTAGGCGGCTCATATATAATCTGTAAATAACTGCCATCTATGTTTCCACTATTTTATAATTATTGTTGGCTAATATTAACAAACATTAAGTTCCAGTAACTCGATTATTTTTTAAGGTCGTAAATTATATTTTTTTATCACGAACTAATAAATCGAAGAAAGATAGCAGCCATGAGTCGATATACATAGTCATCAAGTTCAATGAATGATGACGTTAAATGATTAGTGTGGAATAAGCTATATGGCGTATAAAACGTGAAGTTATATGAGCTCTACAGCAATGGCAAAATCGTGGTCACCATTAAAAGGTACCGGCCTCAAATGGTTAGGGCGTATAAAGAGGATGGAGGAAGGGAGGTTGCCAAAGAGACTACTCTATGGCCGTCCAGGAGGGGCGCGCCTGAGTGGAAGCCTTCTGCTGCGGTGGTTCGACGACGTCGAAGAGGATCTTAGCCGAATAGGTATAAAAAGATGGAGAAGAATGCCTGTTGACAGGAAAGCCTGGCGAAAGTTTGTTTCTGAGGCTCAGGTCCGTTGAGGACTGTGGTGCAAATTAATAAGTCGAAGAAAGGTAGCAGCCATGAATCGACATAGGTAGTCATCAAGTTCAGTAAAGGAAATTTCAATTCAAGGGAGGTCACCAACACATTCAGCGATCTATTTAGTAGATGAATTATTTTTTAGAACTTATCAGTTATAAACATCATGATACCAATATAGATTGGGTTAAATCCTTGTAGACAATCAAAAGCTAGGCTATTTATTTTCTTATTCGATCGTATTTTCCCTTCACAGATTTTTTTTTTTTATATATATAATCGTATTATTCTATTAGATCTTAGCTGAGAGGTTTCTCACCCTGCGTGCATCCTTGAAATACAATAGTTATCGTTAGCTAGGTATTTCTTGCCGCCGACTATTTTCTATAGTGGAGTCTCCTTCGTAAAAAGATATCCTTCACTTCAGGTGCTTACAAATATTAAATAAATAATATTTTTTATTTGTGCAAAAACTATTTGGAAAAAACTCTGACAATCAGTAATTCGTAAGCTTACTGATGGATAAGTTTGTGACAACATACCAGACTTTTAGACTACGCGTTGTTTCAAGGGCAAATTAATTTAAAAGATTTTTAAAAAAATCATAAGATTTAATTATATCAAATTAATACCACACAATATGCACATATCCCAAACTCAAGAACACCGCCCACAACACAAATAAATACACATACTGAAACTTCAGAACCAAAACCGCTTAACGGAACGCCTTCATTCTGACAGACGCTCATAGTTGGTGCTCTTCTAGATTGGACTGGGTTCCGCGTTAGAGGGAGTTCTGTCTGCTATGATCGCAATGCATGCACACAGAATTTGTGTCCCAACCAGCTCGGAGTTCGGCAGCAAGCGAACGAAAGTTGAATTGATTGCCAATTTATGTATTAGTTACTTATTTTTAATGTATCAATTAACTTTTTTGAAAGAAATATTTTTATTTCCCTAATCAAAATTATGTACAATCAGCCCTCGTAACTTCCTGCTTTACACTGGCTTAACCAGAGTAGTAATATTTATTTATAATTCACAAAAAAACTGAACCAGTCCTCTAAATGTGACGGTTATTTTACGTCATACTTTTTAGATGGTTACTTTGAAGATTATTTGTGTGAGCCCTCGCTGCCACTATCCGGAAACCGCCCCTAACCGCCAGTCCAGCGTAAATATTTATTAAAATGAAGATACATTTTTATCCAACAGACGATCAGACCGGACCGAAGAAAACGAGTAGTGAGTAGAATAGTTTCCACCAGCTTCTAATATAGCAGTTCATTTAAACCCTACTCGGTCAACTTTCTTCTCTTCCAGTTTTGCTGAACTTTTTCCTTATTTAGTTTCCAATCGCTCTATATAATGAGACGACCGTGCTTATCAAAACACCAGTTGATAGGTGTCGAACAAATCTTCTACCGATGGCAGAGCAAGTATGATAATGAGCAATGTCTTTTATTACTCTAGGTTTCACTTAATTTAAATGTTTTAGAGAGTCCTGAACCTAAAAAAGTGGTTTAAAAAAAAGTAGTAGAAGCAGTCGTTTCCTTTTTCTAAGTACTTTCCGCTATCATGCGGATATAACTGTGAGATAATTAGATAGTCCGATATTCAGAACCCGTAAAATTTGGTGATAAGAAATAGTGTAAAGGCCGTAATTTATTTTATACTGCGGGAAGCGCCACATATTTTATTTTTAATTGTTTCTTCATAAAATAAAAGTATTTTAAACCGAAATTAACAGCCGACAGAAGTTGGAATAGCCGGAATAGTAGCGTATGGATAGGCTAGTTTGCTAAGTTCCTGTAAATCCCCTTAACATAATTGCCGTTAGGCTTGGCAAACACATTTAAACACATAAAGACACCTTAAATTATATCGTCCCATAAAATACTTAATTATATCGGCACAGAAATATCGATATTCTAAAAACAATTTCTTAATATCTGTGTGTGTGTGTCTTTAAAAGATTAGAAGTATCGAGATCCGATATACCGAAATATACTACTATTTTGATATAATAAAAACATCGATTTTTTTTTCTCGATATTCACATCGCTAATATACTCATGATACGTGGCGCGGTAGAATCAACGCCGTAACGAGGATGACCTTTAATAATAAAATTAATCTTACTAAACATGCTAATTACACTTAATTCAGAGGGTATGCAGAGGAACATTTAATATAATTTCCAGCCATTAGGTAAGCCTATCAATCTATTTAAAAACAAACAAGACGGCGGGACTGCATAACTAATGACAACCTGTTGCTTTCCTACGGAGGGCCACGTGGAAGAGAATCAAAGACCGGAAAATAGTTCCGAAAATGAAAAAGAGAATAAGACATTAAGAGGCTGAAAAGGAAAAAAAAAAGGAATAAAATAAAGAAAGAAATGAGAAGATGAGGGTTAAGAAGAATGAGGGTTGCTAAAGTGAAGGCAATTAAATTATATTCCTTTTGTCTGGAGCGGTGATGAGGTAGCGGGGGGGCTCTTTGTCCTCCGCACTCGCTCTAGTCCGGGGTTAACACCTCCTCTGCTATTCCTAATCCTATAATAACCTTCCTCATTCTCTCTGTCTTCTTTATATACATCGTATTTTGGGCTCGACGATCCTATATCTAAAATAATAAATTATTTCTTAATATCCCTCCAACTTAAAGAACTCATCACTGAACCCGAATAACCAAATCATGTAATGACAGCAAAAAAAAAACAAAAAAAAAAAACAGTCAAACATCAATGTTACTGACACATCGCATCAATCAAAATATTTTCTAAAGAGTTATATACTACTAAATATTTTAAACTATTCCTCAGATCCATGATTCCTATCATTATCATCGTGTTTACAATTTTTTGTGAGTTAATACAATGGTCAAACTTAAAAAATTAAATCAGTAAATAAAAAGGAAAAAGGCCATTCTGTCTCCAAGTATTTTATTTTATTTTAAATCTTACGAAAAATACATTTAAGTCGAAATAAAATTTGGAAAAAATCTATTAATAAATTAAATAAAATATACTCTAGATTTAAGGACTTTATACACAAAGAAAAATTAACCAATGTCACGTACAGAATAAATTGTAAAAATTGCAAAGACAAGGCATATTATAGACAAACTTCGCAATGACTCGAACGCAGATTACTGCAACATGAACAAAATTGCAAGTCTAAAACTACAAAATCTAAATTGGCTACAGGGTTATCGCAGCATACTTCTAAAAATAAGCATGAATTCGATTTTAAGGGTGCATCTATTTTACATAAGGAAAACAGTACAAATAAACGAAGAATATTAGAGTCCATCTTTATTACCAAAAACCTAAAAAAATCCGTGAATCAACAAACGGACGTAGATAATCTAAATAATTTCTACGCTAGTGCAATAAATAAAATTAAAATATAAAATAATTAAATAATAAAACTAATAAACAATTATCTCGAAATACCCCCTCCAGTCAATATTTTATAATATAAACCTCCTTCTAACTTATAAATTCGGAGAGTCATGCTTCAATAAGCACACCATACGGATCCAATGATTCAACAAGGTAAATTATATAACATGAAAATATTTAATAAACATTACAGCAATAAATTTAAATAGACTAATTTTGTGTTGTGATTTTTTACTATATATGAAAGGAAAACAAAAATGGAAGGAAGTTATACATTGCTGACTTTTGTTTTTCATATAAAAAATAAAATGAAGTACGTTTTACATGGTAGATACTGTTTAAATGAAATAATTGTTTAATAATTATATAAGAAAATACAAGATAAATGCCTTATGATAGGTGCATTACAAGATAAATGCTATCTTTTATCAAATAGTCATTTTTGACCCTTGTAATGGGGATCAATAGATTTTTGCCCAATAAACTCCCTATACTCGATCCAATCCCCTGTGCATCAGTCTAACGGTTTTAATGAAAACATCGATTCCTACTCGTGTATCAGATAATACGATTTTATTTGTTATAATGCCATATGATTCTCTATAATAATCAATTTGAATTCATCATTTTTATAGGATTCGACTGTACTATTATTAAATTTATGAAGAATTTTAATATGCGTCTACTCATATTATGTTTGTCCATGTAATACATTTGTGCACATGAAAAATAACATAAGCTAAATAATAAATAATAATAATGAATAACATAACCTAAGAACATGAAAAATGGAAATATCTCCTTTCGTTGTGTGGGTTTGTTAAGACAAGAAAAAAATGTAACAATTGAGGAGCTTTCTATCAAAAGTGGAGATTTCCATTTCCACTTTGGTTTACAAAGTTACAGTAAAAACTGATTTTTCTACCACGCTCAGCTTCATTTTTGCTTGAAAAAATAAACTTTCCATTCACTTTTCTGTGGGGGAAAACACATTTTACAAGTGGAGCTAGATAAGATGATAATAGCATTCAGATATCCAACAGAACTCATCCAAATTTCTTTTGTTCGGAAGTGGGGATGTCCACTTTAAATAAAAAAGCTCCCCAATTATCATTATTTATTTTATTTTTTCAGATTTCATTATTTTCTTTTTCTTTCGAAGAATTATTTTCAGGCAAGAATAGACTAATTCCTTAAAATATTTTTATTTCAAATCTCGCATGCTAAAATCTAAAAATACATCGAAACTTAAGAGCAGTGAGAGTATTAACAGTTAAAATAGTAAATAGATATGGTTACATATTTATTTAATTCTACTTATTATGCATTTATTAATTTTATTATGATACTAGCGAACTCAAAGGTTCGATGCCGAGACCACCAACCGATCAAACCAAAAACCGATCCTCCCTAATATGTACGTTTACGTTGGATACCCGTTGGATCAGCGCGGTATAGTTCTTTAAGAATTCGTCTATCAATGCAATGTAACCCAGCAATATTACATGACCATATCAACTGTCGCGACGTTGGCTGAATCCTAGATTACGAGGAAATCAGTAATGTAATCAGAGAACATATATTAAAATTCGTTTTTATTTATTTTTTTTGTTTTTTCAAAAAGCTTTGAAATGAAAATTATTGAACATTCTACTATTATTCAATGGTATATTTTTAATCAAACAGTAATAAAAATCATTATAAGTTTGTCGAAAAAATGTAAAACATATATGAAAATTCAAGGTTTTGAATTTTACTTTGGAAAGATATCAATTGAACTTTTTACAAGAACTCAATGCTATTTTAAAATTTTAACAGTGTTGTTCAAGAATTAACGTAATGATAAAACAGATGAGGAAGCACGTACGTAACCAACGTAAAACAATAAGTGTTACTAAAATTACAACAAAAGTCGGAATCACAATCCGATACTTCAGTAAGCCTTTAAAATACAGAATACACAATTTTATTACACTATACCTGAATACTAATACACTATTACACTAAATTCCTCTACCAAGATTTATCAAAAAGATTTAATCTAAATAGTTAGTATGTGAGAGAAAATAAACCATTACTTTCAATAGCAATACCTCAACAATAAGATTTTATTGAGATATAAGAGTTATATATTCAATATGTCATAAGCAGGAAAATAAAAGAAGACCTGCTAAACTATAAAAACAATATTATTACTAGTATTCTAGCAAGCAACAAATCAACTAGGCTTTTGATAGTAAGATAATATGCAGGCATAATTGAACCATTAAGAATAATAGTAATAGAGGAGAAATATATAAGAATAATTGCAAAAATTTATAAAAAAAAAAATGCCAGCTTATATCATAACAGAAAAGAAAGGAAAAAGCTTCAGAGTTAAGAAGGCGTACGTCAGGGAGATCCGTTATTTCTCCTTGTATTATTATTATTATGTTAGAAATGATGTTTTGGTGTCTCGAGTGAGGAAAAAATAAGTATTAAAATAAATGACCAATGGTCATTACAGGCAAATTACGTTTTACAGATGACATCATGCTCTTTGCCAAGGACGCTCAATAACTACAGGAAATGCTAAAACACCTCTTAAGGCTATGCGAAGAAATCGGTATTTATCCAAATTATAATAAAACCAAATTAACGACAAATGCAGTAAAAGAAGAAATAAAAGTAAACAATTTCATCTTGAAGTATGTAGAGGATTATGTTTATTTACGCAAGGTGGTCTATCTTTTTCAGATAGATCAACCAAGGAAGTCTCGAGAAGACTGCGCTTGGTTGGAATAAGATTTGGTCGCTTAAGTATATTACGAAGGGAGACATAAATATCAACCTAAAAATACATGTCTTTGACAGCTGTATCCTTCCAGTGGTAAACTATGGCTGCCAAGCTTGGTCACTAATCAAAGCCCAAGTGGGCAAAATCCAGGTATGGCAAAATAAAATTGAAAGAATCATAATGAATATGAAGAGAAAGGATACGATAAGAGGCACCAAGCTTAAGAGGGAAACAAAAACAAGGACACACTTATTAAGGAGACACACAAGGCAAGAAAAACAAAATAGAAATGGGCCGGACATATGCTGCGGTGCAAAGAAAACAGGTGGTCGAAAGTAGCCTCTGTGTAGACGCCATACAACTTAAAAAGGAAAAATAGGGCGTCAAATGAAGAAATGGAGCGATCCCTTCAAGGTCGTAGTAGGACCCCTGTGGTGGAGAGCTGCTACGGACAGGGATGTTTGGAAAAGGAAATGGTGGGAGTTCGCAAACTCTACTTCCCAATAGGGCTGGTCCCCAAGAGAAGTGTTGACTATTACTCTCTTAAGGGAAGGCTATGCAAGACAAGACAAGAAGGAAAAAAGAACAAGAAAATAAATCCTGTTAATTTTGTTCATTTATATGTATATTCTTTTATTATAGTATACATAGTAACCTTATTTTTATTGTAATGTTAGGTAACCTTATAATTTATTTACTTGTGTACTGTATTATTTTATCATTATTTTAGCCATCTTAAATTGCATAAATAAAGGCTATTTCATTTCTTAATTCATGTTTACGTTAGACTTACCTAGTGGAATCGGTAATTAGTGTGGAATCAGTAATATTTAATCATATAAAATTACAAATAAAACAATAATATGATCATTGATAGTTGAAATAAAATTATTACTTTTGATCTTGTTCTGCTGCTGCTTCCGATAGCGGATATGTCCTTCAACGTGGAACACTTCGTACTGAGGCTGATCGCTTTTGGACGCTGGGCGTTGCTTCAGCCTCAGAAAAAAACTCCTTCTCTCTTGACGACAATGTGTGTCTCCTGATCAAAGAAAAAAATTATTTAAAAAAATAAAATAAAATAATTTTTCTTATTTATCAGGTTTTTACTTAAGTACATTTTCGCCCTCAAATCAGAGCTAATAACGGTTAAAGCGGCATATTAGCGATTAAATCAATAATTTCAACATGAATACCTAATTAAATTATATGGAATGATAAAAAATTATTACCATTATAGATTTAATTATTACATGAAAAATTTTAATGGCTTTTATGAAATGAATTATATCCCGGATAGTTATCCGCAAGTAACTGGAAGGTATACTATGTTCCATAATGATGCCAGGGTATAGTTTGCATATTGTTACCATGCTCTTCAGTGTCATGTTGCACAAAATGGGAGCTCTGGGTCTCTTCATTAGGTATCCGTGGAGGAACGCCGTATGCCCGCAGTAAAAGATTTCAATAATGTTTCTTTAAAAAAAAAATATATGTTCATAGAGATATAAAATACGAATTCCACCTATTCCATCTCAGAGGTCCCTAATAACGAAAGACATTAATGAAATGAAGGGGGAGACGTCTTCCGCTGAAATCATATCCCGTTAATTGGATGCATTAATTTGCACCTCATTTCCTACAGTTGGTGGAGAGAGAAACCAATCAGGTATCTTGAGAAGATAAGATTCTTTTGAAGGTATATCCTGAACACCCCTTTTTCCATCTTTATCTAGGTATTGAGAGAGGATACTTGACCGATGATATGGGTAGATCTTACTATGATGTAAACGAAATTAGAAGCAACGAAGATTACACCATTAGAGAAGAGTACACCATAAGAACAAAATAAATTTCTTGGGTTAATTTTTTTGAAGCAGTTATTTTTACAACCGTTTAAACAATAAAAGCACCAACGTTTCCTGCGATCACTAAAACCATAACTCACATAAAGCTGAATGTAAATATTTTATTAATTTATAAATCCATCCAGGACATGTTAACGTACAAAATAAAAATAAAAATAAAATGCTACTGAGAAGATGACGATCAATAGCATTAAGTAAAATATGCAGCTTTGGTCTGAGATAAAATATAATCGTCCTCTTATTACCATCGTAGCATTTTTGTGCAATAATTAAAAACAAAAAAAAAATCTATAAAAATTTGACAGCACAGAATAATGCCATTTAAATTATTTCTCTTTTTTCATTTATGTGTTTGTATAAGTAATGAAGACTTGATAACGCCAGAATCAACAAGTTACTTTTAAACTGTTACTGGATAGAAAAACCTGATTATATTATTATATTATGCCACCATCCAACTTACGCATAACATTACTGATGTATAATTAATAATTTTAGTACATACTAAGCCAAGCTATACGGATAATAAAATAATTAATAAATAAATAATTAAATTCTAAGAAAAAAATTCTTATGGAATATTCATACCAATTCTGCTGATTGTTGTATCATTGCCATTAGTAGGCTTCAGGTTATTCTCCAGTTCCATTTTGTCATCTTTGTGGGTAATGTCAAACAATGATTGGCCGAGAAGATCATTCTGGTAACATTAAAAACAATGTAAAAATAAATAATATAATATAATACTATGGTAAAGTATTTCCAAATAGTTATATGTAGAGAACGGATATTTGTGCAGTAAAAAAACGAAAATCGCGGAGTAAAAAATTCAAATCGTGAAAAATAGTGCTCAAAGAACCAAAAAGTGTAAAATTGTGTGTATATACATAATTTTATACTTTTTGCGGTCTTAGTGCACGATTTGAATTTTTTACTGCATGAAAATCTTATATATATATATATAAGATTATATATATATATATATATATATATATATATATATAAGATTATATATATATATATATATATATATATATATATATATATATATATATATATATATATATATAAAAGATTTTTATGCAGTAAAAAATTCAAATCGTGAACTAAGACTACAAAAAGTATAAAACTATGGATATATACACAATTTTACACTTTTTGGTTATTATTTTCAATAATGAACCTTTGTAATCGATCAAGAAAAGCAATTTTTTACCTCCCCTAAAATTTAAGGTTTTATGTTACAAGGTACGTAGAATCAAAAAATTAAATTACAAAAATCCGTCCGTACTTCTACATATATATATATATATATATATATATATATATATATATATATATATATATATATATATATATATATATATATATATATATATATATATATATATATATTATAAATTGTTAGAAAATAAGATATAATAAAACAAACAACACATTTTGACTGAAAACGGAAAGAGCAATCATATTTATATATAATATAAATTTATATATATAATATAAATTTATATATATATATATATATATAATATATACGTAGAATCAAAAAATTAAATTACAAAAACGGACGGATTTTTGTAATTTCCCTCTTTATATATATGTATATATATATATATATATATATATATATATATATATATATATATATATATATATATATATATTATATATATATAATATATATATATATATATATATTATATTTTATATATTTTATATATATTATATATATATATATATATATATATATATATATATATATATATGTATTATATATATATATATATTATATATATATATATATATATATATTATATATATATATATATATATATATAATATATATAAAATATATAAAATATAATATATATATATATATATATTATATATATATAATATATATATATATAATTACATCTTGTTTGTTTTATTATATCTTATTTTCTAACAATTTATAATATATATATATATATATATATATATATATATATATATAAAGAGGGAAATTAAATTACAAAAATCCGTCCGTTTTTGTAATTTAATTTTTTGATTCTACGTATATATTATATATATAAATTTATATTATATATATAAATTTATATTATATATAAATATGATTGCTCTTTCCGTTTTCAGTTTTCAGTCAAAATGTGTTGTTTGTTTTATTATATCTTATTTCCTAACAATTTTTTTTAATGGTTTTTATGTTCTAGTTTTTCATCAAATTTTCAAAGAGTAAAAGTCCAACAGTTTTTGGGAAAAAAATGCAGATGTTTTGCAACAAAACTTTCAAAAATAGTAGGAAAAACACACACGTGCTATCCCAATTTTTTAAATTAGGTAACTTGTTAATTACCACAAACTTGACTGGGACCATATTACATATGTGATCTATATAGATTTAAAGGTTATTAATCATCAGAAGCGAAAGTTCAAGGAATGAAGTCAATGACACAACACTCGCAAAAAAACAAAAAAAAAAAAAGAAAGTCGTGAGATCTCGCAAATTATTAACCAAAAATGGTACTATCAACCCACACAATCTACCCCCGAACCCAGAACACAAAACTACAGAATTCAAATAGGATCTCTTTTGATTCACTTAGATTACCTTTATGATTTGGATAATATTGTGCTCCTCTACATCTCAACTATGCATCCTTGATCCTCTACATTCTCCTAAAGTTCATTAAAAATGGTATTATAGTTTGGGGAACGAGGGGCCTATAGAAAAAGGGAACGAAGATAATGGCATTTTTTAAAATAACTTTTTGTTCTAGGTGTGATTTTGGTCGCCACAAGTGAGATTAAAAAAAAAATTAAATTAAGTCAACTGATTATTATATTAAAGGTGGTATTGTAATAAATCGATCATATGGAGTTGTGAAAGTAATAAAGGAGATGTTGAAAAAATAATAAATTATAAGATACCGTAAACTATTTGAAAAGATGGTGGGAGTATGGTTGACCGTGAAAAAAGTAAGTAGGAGAATTTTGGTAGGGGGTGCCGTCCCACGCACCCCCAAACAAGATTTTCCTACGTATTTGAAAAGATACATATTATTTTATATATATATATATATATATATATATATATATATATATATATATATATATATACACACATATATATTAACCCTTAAAATATAAAATAAGCTTCAAAGTAATAAACTATATCATCAGTCCAATGTTAAACTTACGAATGTGAAAAATTCGATTTTTTTGTTTTTGTTATTTTATGATAATATTACGGTTGATACAGCCTGTAGTAAAGTTACGCATCAGTTAAGATATTGAAAAGTGACGCATTTTTACGAAAAATGTCTTAAAATCTGAAGCTTCTAGGCTAAAGAAACGAATATGCGTATTATTATAAAGTTAACAATAATCATACATTTTTTAACTATGTGATAAAAAAAAAAATACAGCTCCAACAAAAAAATTTAAAATAATCGAAATCGGCCCTTATACACAGAAGAATGTAACATGCTCTCCTAAAAAGTAGTGATTTTAATATACGCAAGTTTAACATGGGAACGACGATACGTTGGCGAGCCTCATTTGTTGCAGACATTTTGAAGGAATAGGGTCAAAACAACAATAATTTTATACATACGGCAACAAAGTTTAACTTAAATAGGGTTAACGTTTTCACACTTTTTTACACCCCCTTTATCTCCCATTAAAACAATAACCTATTCACACAATAATTACACACTTATTTTAAAGTTGTAAAGTCAATTGGCTTCCGCGGACATATAATAATGACGACAAACAGAGGTGTCGACCCCCTCTTAGTCAAGGACGCACTCGCTCCCCCTCAAACGTATGGTTACCGCTCTTTGAGATATATATCTTCTTCTTATTGTTTATGAGCAGATTATATTATTTTCATTTTCATTTTATAATGCAAAAGGTAGTCTAGGTATGTAAAGTATTGCAAGAAAAATAGGGTAATGTTTTGTTGTGGATGCAAATTTTGGTTTATCCCAGTTTTTCGAGGTAAAGAAGATAAACTCGCTGGCCACCTTTCTCTCATATTTTCATAATTAGTTTTAATGCTTATTCAAATAAACGAAAATTAATATACCTTTTTTTGTATTTTCATGAGCATTTCATGAAGTTTAATACCATTATGGTCACAAGTAGTGCAACATGAATAATCAGTATGAAAATCGGACATGAAGAGCCATAAACCACGTTTTGGCCAATTTTTATTTTTTTTATTTTATCTCTTTATTAGCGCGCTCTTGCTGCTTAATAGTTGATCGTAGAGAAATATTTTATCGACATAAAGAGTAAGACATTTTGTCTACTTTAATTTGGTATAGAATGGTCTTCTGAAAAAAACAAAACAATGGTATCCGAAATATAGATAAAAAACAAAATAAGTTTCATAATGTTAACGTTTTTTGAAAAACAAAGTTCCAGACAAAATAACTGTCAAAAAACCTCATATTCGAGTTCAGAGACCGAACAAAATTTACAATAAATTTTCTCTTTTTTGCCCTTTTCAGTGCTAGTTTTTCTGGACCACCACGTATATAATTTTAGTTTTAGTGTCATTTTTTTCATCCAACAACCGCCCCAGTGGACAAAATTACCGATTTAGGTGGACAAAATTATAGTATGGTCGTTAAGATCATAAGAGTCGTTGAGGTCAGTAACATTAAAAAATACTACTTTAAGATTAAATGTTATAAAAGTAATCTTCTTAATTAACAATATGTAAGATTTTATAAGATAAAATTAATGAATAAATTAAATAATCCCAAGAATATATGAAAAATAACTTAAAAATTAATCTTTTTGATTAAGTATGTGCTATAATTATGTTAAAATATTAATGTTATTGTATATAATTTTATTATAATAATCATGTATTATTATTATATTATAGTATGTATACAATCATATTAAGATTTAATTAGATGATAATCAGAAATAACAATATAATACCTATATAATTAATTATATCAGACTCACAATTATAATATAATTATAATAATTACACTATAATTATAATAGCTATAGATAAGTTATAATATAATTTCAAATTATTTATTATAATATATTTATATTACTATCATTATTATATAATTAAATTACGTCGTTATATTTTATATATGTTATAATATAATTATATTAATATTATAATTGACTAATTCATCTGATTAACTATGTATAATAATCAGGATTCCGGAGTTTATTCAAATTATTGCTTTTCAATGACATAGATTAACGCTAGACTAAAAAAAGTAGCGCGATGGCCCGTATCTGGTTTTAAAAGAAATTTAATGTAGTTTCAAAATATAAACCTGCCATTTGCTAAGGTTTGCCAATTAAGTTTTTATTCTTACTTTTTTGGAGAAAAACATACATTGATATTGCTTTTGAATGAGCGGTTTTATTGTAGATAAAAAACAAGTAAATATTTGAAAATACATTAAATTTCCTTTAAAACCAGATACAGGTTATCGTGCTTCTTTTATACTTTTTTTATTCTGGAGTTCGTTCAAATTATGGTCTTGCAAAGGCATAGATTAACTCGAGATCGCGTGGAGTAACCTGTTCATGGTTTTAAAGGAAATTTAATGTAGTTGGAAATAAGATCAATAAATATGTTGACAAGCTGCTAAAAGGACTGAGAACAATAATTAATAATATCAATGGGCCAATGGACAATTTATACTAACATTTATATATTTTATTGGTCAAACTCACCTAGCCTGTAAGCATCCATATTGCTGAAGTTGCAATACTTCTTCAATAAGAACAAACGAGGAACTGGTGTGTCGGGAATGAAAAAAATAACCTAGAGCGAGTTTAAGGTACATGCTCAGTCATAACTTCAAAGGTCACACAGTGTTTATAAATTGCTTATCAGCACTTGCTACACCGTTTTCGTATTATCCAACTATCGTAGTAAACAACTATAATTCAATAATAACTATAATGCACCCTTGATGACAGTTTCGCAAGTTGGGAACTTTCTCATTGCCATTTATTTATGGTTACTGTTCCGTTCTTAACGATCGTAGCGGGATATTACAATGCCCATCTCAATAAAAGGTTTATCTAATGCAAAAATAATTTTTCAAATCGGGCAGGTAATTTCTGAAATTAGCGGGTTCAAACAAATAAACTGTTAAGCGTTATAAATATAGAAGATAGAAACGGATATAACTAAATCACATACTATGGTTATAAGTTTCATTGAAACTGTTCAGTATAAATAAGCTGAGTATGATATCTCAACATATTTAGTAATGTTTACTATAAACCTGGCGGTTGAGCGAGAACCTGGTACGACCTTCGGTAAAGGTCACTAACAATAACGCAGGCCAACAAAAAAATTTTTTTTAAAAACTTTTTTAACTTTAATAGTTGATCTTTATAGATTTTTATGTGCTGAATCTAAATCTGGTCTTAGTTTTTTTGTATCACTCATAGATTTCCGTAGGTTTCAGGCTCATCATACATCCTAACTTTTTAAACTTCTGTAACATGTTTGCTACAGTAGAAGCATACTCTGGGTCTTCTTCATTTCCCAAGAACTTTGTAATGACTTGCTTGAATGATGATGATAATGCTTCTTTCTTATTTAAGGTCATTGTGGATTCAAAGTTAACATCAAACATAATTTTTCTAATGCCAGGTCCGACAAAGACGCCTTCTTTTAGTTTAGCTTCTGAAAGGCGTGGAAACTTTTGGCAGAGATACTTGAAACATGGTCCATCTTTAGGCAAAGCCTTTACAAATTGTTTCATGAGGCCTAACTTAAGGTCTAATTGTTTCATGAGGCCAAAGACTGAAAGCTTTCAATTCTTTAAAAATCGCTTAATTTAATAAATTTAACTATAAAACGTGAAGAAATTGTGGGTGATACAGCTTTTTTAATATCATATTTGGATTCAGCACCCTAAAAACTACAGGAATAAGGTATTTTCAGTACAAAAGTGTTTTCGTCGTTGGCCTGTGAAGCTATTCAATAATTTAAAAATCGCTGTTAAATTTAATAAATTTAACTATAAAATGTGAAGAAATTGTGGGTGATGCAGCTTTTTTAATATCATATTTGGATACAGCACCCTAAAAACCATAGGAATAAGGTATTTTCAGTACAAAAGTTTTTTCATCGTTGGCCTGTGTAATTTCTGAACCAAAGACGATGCGTTGCAGTGATATAGATTTATACTATTATCGAGGTTTCGACAGATTATTGAACCATTTTATTACAGCTTACACCTATTCAGCCCAACAGGCTTCGTCGAGTTTAAAAAAATAAATCTAACCATCATGCGATCTAAGAGATAAAAGGAGAAAAAATAATTTTTAAACTAATTAACAAAATCCTTAGGGTAGAATTTGTAACCTAGAAATTGTTTGAAAATAGAATATAAGATGAAACGTAGTGCATATATTATAAATAGTACAAAGGACAAAGGGGTTGAGGACAGGTTGCACCTTTCCGAATGTACATTTAGGTACTGTCCCCACTCAATTTCCAAGACATCATGTTGAGGAGTTATCCCTTTAGAGCACTTTTCCCAAAACCGCACGTGCGTCACATTGCCGCACACAACAATCCAACTGATCACGATAGATTTCGACCGAGAAAATAGAAAACAGGATACTAGGCAGTATCAACACCAGTACAAGCATGGAGCCGAAAAAGGAAAGATTCAGCTGAAGAACTGCGAAACCAAACCTTTTAATAAAAAGGAAGCCAAAGACGGACATATCTGAATGGAATAATGATAATTGGATGACAAGAACACTTTTCAATTCCACATTTAAAAAAGAAAAAAAAAGTGTTAGATTAAGGACGAGTTATTTATAGTAAACAAATTACTTTTCATGTTAATATCGGCTGTTATAAAAACAGAATCATAAAACCGATTCTCTTCAAATGTCAGAGTAAACAAAACTATCTACCTCTATTTCAACAGGTATATTTCAAATTCACATCGATCGTACAATTAAGATTGGAAAACTTTCATCTAATACGAACACGTCAATTCGTACCCAAGTGTTACAATGGATTTTCAACAGTATTCATTACCATAAAATTCCGCTCGCATATTCTGTCCATTGGATTTCGCCAGGTTTGATGAGAAAATGCTTGTGTCCCGTCGGTGAATAGAGGTCGGATTAAAATCTTATATACTTTTAATTTTCAATTTTTCATGGAGAAATGTTAGGCAGAAGCAAATAGGGAAATAAACGTAGAATACAATTACATAAACGTACAATACAATAAACGTAGAATACAAACAGTAAGTTGGGACATTTTCAGTGTTATGACAGCCTTGAAAAGAGGATATCACATTTAGTTGCATTTATTTAGCCGAGACAACAATATAACCCTGGAAGCTTCACGGTCCAATTGTGAAATCCAAAATACATCCACCAACGCAGATAAATGAATACAAATAATAGTGAATATGGATGACAATACTCCTCAAAAAACAACTTTTGAAATATCTTCCAAAGGCACTTTGCCAGAATATTTGGAAGGACGAGAAGAATGGTTGGAAATCAATAAGGAAACAAGAGCACCAAGGTATTCCTTCCAAGTATTGAGTCATCTTGCATTGTTTCTAGACCAGAGCACCGCTACAGGGCTTTGACCAGGTCATAGCAATTACCTTCTACATCATTTAGCGATATCAATCTCATCTAGAATTATATCTGTAGGCCGGCAATATTCGTCGGAAGTCCCTTTCGTCATCACAGCTTTTGTACGAGAGTATAGAATTTCTTAATGATCCTAAATATGTAATAAAATAAAATAATAAATATTTATCTGCAAGAAAATAATAGCTAAGAAAATATGATAACTATCGGACTGAAATTACCAATAAGAACATATCTCTTTTTAGCAATCAATCAGTTAAATTAAGCATTATAAATAAACGTTTAAATCTTATACTTCTCAAATATTAAACGATCAGCCTTTAGAGACAATACAAAAATCAAATAATCAGTAATATTTCAAGGCTTATGATAAGTAAGATTACACCTACTTACATAAATATATTTCTAATTTTTACAATACTTTATATTATGTATCAGAATCGTCAATTGTAATCTATATTCTTTCGGAATATAATTTAAAAATTATTTCTTAAACAGCGAAAAAAAAATGCTGACATTTTTTAATAAACTTTTTGCGTTGGAATTAAATAATACATTAAATTAGTCTCACAAAATAAGATATGCAGTTGACAGGTGGAGCTTCACTTAGCTATTTAAGAATTATTACAATATAATAGAAATATATTAAATAGGAAATGTTTTATACGAAGTATCTTTTCAGGTCGGGATTATTCTATAAATTTTTTTGGTGATTTTGAATTTTTGATTATATTCTCCCTTTGAGATGCCAATCATCCTGCGTCAGGAGTGATTGACAGGATATCTCAATTATTAATAACCCAATGACAAATGACAACGGTTTGAAACAATTTAAAACTATTTTGACCTTGATTAGCATTCCATTTATATGAGTCCAGTGACTTTACCACAGGACCATATAATTAAGTTGAGTTTTCATCAGATTTAAAAATTAATAAAACAATAGAAGTTTAACACACTTATTTCATTTAAATTAATGAAAAAGGCAACTGCAATTGAAGACATGATTAGATGAAGGTGCTATGTAACAAAATTTCGAAAATTTTCATTTCTATAGAATGAAGGTGTGCTTTAAAATATTAACAACTCAAATTTCTTGATTAATCTAATGATTTTTTGGTAGATTGGTTAAATCATGTCTTTAAAAAAGTAAGTTTGCGCATGCGTAAGCGAAAGTAGGGAATGAAATTTTATAAAATTTATATGGAACCATCAGGTTGGGACCAACGCGCACAATTCCTTTAAAATTACTTCATCGCATGAGTAACGGGTTACATTGCATTAACGATAGTAGGTCTTAGGTTTAGGTTTATTAGTCAGTCATATGGAGTTACATATAGATAGACGGGCAGACAGACACGGAACCAAATTTGTTCCTTGATATCTAAAACATCTATCTAATATATAATAATATTATAAAACGCGAGTGAAAATTTCTGATTACGAGGACAAAAAATATTTTCACTTCCTGCATGAAAAATTAAATAAGTAAAACATTATTTTTAATTTCCTCAGAACTTTAAATTTGTAACATAACACTTTCATCCACTCATACCTTCAATTGAAAGTTGCATAATTACAATTGACAATTTCTCACAAGGTGAACCAAGGTTAATTTTCCTTCTACATAAAGAATGATAATTTATTACAATTACTCACGGGTATTGATATTGGTAGATACTGGTACATTATAAATTCAGGCGCATTTATTTTTTCTCAGAGGTTGGTTATTTTGGGAGGGAAAATCCGTCACTGTTAAAAACACAAGGATGGAGCAGAACGCATTAATATTATAATTTCTGAATGTTGGTGCAACCTATCATGCCTGGGTCTTTACACACCAACAATTTTGATCTAATCATCCATCATCAACTATTAGCTATCTAATTTCATAAACAAATACGTAATTTATTGCGGTAAATTTCTCACTTTTTATTAAACTTCATGTCCCCAATCTAAAATTGTAAATCTCCTACTGGTCAATCACACATTTTTACTTTCTCTCCACGATGAAATATATAGCAAGGAGAAGTATTGCGATCGTCAAAATTTTCGAATTCGAGTTTTCAACGGAAATATACTTTTCAGGGTCCCCTAAGTCCAAATAACCAAGTCTCGTATGGATTTTAATTTTTTTTTTTTTATAATTTCCTCTCAAACGGCTCTAAACTATTTTTATGAAACTTGTCTAATGTCTTCCCCTTAAAGTCCTTTAACTTTTCATATATATAGTATATCAACGAGGAAACAGAGAGAAAAAAGTTATGATGACAAAAATATTTTATTTGCGCATAACTTAAGAAGCATGCATCTTGTAGTAAATTATGTATCTAATTGTATTAAAGGTAATTAAATTAACTAAAAAACAAAAAAGAATCATCAAAATCGGACCGGAGCGAGCAAATATACAGCGTATCTTATGAGGACTATAAGACCCTAGATGGACAACCGAGCGCATCCAAAAGGAGACGGATGCGATCGAACATCCTCCCATCAATCTGTTGTCAAAAATACGCTCTGTAATAATGTAATGTGAGAATACAGAAGTATAAATTAACAGAATAATTTCTACTTTTATATTATTTAATGGAAACAAAATGTTTTCATGGAAACTAAACCAGAACTTTTAAGATTAATTTTCAACTTGACAAATTTAAAATATATAGGAAGTGTACAGAACTGTTGTACTAAAATTGTTTAAAAAACTGTTTTCTAATAATTATGTGGGAGAAGATGTGAAGAAGTGAATGCTGCTGAGCTCATTTCAAGTATTGTTTATGTGAACTCTTTAAAATTATATTAAAAAGATAATCATAATAGGATGGTAAGGGAAAGTAGTGATGCGCGCACCGTACCAGATTATTGAATATCAAATAGTATATTATCAACCAAAATAACCGTATAAGTCCAATTAAATTTCTATTCATCTTGTACAGAATACTAAAATCCTTACAAAATATACTCTACCAATAACAGTTATGAGGATTAGTCTCTGACAGACTCCTTAAAAAAGAATGATCAAGAAATTTAAAGAAAATGATAGCTGAGTGACAAATGGATTAGAAATATACTGCCAATCAATATCTCAGGATATAAAGTTAAGTAGATTATGAAGGACAGAACTGGATTTTGTAAACAAATATGAATGCAATAGTAATGGGAAAGATACGTTGGAGTCCAAAGGCAACACTTAAAGACATAATAAACAAAGATATCAAAGAGATGCATGCGGCGCATGGCAAAACAATACCTAATATAGACTGAGGTAGAGGAGTCTGGCTAAGCAAAGCTAAGCTGAACATACCTATATGAGTTTATTTATTTATCTTATCTCTCGTAAAATATACTTTGATAATCAATTCCGTGTTGATAAAAGAACAATCAATTCAACATATAAATTTATTCCAATAACCAGATCAGAACATTGTTAAGAATCGGAATAATTATTAAACATACATCTTAAACAGGAAAGAAAGTCGGGCGGGTCGCAAATCCGTTACCAAAATAGATTATCTGCAGACTGGTTGGAAAGTCCATGCCGAATCCAACTTATTATCTCTATAAACGAACGACAACAACATTAAGAGCCAACAATAGAGATGATTTTGTTGTAATGAGAGGAAGATGACATTTTGTTGTTGCCACGAGTACCAGAGGACAAACCTGCCTCGTTACGGCCAATTAGGGCAGTTTCCCTATCGCCTATCCCATTCGCTCTAATCCCATTCAATTCCCACTTTTTTCATCGGCCTCTTCCCCGAGGTTTCCTTTCAGTAGGGGTTAGTGGCGTTGCCTTCTTCAATAGATACCACAGTATCGGATCTAGGCAGCAGTGATCCGCGAGGAAACCTTCATTCACCACATTAAAATAGGAAGAAAAGTTTCTATAATGATTAGATTTTTATCAAACGAATATCAAGGTTTTTATTAACTATTAGTTTACACAACAAAATAACTACAGATTCATCGATTTTATAAAACTAAATTGAAGAGTATGGAGTAAGTGCCTAGGCAGGGCTTGTAAGCCTTCCACTCTTAGTAGCAAATATTTTACGATAAATATCCCGACAATGAAAACTTCGGCGAAATTAGAAGAAACTGAAATTAGAAATTCTTACAACAAATATAAGACATACAAGAGTATATAAATCATAAAAATCAATAGATAATACTATCGGATAAAATCAATAAAATAAAAATATGGCTTTAGTACAGGTAGCCCGTCACCTTGTCATAAACCTTGGGTCGAATACGGTAGAAGGTTTCTTTTTGTATCTTGTAGGTTATGATATCTATAAGTCAAATCCAAGTTTTAGATCTCGGCTACTCTCCAGATCAATATCTAAAAACCGAAAAATTTCGAAAATTTTGCTATTTTTTTCAATTCTTGCCCATTTTGACAATGAAGGAACCATTTTTTGACCAAGGCTTTTCTAAACAGTTTAGAAGTAAAATATTTTTTTTACAATTTACGACCAAATTGGATTCTGTTGAATTAATAATATCCGAGATACAGCTTCTCAAAATTGGTAAATTTTCCAAATTGGTCAATTTTTAGCTCTTTTCCATGCTTCACCAATTGCAATAGGCTTTATACCTTCAATAATCGCTCAGTTTCGGGGAGGTGAAAATTTAATGAATGTAGAATTGGAGAGGAGTGGAGGATGACCAGGGAGTATAGGAGGGAAGCAGCACTAAAATCTAGAGAGAAATTTCCTTGTGTGGAGGATCTGCAGATCAGGTCTTGCCGGTGGTGAAAATAACCAACAACACAGAAGAAGAGATAAATGTGTTCAATGGCGTTCTATGCGAATTTGACAAACCTAAAATGGAAGATTCCAAGTTCTTGAAACTAAATTCAACGGCACTCCACAAAATGTGGGTAAACTATTATAGTATTGTGACATTGCTGAAACAATTCATCCAAGAAGAGCGGAAGAGGGTTTGCTGCTGAACAACTTCCAAAGAATGCTACCGTTCTTCCAAATTGCCACTTTTTTTAATGACAAGTGTGCGTTGACAAGCTCTCAGTGTGGCCTCTTTTAGGGACGAGAACATCAAACGGGTAAAAGAAATTTTAAGAAATAATGGCGATCCTACAAGAATTATTGAAATTTGCCTGTAGGGGGGTTTGTCAGTTTGTTCCGCTATCAAGATAATTCCGATATCAATAGTCTTATTAACCTGGACCAATATTTTGCCATAGAATACATAAAACTGTTAGCTACCAAAATAAAGAAAATTTTGAAAAAACACATTACTATACCATCTAAATATAAAATAATATAAATACAACAACTTGTCTTAAACAAACTGCTACATATTTCAGTAAAACAATAGCTTCTGAAAATCCATTAATTAAAGAAATTGGCAACTATAACAAATCCTCTCTTAAACGCTACACTCATAAAAGAACAAAACCTGCATTACTAATGTAAGTTAGTATTGTCTATTTAATTTAATTTTTTTTTTGTTAGATTTTTTTTTGTTCAATTTTTCCAACTATTAGTACTCAAAATCATGTTAAACTTATAATTTAAATCAAATTTTATTTGAATTTTAAAGATCAAATCTAAAATTGCTTGATAGTAAGGATGTGGCATCCGTTATCATGTAAAATAATAATTTTTGTTTCTGTAAATTTGTAAATAAAGATTTTATTATTATTATATAAATAAATCTTAAAAAAAAATCTTCTCGCAACCAAAGGATAATACCAGCAGAGACAAACTGTCAAATGCTATTTACCAAATAAGTTGCTCAAGTTGTGAGGATAAATATGTGGGACAGACCTCCCAGGGCCTCCGAAGGAGAATTTATGCTCATAAATATGTCATTGACTGCAATAAGGAAGACATGACCTTGGCGTGCCATCGTATAAAAAACAAATATAAGTTTGACTTCGAAAAGGTAAAAGTGCTGGATTCAGAAAGTAACTAACAGAAAAGATTGATTCTTGAAATGATGTACACTCAAAGTACGAATTATACCATCAACTTTTTATTATGCCGCGTTTATACGTGATTTGTTTACATAATATCCATTGGGAAGTCATTGGGCTGAAAGCATGTAGCGGATGATAGGTATGGTAGATAGGAGGGTTTTGTTTTTATTATTTTTATTTATTTATTGAAGCTATAGTAAAAAAATATTTATAATGGTTGCATTGTTTGTAATTTTATATTAGTTATGTTAGCCAGACCACACTATATATATTAATGTTTGTTTTATATTTATGATTTTATACTGTTTTAACTTTTATAATTTTATATTTTTTTTACTTTGATAATTTTACTAATATTTTTGCAGCCATTGGCTTTCTGTTTTTTCGATATAGTTTTAGTATGTTAATATAGGTTTTAATTTATGTACTCTCAAGTTGATTTAATAATATTTTTAATGCCATTTTATGTTATACTATTGCAGTCAGTCCAACAATAAGCAAAGATATACTTCCAAACTTTGAGAAAAAAATTATTAAATCTTGTCTCTTACATTCCCTTCTCTGATCCACATCAAAATCTAAATTTACAAGATGAGACCTAACTTAATCTCCATCTCGGTACATCCTCCAGAGGTTAACCAGGTTAAGTTAATGAATGAACAATATGAACACCTCGAAAGACGTATGCCAGTTCATCGTCTAATTACATTAATCATTCAAAAATGTGCTTACTAACTAACTATTTTTTACTCGATTAACAAAACTATGACGTGTTATTGGGTTTATATTGTACTCTTAGACAAAAATTATAAGTTATTAGAAAATGATTGATTTCAATAAAACACTTAGCATTTATTTCATAATTGTAGTGATATGTTAACATTTATTTCATTGTTGTAGTGATATGTTAGCATTTATTTCATTACTGTATTGATATGAGATGATCCAAGTTTAATTTAAATTATATTATTGATTTAATCTGAAGCATAGAAATTGCAAAAAATATAGTTAAATATATGTATTTATAATATTTTACTTATTATAAAAAAAAAATAGAAAAAGAAATATTTACATTCTGCTTGTCCAGTCTATAACAAATATTTCCAAAACATATCCAGCCTAACTTTCCATTTAAAATTGTCAATTAGACTGATCGCGAACTGTGAGCTTGCTGTTGAAAGTGATTTAGTCATTCATTACTTGATAACCTAGACGGTTTGTGAAACTTCTCAGCATTGAATTATTTGTGCTCAACTAAAGCATTTCTCTTCCACCTCTTTCTATTCCCTAGCCTATAAAACTTTATATCATGCGGTTTATGAGCTTTAAAGAAAAAAAGAAACTACTACACAAACAGCTTCATCAAGAAAATACACAGGATTTACTAAGCTTTAGTAGCACTATTATCAGAATTTTTATCATAAGTAATTTTTTTTTTTTATTCATACCTTCCAAGTTTATGAAGCTGCAAAACTGCAACTATAAAATGATATCCCCATTAATAATAACGGTTTCAATATTTAGAAAATTTCTTGAGTTTTAGAATGGCTTTGCAAGAACGAAGTGACCGTAATGATTTCGATAGACTGCACGCAAGCGTTCGACTGTGCACCACGGGCTTCTATGCATGACAACGAATTCCTCGAGCAGCTACTATACAATACTGCGGTCATTTCTGCAAAACCATTCAATCAGAGTATTGCAGGTGTCCCCCAAGGATCTGTGCTATCTCCAATACTGTTCTCAATGTACAGGGCTGAAACTGTTGGAGGGAGTTATAAGAAAGCTACGCCGATGATATAGCGATCTAATGTAGATCTATAAACGCAACGAGAGCTCTACGGAAGGAGGAGAAAGCTTTTAAGGAGATCACAAAGAAACTGGATGGACTAAGTTAATCCCAAGAACACCGACTGTATTATTTTCTCCTTCCAGAAGAACAAGCGCTCCCTTCCTAAGGTCTATAGGGTAGCGGGTAGAACAAATAGACCGGCAATCAGAACAGTATACTTATGCTAGGATATAATCTCGACAGGCATCTGACAATTTACTGCCATTGGGAGAAGATGATCTGGTTGGTGAAGACAAAGTCTTACAGACTTAGCCGAAGGGAGTCTGTTTATATTTGAAAGGGAAGGGAGTATTTTTATATTTTATTTACAAAAATATAACCAAATTTGGCGATGTCAGCAGGTGCATCGCCAAATCGGCCTTTCTTCATGGAACGCCGCTGTTAAGTAATATATAGGCAACAAAATGCAATTTCAGAACAGCGTTCTGAGACAAGTTGTGAGACATACCAACTTACAGAGGACAAAAACGTACTTACTCCATACAAACCACGAACTATCGGACAGTTTTGACTTTATTAAACGGAGGCATATCAAAATTTTTGATAGGCTTCAACAGACAACGAACCCACTGTTCAGGACCCCGACAGCACATCCAAAGATGTGGCAAACACATATAAACTGCTTTAGACTGGACTGAGGACAACTAAGTAACTGGACTGACACAAGACAACAAAATGACTTTATTCACTGAATGTCAACCCCACATCCCAGGGAGCTTTGAAATACAAAAAATGGTTTTGCAGACAGCCCAGCAGATATATCATAAAAAATCTGAATATATCCACGCCACTGATCGTTTTCATATAAGTATTTGAGGTCCTTGAAGCCAAGGAGGTTAGAAGACTTCATAAGACAGACAGGAATGGCCGAAAGATACCTTTAATGCCCATCGTCCTTACTGTAATCCAGAGGCGTAGCTAGAGTAAGGCAAAGGGGGCGGTCGTCCTTGGTGCCGCTTAAAGGGAGGGCGACAAAAAAAAACAAAAAAATAATTTTTAATAATTTATTTTTTCCCTTTTTCTATAGATTCCGAAACAAAAGTTTATTTTATTGGATTTAAATCGAAGACATATTTAAATAAGTAATCATAAATAATTTATAAGCAGATATGGTTGTA
Source organism: Rhaphigaster nebulosa (assembly GCA_948150685.1). Taxonomy (NCBI): domain Eukaryota; kingdom Metazoa; phylum Arthropoda; class Insecta; order Hemiptera; family Pentatomidae; genus Rhaphigaster; species Rhaphigaster nebulosa. The sequence continues at coordinate 43,752,297 of OX411306.1, forward strand.
CGAAACCGATCGATACAAGTAAAGCATCGATACTTTCCTTTCGATCCCAGGTAGTTTTGCTATCGATACGACTAATATTTCATTCGATGCCTTTTTAGTATCGAATATTTGATTCAAGTGCTTGAATGACTGCCGGCATCGAGACTTTGTCGGTGCCGTATTTCTCTAGAAGCAGATGACCTGGAATTATAGCATGGGACGGCAGAACAGGTAAATAAGATTATTGCCGGGGAGGATGAGCCAACCTTAATGTTACCGCCTCTTCTTTCATACTCCCTTCTAATAAAAGTCACAGTTTTATAACTGTACTTTAGGTATTTAATTTGAAATAAATATTATCTCATAATATTAACTCATTTTTTGACTGAATTAAGGTCTTTGATCAATCAAAAAGCAGAAACAAATATTATTTTCCTTGATCCAATAATAAATTCTCTAAATTCTGCAGCCAGGTGCAAGTACTGCCCATCTAGATGACAACAAAGTTGAAGTTTGCCTCACTGTCTAGCAGTGCATAAAATATGGATATACTTTCATCATATAGAATTATTATGTATCTTCAATCGTACTACTTAATATACACTATTATCTCACGTAGGAAAGTATACAACACTAGATAATGCATAATATTGTTTAGCCTAAGCTACAAAATGACAAGGAGGAAAACAAAAATTAAAAATAAACTGCACCATAAAAAAGCATCTCTTTATACAAAAACACACTAACTATTGTAAATATGAATATTCATTGTTTTGTATTTTGTTATTTTAAATAATTATGTTTTGCTAATTAAGTTTTCTTGTAAACATGACATGAATATGAATCAGTTATTATTTTTATCTGATGCCAATAGGTGGCAGACGGTAATATTTTCAAAATAAATAGTTCAAAAAGAGTAATATGAAAATCAGCGTGAGGTATAACAGAGATTCGCGTATAATTTTAAATTTTGTGTCCATTGAAAATTTCTACCAAATATGGCGCTATGTTGTAACACTTTAAGTACCAACTTTCTAATTTTGAGCACATCTGTTTTTGAATACTATAAATCATATAGAAATAGTTTCTCTTTGAAGCAATTTAAGGCAGAATGTCCCAAACATCACTACCTTCCTCTGTCCGAAGCCATTAAATTACCTGTGCAAAGTGTTATCACTCTTACACATAGTAGCAGTACACTAACAAAAAAAAAAATATTAGTACAGTGTTTCCAAAAATAAAATACTATTTTTATATTTTATTTACAAAAATATAACCAAATTTGGCACTTGAGGGCCTCAAAATACCTTTCTCAAGATTTGGCCATCGTTACCTTCCTTTCTACTCTAAGTGCATTTTCCTGATACTAGATGGAATCTAGAAAGTAATTTGAGTTTGTAAGCATATAACTAGATTACATTGTTTTGAAAAAAATGTTGCGAAGAAAGTAAGGGCCGATTGCGATATAAAAAAGGAAGTGATGTTTAAAGACAAAAAAGTTCTTTAGGTCCTGCATTGAAGTAGGGAGGAGACATAATTATGACCTTGCTAAGACAACGCAGCGAGAAAACGCAATTGCAGTTGCATTGCTAGGCCTAGCTACTACCTGTTCAGAAAACACTATCCAGAAGCTATCAGCTACCCAAGGACATTTCCTGAGTGAAATTCTGATCATGACGGAACAAGTAGTTGTTATTTAATAAATAAATATTCACTCAACTAGTAGCAAACAAATAAATACTCACTTAAATAATAACAAAAAAAAAATAAATACTCAATCAAATAGCAACAAAGAGCATACACTATACCATAAAACATGAGTACGGGAAACTAAACGACTTGGGTAATAGAAACAAGATGTCTACGTAAGAGTATTTAGCAACATTGTATTGCGCATTATGTTATAATATAGTCATCGATACATAATTTAGTTTTAAACATATTGTAAGTCTCAACAGTAGTTAATAATTGAAGACACGAGTGAATGGAGGTGTCAGATACCAAATTTAAATATTCGTGAAAAATATAATTAAAGTTTTTTTAATTTAATTTTTTAAAGACATGATCTATTCAATTCACTGAGAAATCATGCGATTAACCAAGAAACTAGCGTTGTTCCAATGCGTTACAACGCGAAGATTAGCAAATAACTAGGGCTAGGAATATATGAAATATATGAAGGAATTCATGAAAATACATACTGTTTTTTGGCCATGATGTACCTGGTATCAACTCATTTTTTATGTTTTGGCACATTTAGGATCAATTTAAACCAATTTAAATTTACATATTTCACTCCATATTTGTTATTTTTATTTACATCAGAGCATTAATACGGATTGGTAAGATAAAAATAATCCTAAAATATCAGTTGAAATTCTATGGCGATTAACAGAATTCACTAGAATTGGCCATACTTTACTTCATACTATTACTTACTTCTCAAGTTTCCTCCCTCTTTAATTTTTGCTCAGAGCGACGTTAATAGTTTAGTGTCAATCTGTGAGTCGAAAGAAATTAATGTGGATTTAAAACATAATTCTCAGTGTCATGATTTTTTATGTTTCTTTTCCTTTTTTTTTTTTTTTTTTTTCTTAAAGAGTAAAGTCGGTAAAAAAGCTAAAGGTCGCTTAGCGAAATATCTTCGTGAGTTTCAGGATGAAACGTTCAGGGACGAAGGAGATATTTTAAATTGTTCTTGCTATGACAAGTCTGTTTCCCTGACAATATTTTCCTTTTAAATATATTAGAAAAATCTTCGTTCTGCCACATATTTTCAAAACTTATATTGATAATAATTAAACAGCACTTTAATTTTAAATAAGCTGCGATTTCCGAAAAAAAAACCTAAGGTTTCATTTTAGAAAGAAAACGATTCATGAACACATCGAGGGAGAAAATGATAGTGCTAATGTAATTTTATTAAATTATACGAAAAGTCTAAAAATTAATGGAGAAAAAGGATTGGTCATAAAAATTCATTTTAAGTTAAAATTAATTTTAAAAGGTTTCTTATGATAAGTACGGTAGAAGTAATGTTAATTAATTGCCAATATGACGGATTTGTTCTTTCGTTATATTTTATTAATAAAAATAAAAATTGCTGAAAAAGTTAAGTTGCAGATTTAAAGTCTAAATCCCATTTTCTTAATTTCGGTTGGAAACATCCTTTATTTTTCATTTTTCTTGAAACAAACTAAAGCACTAATTTCTGTTTTATTTACAGCGTTCAATCGAAAATTCGGATCAAGTGGAAATTGGATTATCATTATATTATAATAATTATTAAATATTCCGTTCATACTTTATTATAATACAGACTTTTAATGATTAATAATGACGCGAGGGAAAACAAACTAAAAAAATAAAGTAAAATAAAAATCTCCAAGAATTTTTAGCTACGTCAGGGCTGTAAATACCAAAATACCGTCATATGGTCCGACAAAATGATGATCATATTTCCAGATGTTCCGTAACCTTGAAATCAGTTCCCCAAACATAACATGTATTTTTTATATATTCATTATCGGACAATCTTCAATCAGTAGCAGTGCATGAAAAAGCTTCAGAACCCAGACAAAAATCATACCGTAATAAAATCCCCTGCGGGTAAGAAAGCCCCATCGTATCTTACCGCTTGTCGTAAAAGGCAACTAAAGGGGCAACTTACCGTTGACCTTATTACTCTTTCCTTCCTATGGTATCTACCTATTCCCGATCCTCTCCCACCTCCCTTTCCCACCCGCTTTTTATGACAGATAATCCTGGCCCTCCACGACTGTGGGTGTTCATAGGGCTAACAAATCCCATATACAAGACGTCCGTAGTCTTAAAGGGACGGACTGTAACTGATCATTTCTTGGTAGGAGCTAGGTATAGGCAAAGGATTACTAGCGAGCGCAAAAATAGAAAAGAAAAAGAAAGAATGGGAGATAAAAATAATAAAAGATATTCAAGAGTAGTATGCAGCGAAAGAGTCCATGAAATTTTACAAAGGAATACAAAATGTAAAGATCGGTTTTAAACCTCACCTGCATTATTGTAAAGATAAACAGGGATAAGTACAGGGATCAAGAAAAGATTTTAAATCTTTGGACGGAATATTTATCCGAAGTATTAAATCCAGATGGTACAGAACCGAATAATGAAGAGGGAGTGCAAAGAGGTGAATGAGAAATATAGGTATGTGAGGAAGAAGTAATACCGCCGGAAAAGGAAGAAATAATAATGCCGTTGAAGAATAATATATCTCCGGGGATGGAAGAAATATCAGCTGATCAACGGAAGAATGGCGGAGAAGAGCTAATAAAACAGCCATATGACCTCATATATCAGATCAAATTTGGATCTGGCTACAGGAAACTAATCCGGAAGAATGGAACACGGCAGTTTTGTGCCCTCTTTTTAAAAAGCGGAACAAATTAAAATGTAATAACTATAGAGGAACAGTGCTGTTGCCAACCGTCCATAAAGACCTCTCAATTGGTTTAAGTAAAAGGTTAAATTCATGGAGAGAAAGAATTTGTGGAAAATACCCATGTCGTTTTAGGAATAATAGATCCACAGTAAATCACATCTTTTCTGTCAGACAAATGTTGGAGAAAACATACGAACATAACGTGGATCTGCACCATGTCTTCATAGATTTTAAACAGGCGTATAAGTCTGTAGATAGAAAGGAGCTAAGGAAAACATTGAGAACTCTTGGAATTCCCGAAAAGTTGGCTACTTTGACAGAGATGACACAAAGAGCAACAAAATATAAAATCAAGGTAGAAAATCCACTCTCAAACAGCTTTGAAGTAAGGCAGAGTTTGAGGCGGGAAGACTCGATATCGCCAGCCCTATTTTATTTAGCGCTGGAGCGGGCTGTAGGAGCAATAAGGATCAATCATGGAGGTACGATTTATAATCGCCTAACCTAATGTCTTGCGTGTGCCGATGATATTGTTATCAGCATCCGCATTTTACCGGCTCTGGCAGGATCGATCGAAGAGTTCGAAAGGTCAACAATGCAACTAGGCCTGAGGATAAACAAAGAAAAAAGTCTGTATATGAAATCCTCAAGTAAAAAATGTAACAACATGTTAATCAGCTCAGATTTGTCAGCATCATTTTCCAATGGGTAATGAATTCAAATAACTTGGAATGGTAGTGATAGACCAAAGCAAAATGCAGGCCGAAATAAAAGTCAGAATTACATCAGGCAACAAGTGTTTTTATGCAACTAGGCTTGAGGATAAACGAAGGAAAAAGTCTGTATATGAAATCCTCAAGTAAAAATCAAGCAAAAACACTAAAATCAAAGGAACTGTCATGGGACACGAAGATAACACCTTTTAAAACTATTATAAAACCAGTGGTTACCTACGGGAGTTTTGAGTAAGGAATACTGACAATACGGTCCCAAGAGAATAAATGATCGGTGGCGAATAAGAAAAACGTTGAGTTATATGACCTCTACAACAATGAACACATTGTGTTCACCATTAAAAGGTACCGGCCTCAAATGGTTAGGGCGTATAAAGAGGATGGAGGAAGGGAGGTTGCCAAAGAGACTACTCTACGGCCAGAGAAGTGCGCCTGAGGGGAAGACCCCGGCTACGGGGGATCGACGAAGTCGAAGACGACCTTAGCCGTATAGATATAAGAAGATGGAGAGGAATGGCTGCCGATTGGGAAGGCTGGAGAAAGTTTTTATCTGAGACCCAGGATCTTTAAGGATTGTTGTGCAAATTAATAAATAATAAATAAAATCGCACAAATTAAAAGTACATATATATTATTTAGCTATCTTAACGAAACAAGGAGAGGATCACAAACTTACCATACACGTGTTATTATATATATATTGAATTTGAGCAGATAAAATTTAATTTTTTTTTTTAAATCCCTATCAAGTGTGCTAAAAATACTTGTACACTATCAAGCAATGATACGCAATGATTAAAGTTTTTAAAACTTTAAAAAAATAAAAGATAAATACTGCAAAATAAGTTTCTTTGAATATCGAACAAAACTTATGAATCGTTAATTTGCGATTCCTTGGAGACCCCGCCTATCCTATCCAAACCACAATTAGAAGTCACTGTTGACAAATGAGCCACAGAAAAGCTCAGGGCATGAGTAGAAAACTTGGCTACTGTCGTTTTAATCTTCGAGGGGATTATATGGATGAGTAGAGCTGGATTGTGTCGGAATGCTGTGGTTAACTTTATCTCTAATTGCACTGTAATGACGTTTCATTTATGTTTTGCTCTTTCTTATCTACGGAGTATTGATAAAAAGATTTGATGAAACTGAAATTTGTTGTATTTTCAAAATTGGTATTTTTCGAAATTCCGCTGAACATTGAAGGAACGCATTGATATTGTAAAAAATACATTGTAAACTTTGTAAAGGATATTGTAAACTTTGACTCGGTTTATATTCTCAAATGTCTGTCTGCCCCTGTTTTACCTTTGACGGAATTTACAGAGGAGTCGAAACGCGAACAGAGCGTTTTTTTTAGTGCAATGTGTACTTCTTCTTGAACAGATACCGACATCTATAACTGTATACCATTACTTACAAACGCGTAGATATTCTTACCATAGATAATACAGTTGTATCGCACCTGTAGTAGAATAAAAGAACAATTCGAAATTGTAGGATAATCGTATTTAAAGTTGCTTTTTTCAACACTTTTGATAACATCTTTATTTTAGAGGAGTAATAATCTTTAAAAATACAGTGTATTCCTATCTGTAATTTGATCGTGTTTAATTATGTTTGGGATTGGTACCTATTGTTTGCTGCAATAATTTTCACTGAAACTATAAAATGAATACAAGACCGAGAAAATAACAAATACAAGACATGAGACTAAGCGAAAAAATCTAGTGCGGTGCGCACATCACACAACTTTTCCGTACCACTTTTTAAAATAATTTTAAAGAATTCAAATAAACACTACCAATTTGAAATATTTATATCAGCAAGCACTTTTTTACAACATCTCTCACAAAAGTACAATCAAGTAGTTTCTTAAACGATTGCAGTAAGAATGTTCTGCGCACTATATATTTTTGATTTGTCAAGTTATAATAAAACGAAACATTATAATCAACGAATTTTTATTGATAAGATATCTGTTAGGTATACGTTCATAACATTACATAATGACTTCAGTGCAGCTAACTTCTCAAAACATAAACGACAGATAATATTTGCTCAATTCAAAGCAGCAATCTCTTTATTATTAACGATGGCAATACTTCTCCTTACTATATCTATATCTATAAAAGCATCTATATAGTCATCACCTTATCTCAGAATCGACAATGCATATGAAGCTGAAATTTTTAATGGTGGTTCCCCTTATGCTCAAGATCTGCAATTAGGCTGGGTTTGAAAAACTTGATAATATAAGTCGTTGAAAACAAATTATTTCTAAAGCCTAAGAAAAAATTAGTCTTTCGAATAACTCAGAAACTATACACCTCTTGGAAAAGTATAGATATTCATTTGAAGGATAATTAAATTTTATACAAAACAAAATCATGTAACCCGGGCCAATATTAGCAAAAAAAAACTAGATATATAAAAACAATATATAAATACATATTAGACATTGTATCCAAGCTTTTAGCGCGTTCCCATGAAAATCCATACAATTTTTTTTTTTTTAATAATTCGAAATCTGTATATTTCGGATACGCACACACATGGTAATTTAAAAAGAAGCTAATTGAATTATCAGTATAATAGAAATATACCACTCACTCACTGACTGATTTAGTAATCACTTAAAAACGACAATGCCTAAAAAAATGGTGGCTCCCATTCATGTATATGAACTATTCATATGAATGGGGTTCATCTTAAAGGTGCCATTGTTTATGATAACATTTTGGGTATTGTGTAACATGTATTGCCATTCTGTTTACTGGTTGATCCCGATTTATGCATCAGAGAACTCAGGATGCAATGACATATGTTCGTCACAAAGATCGTCCTGAGTTGTTTATCAGGTTTATATGTAACCGAAATGGTCTGAAATTGTAGATGCCTTAAACGACGGACAAGAGCCTCATGACAGACATGATATAATAGCTGGAGTGCTTCATTTTAAAGTTAAACAAAATGATCCATGTTTTGACTAAAGCTTCCATTTTCGGTCCAAGTATGCGGTGTAACACGCATACTGTGGAGCGACAGAAGCGGGTCTTGATATTTTGCATCACGCATATATAATGTGAAACAAAATTATTATATGTACAGGCGTAACTTGAATGGTGACGGGTACTTTGGCGCTACCCTAGGGAAGAGGGCGCAAAAAAAAAAACTCCTTAAAAACTAAAAAATATCAAACGGGAGATTGTAAATTACGTTTTTATTCTAGTTCACTGAAACAAACGGAATTCAATTTTCTAGAATTAAATGGTGAAAATATATCTTTGATGTATATTTGCATTCTGTTTCTTCTATCTAATCCAGGAAATTCATCCGCTGGATAGACTCGGAATTGTATCTAATCAGTATGTCATGAAGTATGAAGGCTATCTGATTAATGCTTAATTTACTTTTTTTTTTTAATCTACGCAGTTACAGAATTTATTCTTCTTAACAAGGCTCTGGATATCCATTGTGTCATGAGTTTAGTTATTGAAGATGTTGAAATATTCATTATTTCCTTGTAGTGTTTCCGACAACTCGAGAAGAAAATTATGTAAAATAAATGGAACGACCGACATGATGCAAGATTCTATACTTGTAATGCAGAAAATCAATAGACGATTTACGATGCAAATGCAAGTCAATAATTTACTAGTTCTGTAAATAAAATAAACATTTTCACAAGGACTGCATACTACATATTTGAATATTCAACCAAAGAGCATTAACAATAGTAAGTATCTTTTCTTAAACTATAATTTTTAATTAATTGTAGATACTTGAAAAACATTAGCAATAGAGGTAGCACTGGTTTTGTTATCGTTCATGAGTTGTTTCGCTATCGTCTACCTACCTACGCATTAGATGGATATATAAAAACAAATTCAACAAGTTAACTTAGCTACTTAACCTTTTGGTTATCTGAATTGTGAATTCAAAATGACATTTAATTCCATTTTCCAGAAGGCCTGATCTAAATAGCCTTATTCGATATATTTGTCAAAAACTTTAACGGGAAAGTAATACAAATACGAGTATGTCGCAAACCGGCCAACTTTTTACCAATTACAGAGACTGCTACACGCAGCTATTTCCCATTACGAAATCCAAGCCTCAAACCAAGCTGCATTCCACGTGACTGCTTACAAAAATACCTATGACCCAAAGTCATTTTCGGCAGTATTAAAGTTGAATATCTCAAAAGAGAAAGATTAAAACATTATGAAACTGATACAGTTTATACTTCTTTGAGATAGAAACATGTGGCACAAATTTGGTGACTGGGGTTCAACTGGTTCCAGAGTTACAAATAATCAAATATCGAAGTTGTGGCGACAATATTTATATTTTAGATAATGGGGAATCGGCAATAAAATATAATAAATTATGAATATAAAATATCTCTCAATTAGCAAAGACAAAATTAAGGTGAGGACGTTTTCAAAGTCCTTGAAAGGTCCGTGGTCCTTTATATGATTCATGATTTATTTCGTAACTTTCGTTAAATTCTTTTGGAATAGGGTGATTTAAATGTCGACGTTCGTAAGGAAAATCATTTAAAAATTAAATATTTTAACATACTGGAAATTATTCATTGTCACATTCGTCAGCGAAAATAACGCAAAAAATAACGGAATAAAGAAGCTTTAATAACACGTGAAAATTTCATATATTCACAGCATTTTCCTAGCTCGTTAGGGAGAAATTAATATATTTGCAAGGAGGAAACAATTTATTTGTCAACAATTGTCCTTTAAAACCACAGTTCTAAAAAAATACCTATATTATATTTTTAAAAAATGTTGATACTAATCAATAAACATTACAGCTAAAACGGTTATTATGAGCTACATAGTAACAGTAAAAACATTACCTGCTGATGCCCAAGGAAAGATTCGACATTTTCAGACCAGAAGATTATTTTCCCGGAAGACGAAACAACCAGTAGCATTCCATGCAATTCCTATTGAAATAAATTCATCAATCAATTACTTACTATACATAAATTGTGCAGTAAAAATTTAATGTTTTGCAATGAGACTCACATCCAGCAGTTTCTGACACCATTCGCTTGGTACGGCGAGTTGCTCATTCTCCTTGAGATCTAAAACATAAAATAGTTTACATGTTAATAGTTATAAATTGTTAAAAAGTTTTTGTCAATCTGATATTTAATATTTTTTTATGAATACAAAATACTAAGGTAATGTTAGATAAGCGCATAATATTCTCGTTAAATCTAAAACCTAGATTGGTAAGAACTACCATTTTGGGAGCACAAAGTCTAAACACTGATATATCACAAATCAATCATGAGAGTTCGCTAAAGTGAAATATAGCGAATTGTAGAGATATCAATTCCAACATGTTGATTATGTTGGATCTTACAACTTCTGCTGATCAGCTATGTTTATCCACCACTGGGTTTATTTAAAAAAAATTTTGTGGTAAGTGGAATCTTCAAGAATATGTTCTTCAAAATACTTGGGGTTTGCATTTCTCCATGACAGTTATCTATTTTTTTAGTGCTAGTCCGCAGTTGCCTCGCCAAAACATGATAGTAGGGGTAAGTAATGATCTCTTAAATGGGACTAAAATGTTTGGTGTAAACTTACTCCTACTATCATGCTTTGCCGGGACAACTCCGGACTAGCTCATTGAAATAAAACTAATTTTTTTCAATACATTTATTCAATTACGTTCCACATTCCGCTTTCATTACTTTTATATCGATATAAATGTATTTAATATATTTTGGTTAAAATTGGTGAGCCGAAAACGGTACTTTACTTGAAGATCATATCATATATTCAAGCTTATACCAAAAATTATATTTAAATTAAATACATAAATCATATGTTTTGGTAATAAAGGTTACAAACGCAATTTGGTTTCCAATCTAATTAAACATTTTTATTACTTCTTTTAAGTGTTAAAATTGAGTGTAAAATACTGGTTTTCCTACCCATTTATGTGTGTGTGTCAATAAATGGGTGTCGCGACGCCGAGTGTCGTTTTTGAGATACTGCAATCTTCGGAAACTAGTAACCAAATTCAGGATCACTTTTTGAGCCACCGATTTATAGTTTAATAGGCGTACAAGGAAGTCATGTGTTGTCCACATCAGATATTTTTTTACATGATTTCATTCATTTTTTACAACGACGCTATATATGTAACAGATTAGATTTTTATGTGTAAACTATCTTTACTAACTCAAAATAATTTATAATTTTTTTAAAAATAAAAATATAATTTTATAAATCATACATCAATTTAATTCAATTCTATAAATCAACAAAATTTATTATATACATTTTTTTCAAGAGAAATGCCGGCTATCAGAATAAATAAAATGATCGATCCTTGCCAAAACATAATCATTATAAATCATCAACTGTCAATAACCCATCACTTCTCATAATATAATCAATTTGATTATTTTAATTATAAGTTTTTGTAAGTATACGTTTAATAGCTAGTGATTAGACAACATTCGTGTTTTCTACTCGGGTTGAAAGGAGTGTATTTTTTTTAAAGCTTAAACCATGTATCCTATTTATATTTTAATCTTATTTACCATAATAGTAGAGCCCTTGTTAACAAGCAACCTCGGACCAGTTTCAGTTTAGGCCGGGCAATCCAATGTTTAAGTATTTCAAAGGGAAAAATAATTTTGAAATATAGAATAAAATTAATTTATGAGATAGGTATTTGATATGCATGTACAGATGTTATGCATAAGAAAACATAGAAAAATACGAAGTACATACAATCTAAAAATTAATAATGAAAGCAAAAATTTTTTTTGGAAATGTCTGTTATTTTCTTTTGTTTTCAACATTTACAAAAATTTTAAATGCAAATTATCTCCATGTTTTCATGATTAGAACGTATGTAGCATTAGAGCCGTGTTGTTGCCGCTTTTTCGCTCGATCAATCCAGCCTTTCCTCCTTACAAATTTGCGTCGGTTTCCCATTTTTTTTATATGAATGACCAGAACTTTTTCTTTCAAAACTGAGCCACAGATGAGCGTACTTCTCCGACATTCCTGAAGCAGCCACGATCACAGAGCTTCGTCAATAACGTTTTTTTCTACATGCAGCGAGTTGAAAGGGTTTGTATGATTCAATTTTTAAACAAACATCTTCACTCTAGCGCCAGTTGTTCCGACAATCGTTGCATTTGCTTTCACCCATAATCAGTTCTCGACAGAGTTTTGCCACAGACTCACCACTATCTATTCTCTTCAGAGCCCGGAGGTGCGTCTCTATACTCACAACAACGCGTTTACGCTTCGCACTAGATCCGGTCCGAAAGTGAAAACTGAACTGACCAAAGTGGGAACAAATATTCTAAAATACTTTTTAATAATATCTGCCTCCAGCAAATAACTGCCCTCCTCCCTCCCCACTTTCTAGCGCTTCCTTTTTTCTTTCGTCTTTTTTTTTTTTTTTTTTTTTTTTTTTTTTTTTTTTTTTTTTTTTTTTTTTTTTTTTTTTTTTTTTAAACTTGGCCGGTTAATCCGAAAGATGGTTAATGCGTGGGCGGTTAACAGGGATTCTATTGTAGTTATAGTATACCAGTACCAGTATCAATAGCATATATTAGCAGTACAGCCACAGAACATAGAATATAATTTCTATAGTATTCTTTGTTCTGTGAGTACAGCAATAACAGATGTTGGCGCCACAGTCTATAAAAGAGACCTGTACCTGGGCTAAAAGACCACATTGGTCAACTACCGACACCATAAAAACCTGCCACAGCATCGTTAATCTACCTCATAAAGATCACTATCCTTTAGCTTAATGACTTGAGGCTTCACGAAAAATCACCTTGTTAGAATGCCTCTCAAGGCCTTTCTTCCTGGATTGTATCAGTGCAGAACTATCGATGGAATATTTTTTGTATCAGTATATTTTTAGTATGTGTATATGTGTGTGTATTATATATATATATATATATATATATATATATATATATATATATATATATATATATATATATATATATATAAACACGCTATAGTGCAATAATCGTAAAATTAAAGATAATCGTAATGGACGATGGTCAGGAACAATTTTGCTTCCAAATTAACACTTTATCATTCAACGAATCAAACATCTCCAAAATATACCTATTATGTTACTTCTCCTGGAACTTTTTTTACAGACAATGAATATGAATTAATAAAACATTTCAATGAGGGAAATCAAAATATTTAATTAGTCATAGATTTATCAAGTATATTACGATTGTTTTTATCTTGAGAATAGTATATATATTCGCAATTGATGTTGCATAGGTGATTACTAAATAAGCAGGGAAACCTGTTTGTAGGAATGATCAAACTCTGAAGACTGGAACACATATGGCATGACCTGGACGGGTACAATCTCGTTAAGTAATCATGTTATTTCTCATGAATATGCAACTCTCTCCATATTTTTTTAAATTTTACTACTTACATAATTAATTTTTAAAGAAAAATAACTTCCTCGATAACCCTTTAAGAAAAGTAGCATGCTCATAATCATACCACAGGCGTTTGTAGAATTATTTAATTACAATTTTAACAGGAGTAGTATACATGTTTCTGACAAAATAAAAATTTACTATCAATTACAGCAAGGCGCGAACATGCTAGCAAATAGAAAAAAGTACAAATAAAAAATTTAAAAGGATTAAGACCTCAGTTGAGTCTGTTGGAAGCTCATCTGGACGGATTATAAGAGTTAAGTAGAAGATAAGGACTGGTGTCAGGGGATAGGAATTGAGAGATAGTAGTTAGCAGTAGTAGTTTGTATAGTAGTTTGCCACGGGAACCTTTGAAACGATTGAAGCAGTTCCTGAGGCGAAAGGAATATCAAGGCCATTTTGTAAAGTTTCAACAGAAAAATATATATCTGTTGTGCCCAATCACACTACTTACAGAACTGTTTAAGGTTCAAATCACAATAAAATAATTGTTTGTTATATCTTAGATTAATTTTATTTTAATATTTATTTGTTTTATTTTTTAACGAAGGTTGGCTTTGTGGACATTTTATCTCTTAAATGAGCATCTGTAAAGTTTGGGAAGATATATGGTTTATGAGTTATTCGAGAAACTAACGAAAAGTGAACGGGTTTCCAAGGGAACGTACACAGAATACTTTTAAATGCATGGGCGCAAAGTTGAATGCGCTTTATCTTTGGTAATACTTATCTGATTAAGATGAATGTTTCGAAGAGAATGAAATTGCCTTTCCAATGTATTTATATATATATATATATATATATATATATATAAGTTAAGCGTCGGCAGCTTCAAAAATAAAAAAAAAAGGAAAAAGGGTTAAGTAATGACACGCACAGTATCCGAAATAAGACTAACTTTATTCAGCTCTTAATTCGCCTTTTATACATTCTGACTGTTGTTTACAGCCGTATATGGTATTAAGGCTAATACTGCTGCACTCCGGGCCTTAACATATATATATATATATATATATATATATATATATATATATATATATATATATATACACACACACACATATATATATATATATATATATATATATATATATATATATACACACACATATATATATATATATATATACACACACACACATATATATATATATATATATATATATATATATATATATATATATATATATATATATATATATATATATAACCGAAAAAGGTTTACTTTTTGAGTAATACGCTGATGAGGTTTTCTTTTGATCATAACTTTTTCCCAACTAATATTAGATTTTTTATTTTTTTTAGTTTTGTAGATAATTTTATCTTTCGAACGAGCATTAGGAATGGACCCAGATGCTTAGTTTTCGATTTGTTTGAAAAAACTAATAAAAAGTAAACGGGGTTTCCGTAGGAACTTATGCAAAATACTTTATAAATACTTATATATAATTATTAATGTAGGTAATTAAATACTTATAAATATGTGGTTGGTTTAATCACACGAAATTTCTCACCGCTTTTGATACTATGTCTCAAACAAAGGGATATTAACTGACCTTCGCGAAAATTTTGATTTAATAATTAACTGTGAAGCCTGCATCAATATTAAAATGAACAATTTTTGGCATATAGACCTTTGAAGGACCTCTATCCTCTCCATAGCTTTCTATTTTTAGAACGGGGTGCCATACTATATTAATAAAATGAGAAAATACATTTTCTCGAGGATATAGTCGATGTATGAATAGTTAAAGGACTTGAAGGAAAAATGGAAGTTTTATCAAAATCCTAAGAGCTCTTTTGGCGCTGCAGTCTGGAGAAATAAAAGCTTTTTCGGCTACAGCGTAGCTGCAATTGCGAGTAGGGTGTCTGATCGTCGTTTGAATTAAATTACCTTTCAGATGAATATTACAAAATCAACCACAAAATTCACACTTTTAGAATTATACTCAAATAAAATTTTCTTTTCTTCATAACTTTTTCCCATGCCATTTCGCGGGGATGTACTGCATATACGTATCGTTAAACGACCTTAAGTAAACGGCTCATATCGTAAGGTTTCATATCGTTCTATCTTTAATAACCGTTTTGGAACGGCAGTCTATAGAAAAAAAAGGTTTTTCGGCTAAAACGTCGCTTCTATTGCGCGCAGTGTCCGTTTTAGTACCCAGGCATTGGGGGACGAAACCCTGTAAAACTAAAAACTTCTACCAAGTAGGTCAGCTTAGCTTTCTCACTATTTCTGTAGGCGACATAAGGAAAAACAAATGTGCACGGTAGAACTAATTTAATATTTAAATTTTTATCTCGACATATTTCGGAAAATTACTCATTAAAAAGTTATAGTTCAAAATGTACATGTGCGATCAAACATCCGATTAAAAAAACGGAATCAGAACACTCGAATACCTAATAAGTGAACCCTATGTCGAAGAAAACTTAAAAAATAACAGTAAATCGAAATCTGCATACGTGAACAACCAAATTAAAATATCTGGTTTGTTCATTCACACGGCTTTTCTTACCGCTTTCGGCGAGGACCCAAAAGAAAAATTGTTCAATAAATCTTCGCTGAATCCGATTGTTTTTTTTTTTTTAATATATTTAACTTTGTAGACATTTAAATTATCTTTCAAATGAGCATCTGAAATGTATTGGGGATGTATAATTTTCGAGTTATCAAAAACCGGTTTCAATAGAAACGTGTGCGGAAGACTATAGCATGTGTTCAAGTTCAAACCGAAAAAACTTACGAACCGTTGTAGGCCGCTTAATACTGCTCCGATTTGGAAGATTTTTTTTTTGTTTTGTAGAAAATTTAATAACCTTTCGAAATAATTTGTAGCAATCATTCAAAAAATGTATACTTTTTGAGTATGCGCGAATGGAGTTTTATTTTCATTATAACACTATTTTTTACTTTTTCTCGGAGATGAGCTAAAAAGTAAATTATAAGAAGTGGTTTAATCAGAAAATTTTAGGAATGTATCATCAAAATCGTAATAAACATTTTGGCACTGCAATCTATAAAGTTTGAATTTTTTTATCTCTTAAATAATCGTGTGTGTGTGTGTGTGTGTGTGTGTGTGTGTGTGTGTGTGTGTGTGTGTGTGTGTGTGTGTGTGTGTGTCTGTGTGTCTGTGTCTGTGTGTGTGTGTGTGTGTTGTGTGTGTGTGTTGTGTGTGTGTTGTGTGTTGTGTGTGTGTGTGTGTGTGTGTGTGTGTGTGTGTGTGTGTGTGTGTGTGAGTGTATGTGTGAGTGTGTGTGTGAGTGTGTGTGTGAGTGTGTGTGTGTGTGTGTGTGTGTGTGTGTGTGTGTGTGTTTGTGTGTGTGTGTGTGTGTGTGTGTGTGTGTGTGTGTGTTGTGTGTGTGTGTGTGTGTGTGTGTGTGTGTGTGTGTTGTGTGTGTGTGTGTGTTGTGTGTGTGTGTTGTGTGTGTGTGTGTGTGTGTGTGTGTGTTGTGTGTGTGTGTTGTGTGTGTGTGTTGTGTGTGTGTTGTGTGTTGTGTGTGTGTGTGTGTGTGTGTGTGTGTGTGTGTGTGTGTGTGTGTGTGTGTGTGTGTGTATATATGTATATATATATATATATATATATATATATATATATATATATATATATATATATATATATATATATATCTTATGCCTCATAATTTCATTCATCTTCAGTAATATGATTGCAAATCTCAATGCCAAAAAATCGCCATGATTCGTCAAGATGCGATAGAGATAAAGAAAATTCACAAATATCCATAAAACCCATTAAAATATCCATACGAGTACATATTATGTACGAGTATATATTTTTCATTATAAACATAATTGGATTTCCTAACAATTATTGCAACTATCTGAATTTGCTTTCCAATTGTGAAACCATGTACAAAAAAGGAAAAAAAATTAAGTAAAAAATGGACTCAAAGAATAAAAATGTTCACTCCTCGTTTTAAATGTCTTCAAAGATATTCATGACAAATTTGAAGGAAATCGAACAGACGGAATCGTGAACGGTCGAGATGAAACAGGATCTCTTCAAAAATACAATTGCGAACTATTACTATGTTGCCAAAGAATGTAAAAATTCGAATTAAAACCGATTAGGATACTAAAAAGTTATAATTTTCAAATATAATTTTCTTTGTATCCTCTAGTTTACGATGATCACAACCGCAGTAGTTTAGTGGAAAGATAAGTTCCAAAATATTATGCACGCCTGCAGTGAATGCCAATCTTTTTAAATTAGGCTTTTGGTGCGTATCATAGCGGTCTCAAACACCCCACAAATATAAATCGAGGCAACCAGATTTGCAGCTCCATTTAGCCAAGTTCCGGTTTTCTGGAGAACCTGATGCTTCAAAGAGTGGGAGAAACTTGGTTTATCTTCTTTTTTAAAAATTATTTATTCATTTAGAAATCGTAATATAGGGGAGGAAAGATTTTAAAATATGAACAAAGGTGAAACTAAAAACGCATATAAATCACATAAAATAGATTGCTAATATTGAACTTTTCATTTTTTATTATTGATAATATTTAATGTTTCCTCATAAAATTTAGGTAAAACCATAAACATCATATTCAATAATATAACAAAATAAGTCTTGTAAGTATATAGTCTAGATAATTCTAAGTCTAAAATAATTCTTATTAACTCAATAAAAGTTAAAAATGTGTGTCGTAAACACTTGACAGAAAATCTTGTTACAATTATTCACGCAAGAAGAGTATAGCCCTGTATTAAGTTTATATTCCACATAAAAACTTAAATGTATATATCGACAGAGGAACGAGAAAACTCTGTAAATCAGAAAAGATGCTATGTCTATTAATAACAGCAATCAGGGCAGCGGACTCCTGTGGATCTCTGTTTAACGTACCCATGCAGTTTCTCTTCCGAATCAACCTTTCTCACTCCTGTTTCTATCTTACTCTTATCTCTCCTCGGGAGTTGCGCAGGGTTCGAGCATATCTCTTCTTTTCAGCTACTACATCAACGATCTTCATAAATCGATCCATCGTTGTTCCCACCACCTCTATGCCGATGATTCCCAAATATTCTTATCCTGTTCTTCCTCCAAATTATTTGTAGCGTTTACCCAGATCAAAGATCTAGACAGAATTAGTGCCTGGGCTAACTTAAATAAATTAGAGTTAAACGCTGCAAAAACTCGGACCGGGCCGTTATCATTGGTTCCAAACCTCTTCTCAGATCCCATACAAACTTTCCTACCTCATAACTAGACGACCATCCCATCACTTTCTGCTCCCCTAACAAAAACTTAGGCATTATCATTGACCAAATCCTCTCCTGGACAACCATGTCGCCCATATCTCCCCACGATCTATTTTTACTCTCAAACTATTTCATCGTTTCCGGCATCTTCTACCCAAACCTACACGTGGACGTACCCTCCCTCATCTTCCTCGACTTTGACTGCGGCTGCGTGGTGTACGGTGGCCTCTCGATGGATCTCGGGGACAGACCTAAAGTAAATTATGAATAATAGCTTCGTAAGATTTGTTAATGGGATAACGAGACGTTCCCGTGTTTCCCACCCTTATGCTGAATTATGGTGGCTCTTCCCCTCCTTTCACAAACAATATTTCCTACGCACATTCCTTTATCAAGTAATCAACAACTATCGACCTTCCTACAATCTCTACATGTCTACAATCTCCTCCAATTAAAGTTATCTATCCATTCCTATACCACAAAATCTCGACCTTCAGGCATTTATTCCTCTTTATACAGATCTGCCTCATTTCAACAGTCCTTTATTGACCCCTCCATCACTATCTGGATTTCTCTTAAAACCTCCTATTCCAATTTCTTTTAACAATACAGTCCAACGCTGGTTGATCACGTATGCACTCTGTTCTAACAATGTGGTTTCAATAATTCAGGCTTATTTTATTTTTTATTATTATTACGAACATATATTTCATATCATTTCATACGTATTGTGTTTTTTCTATGTATTCTATAAGAATTTCTTTTTCTTTTTTATGTAACCTTGTTTTTCTGTTTTTTCATGCACGACTTCTTTTTTACATAGCTATAATATTAATATGTCCCTTTTAAGGTTTTGTATTTAATTTCTATTTTTTTATTTTTATCTTTGCTACCGAATTATGTGTATATATCTTTTTAAATATTTTTATATTACATATGTAAATATATTATATTTTTCTATGGTCGTTTTTTTTTTCTTTTTTATTCTGCTTGCTTATTATATGAATTTAAAATCTTCCTTTTTTATATATTATTTTCCTTTTGATGTATTTACTTATGTTTTTCTAAATATTATGTAATATGTCTTATGGCCAGAAGTAATGATTATATTTTGTTCATGATTGTTATCCTAAAGGGACTTCGTTCCAGAAAAAAGTTTTTTCTATCTATCCATTTAAAATATTGTCATTTGGTCCACTCGATTCTGCATCTAGCTGCCGTGGAAATGACCCATAAATCTATAACCTTCGTTATCAGCAGCCGAGTTTTTGTGGCTCCGGTGAAATAGACAAGTTTTTCTTATACAGTTTTACCGTCGATATATTTTTGTTTGTTTTTAATTTTAAAATTGATGCAAATTTGCTTCTTTTTTCAAAATATATATTTCTTATAAATTAATTTATCTTATTTTTTCCTCTTGGGCCAATAAAACATCCTATGAAAACATAGTTGCAGCGAAAAAAATAAATAAATATGTACAGAAAAAAAAACATAAAAATTAATATATCATTGAGTACTATGCGTTAAATTGTATATAAAACTTTTTAATGGGATATAAATATTTTATTGTTCACATATGCTATTTCTTTTAATTAGGTGCCAAATCTATCTTGTAGCGGCAACCGAATGGCTTTTGACATGTTTCTCAGATAAATTTTATAAAATTCAACTTTCTGTAACTAGTTCATTTAAAAAAATGAACAACTCAGAAGCCATTCGATAGGGCAACTGCATCTACTCGTATTGAATCAGTATAAAAATAGTTGTAGATACAATAAAGATAAACATATACTCTAATCGTATAATCTTATTTATAGAAACACTTACGCATATGCCTCATCAAGAAGTTAGCGCTGAGGCGGAGAACTGATGTTTTGTCCACTTTCTTGCCCGAGGGGGTGTAGGGCACAACAAGGGATGCAAGCGTGCTAATGGACTGGTTCAACTTGTCACGTCTGTTTTTCTCTGCTTGGTTACGCTGCTGGCGGCTTGAAGTGCTAAAAAACAAAACATAAACAATTAAAACGGGTACAGTATAGGTAAGAGTAAACATTATGGAAAATTATGTTTTATTATCAATTTTTCTAGCCCAAATAAAATCTATCATAACCGACCATAAGTATAAAAAAAGAAAGCCATTATCCATTTTAAAGAAACATTTCAAAATATATTTACTATTTATATCCCAAGCCACGCCTGTTTAGTTGATTAAAATACTTTAATTGCATCGGAAAAACATGGCAAAAACAAAACAAAAGTGCTTCCAGTTCTAGACTTTTTAACAAAAACAAAATAAAATAAAAAATCTGCCAGAGCTTTTTAATTAAAAGTTTTCTTTTCTAATTAAGAGAATTCTCCGAAGAAATTAATTGAAAAAAGGGGCAAAGAAGTTACTCATAAAAAAAATAAGTACATATATAATTATAAGAATTTTTATTATGGCGTAATCAGAAAATGTTTGTATTAATATCAAAAGAAAACCGCGTTATTAGGAGGCCTAAGGAGTAAATCTCGACTGGTAATCTTTCTGGGGCGAGAAGTGGGAGTTTTAATGCCTTAGATCATCACTCACCCCATTTAGTTAATATAAAAAACATTCCTGATTACATTGTTAAAGTGGTTATTTTTATTACATCATTTATTAGTTAACTATTTACAAATTAAATAATAATTACTTGTATTTTAGTTATTGTTGTGGAAGAAAGCTGTCTAAGGTGGTTTGGACACGTTTTAAGGATGAACAACAATCGTCTTGCTAGGATGACATATACTCTTAAAGCGAAGGTCGTCGGAAGAAGGCCCAGAGGAAGACCCCGACGCACCTGGGAAGAAGGAGTACGGGAATGCTTTGCAAAGAAAGGACTGGACTGGAACAGGAGAAGGGAACTGGTAGAGGATCATATAGTGTGTTCCAGACTTTACAGAAAGACACCTCACGCTGCCTCAAGCGGTAGAGAAGGAATGATTATGATGATGAGTTTAGTTATGTTAAAGTATTGCTAATAACTCAAAACAGTATCTAATTTCACAGATGTACATTTATTATTATCAATATTACCTCTTCTATCCTTTTTACGTATATGAATCAGTAATGGAGTACCAAAACCGTTTCTAAGTATATTAAAGAGTATGTCTGTCTAATTATATATATGTCTTAATATATAATACTAATTAACTACTTAGTAAATTTTCCGATCGTGATTTGGATTCTATTTTAGACATTCACAAATTTCCAACTTTTACTGCATCTTAATGTGACTGTTTCCGAATTGTCGTCGGAAGAACTCTCTGGCTTCATTTCTTTACAGTACAATTATTTTTCATCATTCTAAAAATAAATATTCCCGTGTATTATATTCTCAACACGAACCTGTTCCATCTCAAATTTAGTAGATGTTTGGCAATGTAAGACCTGGCTGGGACAAGACATCAGGCGTTTGTTGGAAGATAGAAGTTGTGAATAGAAACCAAAAGTTTTTCGATTTATTGCGAAAGTATAATACCTATACTTGCCAGATTTAGTGCACCGACCATTGAAACGATCAATAAAAATCAAGAAAAATTCAATACTTGAAAATTCAGAAGTTTTAAAACATTAATTAATGTAAAATTCGTATTTTATGATCCGTTTTTTATATCTTTCTATAATTCTCAGAAGTAAATCAGATCAGATGGTCAAAGCAGGCCATAATTATTCATAGAAAGGTCACAAAAGCTTTCAGGTTGTGTCATAGATTTCTTGGATTTATTTTAAGTCAACAAAACATCCCAATTTCCCAACAGATCCTAACAGGAAATAAAAAAAAATCAGAGATAAATGCAATGATTTTTAAAATTTTTTAGAAGTTTCTCTTCAAACCGAAAAGTAGTTGGAGTTCGAGACCTAGTTTACTTACTGGTCAAGTTGTAACTGCGATTTCTACTCTATTCCTTCTGTATCAACCAATAATGTAAAAAAAATGTTTCCTTTTTTAGTACATAGAAATAAAGATAAACTAAAACAAAATTCATTCATAATAAAATTTATATCATAAATAACATTTATTAGGATCAATGATCGTTGTCATTTAGTTTCCCGGTTAATAATTTTAATCTGAGATGCGGTTCCACATCCAAAAACCTATTCCTTTTTTTCAAGTTAATTTCTACATACGCTGAAAAAGCAACTTCACATAGATATGAAAACCATACATACATAATACTACAAGTAATAAAATTTTAAAAATTATTTTTTTATGTTTAAAGCTCGGCGTAGTGCGTATTCCCACTTTGGAAAACACTGGTCTAAACTACTGGCTGGTACAGCAAGAATAGAGCTAACGGTAGAAATCTCAGTAACAATTTGACCAGTAACATTAATGTTTAGAAAGAAATGTTGATAAACTGTCTAAGAAAAAACATAATGAGCGGTTGAAGATCTTGGTGACGGCCTACAAACAATACAGGAACATTGAAAAAAAAAAAAAAAGAAGAAAAATATACTGATTTCCCTGTTAAGAACTATCAATATAACAACCAAGTTCCACCAAAATCAGCAGAATTCTGAGATCCTTTGGGAACTTTTCATCAACGTTCTCCAAAGAAACATATTGTATCGACATCAAAAATATGTTTAGGCGGTCGGCCATTTAATTTCTAAACAGAACAAGCCAGGTTGTTATGTTATAAATGAAATATACTCTTCCGCTTTCTAAGCAATTGCTGTTAATATATAAATGCTTGTTTAAATACAATAACAATAAATATTTATAGTAGATTATAAACCATAGATAAGTATTGAGGACGCTTCTCCTTCCTGGATGATGGCCAAGACCTCGCCTATTGAAAATAAACAGAGTGAAACAAATACATCATTCCGTTTGAAATAATATACGCTTTCAGAAAATTGAAAAAAGAAGATGCCCAGTACCTGTGGCGCACGCATTGGGATTGGAGGATATATCCCTCCCTCCCCCGAAATGTATCCACCAACATAAGGTTTGTATATTGAGTAATATTTTGGGTAATTTTTAGCAATAGTTTTGATCCGATTTCCATGCTAATCCGCTAAACGTGTGCCCAATTTGACGATTATAGAGATGCAGGCGATTATTTGCCTTCTTCTTATTAAATCTCTCCCTCCCCGAAAATAAATTCTACGTATGCCCCTGCCTATGTAATGCAATATTTTAGTTCGTAATGACATTATAAATATATATTTCTTTTTATAAATATATCAAAACAAAAATCATAGTCTAGCAATAAATTTTCTCGTTTGAGTTCTTCATTCATTAATAGTTTACGATGAATAAAAGTAACAAAAAGCAGCAAGTTTAAGGCCCGGTACGCACTTGTTACAAACTGCCGTTCCGTTCCTCCGTACCGTACCACCGATCCGAACATTGTTTCGAAGAACAAGACAGCGTTCCGAACATCGTTCCGTACGAATTGGATACGGTTGGGCGATCGAGAGAATCGAGCGTTCTTCTGAAGTTGTGGTCGAGTTCTCGGCCCAGTATCAATCATGGCATCTCAGCAGCAAGTGGCAGCAGCCGCGTACGTTTTGATTAATTACCTTTTGAAAAAGAGGAAGAAAAACCGCGTTGGTGGACAGCGAACATATATTCAAATCGGGAACAATTTGGTGGGAGCAGCCTGTTGGCTGAGTTGAAGTTCCAGAATGTCAGCGGCCTGTACAAGAATTTTATCTGTCTGAAACTAGTTTTCAATAAAAACAAACTTATAGAAGTGGCAAATAATTTATCAATCCCTAATTTAAATTTAGCATTAAAGTTTTATTTTTTGTCCTAAAGCCTACTGCTCTGAATCCAAGGTTAATTTTTTCAGTCATTTTAACACAGGAATATCAAGATCTTATAAAGTTTGTTGTAAAAGTTATTCCTAACATAAAAATATTAATAGCTGTTTTAAAATGTTTACTAAAGACTGGAATGGTGATCATAGTACATTTTATGGATGTATTGAAAGCTTTAATATATTTATATTATATTAGAGAGAAATTCGAAGAACGGAGGAACGGAACGGTGCCACCTTCGGTCCCGTCCAAACTAGTCTCACCGCGTTTCGAGCATTTCTTTGAAGTTTTTCCATCCCGATCCTAGGATTTGTTTGGTTCGGAGGAACGGATCGGCAGTTTGTTACAAGTGCGTACGCGGGCTAAGAAGCGGCCCAATGATGGAGAAGGGGAAGATGAGCATTGTAACAAAGAAAATACAAATTTTATATATTTTGATGAATTACTAAATACTATTATAATAACAAGAGTTTTATACATTTTGGCGAATTACTAAATACTATTATAATAACACGAGTTTATTATTTTACATAAAATACAACTCAATTTTTTTTTTTAACACAAAAAATATTATACTAATATTATAGTATAATAAAAAAATAATAACTTAAGTAAAGTATCCACAATAACATTAGTAGTGCATGAACTATTTTTTCATTTACAACAATTATTCACAACAACATACTTTTAATTCCACGAAGGTTTGAATAATAGAGTCGAAACTCAATGTTCTTGCTAACTAGACCCAATAGACAATACTTTGTTTTGTAAAGTATTGTAATCGCGAACATTTTCGTTTTTCAGATTTAAACGGAAATATCCATTTTGACCATCCCTGAATCCATTTTGACAAGTTCGTCGTGATGTCTGTACGTACGTTCGTTCGTATGTAACTCGCATAACTCAAAAACGGTTAGCCGTAGAAAGTTAAAATTTTGTATTTAGGATTACTGTAAAATATAGTTGTGAACCTTTTTTTGGTCACTGCATGATTACCGGAATTAGTACTTTACTTTAAGGTCATTATTGATCTTCATAAAAAATTATATTAAAATATAATGCAAAACTTCTCAAATTTGGTATATCAGACTTACATACAAATATAAAAACATTATAATGTTTGGTTAAAATTGGCGAATCGGAAGTAGTACTTAACTTGGAGGTCATATTAGACTTTCATCAAAAATTATATTAAAATATAATGCAAAACATCTCAAATTTAGTAAATTAGACTTTTACATCAATATAAATAATATAATAGATTTTGGTTGAAATTAAAGAGCTGAAAGGGGTACGTTACTTGAAGGTCATAATAAATTCATATCAAAAGATTTATTGACATTTAGTACAGAGATCAGATGGTTTGGTGATAAAGGTTATAAACGCGATTTTTTTTCCATTGTAATTAAATAATTTTATTATTTGTTTTGTGTTAAAATTGAGTGTAAAATATTTTTTTTCCTCCACATTTGTGAGCTGAACAAATCTGCAGCAGGAGAATACGATATAAGTTACAATAGAATACGGGTTCTTCTGCTTAAAATGTTGAAACCGTCGATTTCCATTACTTAGACAGTTATAATGTTGTCCAGGAACACGAAGATATCTCTTAGGAACTTGATACAAATTGAAAGAAAACTACATATAATAACGGAATTAGACCTTCAGAAGGTTGTGTGTGTGTCAATAGATGGATGTCGCGACACCGAGTGTCGTTTTTGAGATACAGCTATCTTTGGAAACTAGTAACCAAGTTCAGGGTCACTTTTTGATCCACCGATTTATAGTTTAATAGGCGAACAAGGAAGTCATGGGATGTCCACATCACATATTTCTTATAAACGACATATATATTTATAAATTATGTTACACTGTCAGATTATGATGAAAGTATGTGATATTATTAATTGAAGATTGAAATGATTTTTTTTTTATCAGCATATGATATAATACCTGCATAGAGGTTTTGCCACCTATTTCAATAGTTAGACGAAACCCCTTTTCGCATGAAGTGATTCATATATTTCTTCAACAATCTGCTTGACTGTACAGAATTACAGCTGTAATAGTTTTACTGAATATCCTGGGCTGAGTTAATCGGGATTTTGCTCCCCTTGAAGCGGGTCTAAGAAAATGATACATTTCGCAAAACAACCTTTTTTTCAAGTCTTAAATTTTAGT
Organism: Rhaphigaster nebulosa; assembly: GCA_948150685.1. Lineage (NCBI taxonomy): Eukaryota > Metazoa > Arthropoda > Insecta > Hemiptera > Pentatomidae > Rhaphigaster > Rhaphigaster nebulosa. The sequence goes on from OX411306.1 coordinate 43,779,121, forward strand.
TAGTAATCTCTTTTTTTAAAAATTACACCTGTTTCCCAAATCTATTCAATCAAAATTACATAAGTAATGTCCGTTGACTTAAAAATATAAACAATAAAGCTATTTTCTAATTCCAAATGACTATAAAATCATAAAAGATAAAAACATTAAATCTATACACACTTATAATTAACTTTAATTAAAATATTAAATATTATAAAATCAAACGATAATAGTCGGATTCTGCTGTTCTAATCCGATCCACACTAGGACGTGATGGGCACGATTCTTTGAAATCAGAAGTAAAGTTCGTTCTTAAATTCTATCGAGGTCCTTAAAGTATCAGCTATGAAAATCAAATCTAATTTATTTTGAGTAGTTATAGACTGTGAAAAGAGTTTAATTTGATACGACTGACAAACTGGTTAATTTTTGAGTAAAAAGTATTATTGGCTTGGCAAAATGTTAAGTGTAAGTGGAAAGCTTAATTTAGTCTGAAAGAAAGTTTAATTCGTCCGGGAGAAAGTCTAATTTGTCAGATAGAGATTTTAATGCGTCCGAAATGGTTTAAAAAGACTGAAAAATAATTTATCTCATTACTCGTAGATAAATGTGATTTATATATTGTCAAACGGCTTAGCACAAATATATTTTATAATTTCATATAAGCGAAATATTTTGTCATTATTCGTTCAGAACAATTAGGTCAGGTATCTAAGTTGGTGGAATCGATTCGTAATTCTCTCTTCAACAGGAAGGTATCGTTTCTCTTACACACACATACACACTTTCTTTTTCAACGGAGGAAAATAAAAAAACAAATGCTTATAGTAAAAAGGGTGTTTATTGTGCAATAATACAATAATAATAATAATGATAATGATAAAAGTTATCATCAATATCAAACATTATATTGAGAAGCGTCAGTATCAGCACAATAGCATTACAACTCAAAAATCTCTTACGAAAATAGACATTAAAATTATTTATGGACAGAATTTTACCAAACTGAAGAGAGATTATAATTGCTATTAAAACGGCTATTTTTAAACCAAAGGCGTTTAAGGCACTTCGAATTCAGTGATAGGCCATGTGGCTTTCAGCCAAGTGCAGCATGCGCCTATGCTAGGGCTAAGAATACAACGGGTGTACATTCACTGCAACATATCGGGAGAAGCTAAAAAAAACAAGATGAAATTGAATACATATTTTAGACATTTTCCAGTTTTAAAATTCGAAACGAATATAAAAGTTTCGCTAATGACAGAATAAAAATTATAGACACTATGAATTCCTTTTTTTTTTTTTTTTCTCTTTATTGGTTAATTCACAACTGTCAATGATTACTGACAACCAGCGAATGTTCTTACATAAACAAATTTACAATTAAAAGGGCATGACAGGCATGAGGACTATGAATTCCTAAATTAAAATATTTAATTTAAAATTAATTATAGATATATATTTTTTTGCTGGTCATTTTATTTATTATATGGAAGTACTCAATGATTATTAATCTCAAGCCAATTATTATTAAATATTAAGCCAATTTAAACAATTTATGCTGTTGAATATACTATTTAGAAAAAAAAAAGAATTTACAAGAAAAAGAAAAACCACACATATTGAAAACATTTTATTAATTGATTTTTTAATTTGTTTTTTATATTTTCTATTATAATTATTTTTTTTTATTTCTTCATTCACTTTTATGGTATAAAGTGTACCTACATATTTTTATGTTTCATTTTTTTTTTTCACAATATTTAAATCAACTTAAAAATTATGTAGTATGTGTTCGTTTACATATATTATATAAACGAGTATGCCTAGATAGAGATAGGCTGAATATGAAAAAAGGTAAATTTAATAAACTCCTATTATTAATATATATATATATATATATATATATATATATATATATATATATATATATATATATATATGGGAACATAGATAGCTAGGAGAGCTAGGATATTCAGCCTTACACTGCTCCGTATATATTTCCGTGGTGCAGCAGCAGGACACCCATAACTAATCTCTTTGTGACGAATTCGGCAGTGTCCTTCCTAGTAACTTAAGTAAAAAAAACTCTGAGGTTCAAGGACAGTGACAAATCGGTCTAGATGAGGGTCTCAGGGTCAGCAAGTCGACTACGACTAGGATGCCTTTCCCCGACACAGACGACGCCCGTAGACCAAAACTCCGCGCGGTCATTTTAACATCATGCAGAACCACATCATGAATTCTGATCAAGATATACGGGAAAGGGTTCGGTTATCCATCACTGCAACACCCGTTCGCGACCGAGTTTTAAGGATTAACATATCATGATCCGTGATATGTCGAACGATGTGCAATTTAGTGTTTGGTGTTTGGATTAGAATACATTCAGATTGCCATCGGGACATTAATACTAGAACTCTCTCGTTTGCTAGATTTTTACTAACAAAGAGGTTCTTTTTAAAATGATAAATGATTTCGGTCCCCTACAATGGATATTGGTAAAAGGGGTGCACCATTAATTACGTTCTATAAAACTTTATTTCTTTCTTCAAACGTTCAAACTAACGTCTGCGTATCCGATACTTTTTCCGATACAGAACCATGTCTACTATATTATTATTTTTTTCTTAATAATATAAAACTAAACAGTACCATGCTGCATCTGAAGTGTTATTCATGCGTTTTAAATCATGAAAAAACATGCATTGTTCTATTTATTTACTTTGAGTAAATAAATTGGATTTTAGATGGAGGTAACTTTAATCAAAAGACGATTGCAATCGCAACACAACATGCAAATTATAACATATATAATTATAACTTCTGAATAATTAATGAACTAATTGCGCAACAGAGAAACTCCTACGTTGTCAGGATCGACGAAGTTCTGCAAACAGATAACTGATCTTTTCTCAACATCATAACAAATTATTAAATAACAGAGGCTGTCAAATAATAATTGGCATATTTCTAAATGGTTAGGAGAGAAAAGGAATGCTTGCATAAAAAAACTTGACTGAATTTCTCCCCCGTTCTGAACCTTTCACTTACAACACCAAGGCATAATACATCAATTATCAGTATACTATAATCTAAAACCATTTAAAAATTTGAAGACCAGGTCACATATAGCTAACTAGTAATTGTAAACACCATTGCAGAAATATCCAGAGGCGGATTTACGCAGAGGCAGACTAGATGCACTTGCACGGCAAAATTTGAGTGAATTTGTATTTTTAGATTCGAAGGAAATTGCAAGTATAAAACAGCTCAATTAAGCACACGCAAATTAAAAAATTATCTCCACTTAGTTTTTAACTAAATACCTATTTAAGTATATAAACGGTAAGAGAATGGGCCACCTTTAGTTATCTTACAATACTAATATATTTTTTAGAAGAGAGAGGGGACTGTTTCTGTCTTAAAGTTACCTCCTTCCCCTCTCCCCTATCTTAATATTACATTAGAACTAACAAGTTTTCTCAGTATATGGGAAAAAGATTGGGCTGAGAGAAAAATCAAACCCGCTAGGTCTGAGAGAAAAATAATAAAGAAAAAAAATGTAGTGCGCATTATTTGCCAGATGCGCATTCAAACTAATGACGATTACTAGAACACGATACATAATTCCGACGTGTTCTTGAACCGCTTTTTTTAAAAATAAATCGAGCCGATAAAGACAGCATTTTTAGAAGGTATCAAAGATATCTAAATTCGATTTGCACCATTCGTTTCAACTATTATCACCCTTTAAAATGATGTGCTTAAAGAAGACATCTGCGAACCTTATAGGCTTGTCGCGCGTCTGGAGCGTATGTGGTACGTGGTAAACTAAAATAGGAAACTAAACGAAAGGCGATAACGATAAGCCCGCATCATAGGCGTGCGCACAGGTGCCACCTAATGTCTCAGAAATATATCTATTTTTTTTAAAAACAGTAGATAGAAGCAAAGTTTAAAGATTCAACTTAAAAAAACAAAACATTTTGCTTAGAATTAAAGTTCAAAAACTTCAACTAAAACTTTTTTAAAGCCCAAGAGTGTTAAATTTTAACAAAAAAATTGTTTAAAATGTTTTAGACACCATATTCTTTAAAAAAATCTCCGGACACCTCCCCCCTCCGGTACCATTGTACCCTCTAATAAAGGATGGTGTCTAAGGCCCGCATAAAGATTTATATTTTGAAATCCCTATTTTCCTAAAGTTATCCCGTCAATTGACATCCGCATGATGGTATAAAAGGATCAATATAATTAGGCATTGATAAATTATTTGCCACTTCTATAAATTTGTTCTATTGAAAACTAGTTTCGAATGTTATACATTCATCTTCAGTTCAAGGTTTAAATAGATTATATCAAACAGAAAGTTTGTATTGGTTTGGTATTCATCCTCAGTTCTAAAAAAATCGAAAACAATTATCTATATTTTGAATTGCTTTTTTTTTTAATTTTTTGTGTGTTTTTAGTACTGAGGATGAATGTATAACATTCGAAACTAGTTTTCAATAAAACAAATTTATAGAAGTGGCAAATAATTTGTCAATCCCTAATTATCCCGTCAATCTTACAGTTATCCAATTTTACGGAATATAAATACACACAGACAGTTCGCGAGTTACGACCGAGTTCCTTTCATCCACCTAAGTCGTAAGTCGAAATGGACGTAAGTCGGACAAAAAATATAACACCAAAGAATTTAAAAAAATATTTTATTTGATTACTAAATGTGTAGGAAAATACTTATATTTGGATATAATATTTATTTTAAGATATTTTTATCTTATTTGTTACAAATATATTCTTGAAAACCGCCCTTAAAAACATACAATAGGTAACTAACTGAACATTAGTAGAAGAAATCGATTGCATCAACTTGTTTTACGCCAGGAGTGCGCCACTGATGACAACAAAAAAAAGTTTTTATTTATTTTTTTGTTCGTCGTTAAGTCCGAATGGACGTAAGTCGAGAACTGACTATATAAGGGATTTATAATTTTTTTAATCTGATTCAGAATACTTACTGCTTTATTGTGGAAAAAAACGTAAAATAATTTTTTTTCTTTAAATGTAGCACTTTTTCCATATCTGTGGGGTGTGTTTTGTTGTCTAAAATCTTATTTAATTCAGTAGTTAAACTGCTGACTTAGTATCAACAATTGTTTATGTAATTTATTTCGTTCATACCAATAAAAACTTATCATGATTAGCGAATATGCACGTAGGTTCTTCATGCGGGAAGGCACATTTACCGAACGAATTATAATTAAAATTTAAAACTGCAAAAGTGGCATAACAGACTAACTAGGTTTTCATTTATTCGATTAATCGTCATGCAATACATTGCATTATAATTTTATTAATATTCCTACCATGGAAGGATTTCTTAAGAAACACATATCGTTCTTCTAGATTCTGAAATATTCTCTACACATGTCTAAACTTTCGTCAAAAAAGGAGCTCCTTCCTCCCCATCTTGTTAATACTTTCCATCCTGTTGTTTGTCAATCCTTATTATTTTATTTTTCTTCCCCACATACGATAATTACTTATGATTATAGCATTCTATCTTTAAGCCTCCATAACTTTATATCTTACTACTTCATTTTACTTCGTTACTTTTTACATTCATTTTTCCATTTATTTCATTATATCTTGCATAGAAATCATTTACATTACTTATATTATCATACTGTTACTTATATTATTTCATACTCCTAAATCTCCATTCTAGTAATTATTATAATTAGTATTTTCATGTATTTTACTATATCTTTCTTTTCATTCATTATCTATATTTCTATTTTTTCGCAATTACTTTAAATACCTTTTTTGTCATTATCTATTAATATATATTTCTTATTATTCATTATTATTATGATTAACATATTCTTCTTTATACTTTATTAACATATTCTTCTATACTCCTTATTTTTCACATTGATAGCAGCATATTTTTCTTTATACTTATATATTTTTTTCATCTTACTGTTTGTTAACTTTTTTATTATTACTGGTACTGCCACTGTTGTAACATCTATTATTATCTTGTTTTTCTTAGCCCGAATTACAGCCTAAAACTTAGGCCGAAATGTCGGCACACATTATAATAAGTTTTCTTATTTGTGTTTATTTATTGACCGTACCCCCAACCAAGATTCTCCTGCGTAGATTTTCCACGGTCAACCATACTCTCACCATAACAAAAGTTCATTGGCTGTAAATATTTCAAGCATAAATAAGAATTCCAAATACAAGTGATTAGGACCTAAGGTCCTGATATTATTCCAAGAAAATGTTTTTCCATTCTCATTTTGTAATAATTTGATCCATTTTATCTTCATTGTTTAGTTTATTATTATTTTTTATTAGCTTATTTTCTTTATGACTATTGTCATCACATTATATTATTTTCTTACTGTATTATGCAAAAATCGAAATAAAATATCCCGGGTAAATTAGTGATTTACAATCTATTTTTAAATTCTCTATTAACATACCGGTACTCTAGTTGGAGCTAAAAATCAACCATTCTATTTATATAAGTTTCTAAGAATAATATTTTATCAAACCAAGGTACTCTATAATAGTCAAACAAAATGACATATTGGATCTAATCACATCTCAATATGTACTTTAAAAACAATTATCACAAAATTTATCGGTGTCGCCCAAATCAATTAGCTGTAAATAAGTTAACTAAATAAAAGGGATTAGGAAGTATCTCCTAATATTATTATCTATATCGTGAAAATGTCTTTCCATTTCCATTTGGTATTTTGATCCATTCTACCTTCATTATTTATTTTATTCCTATTATTTCTATTTTTTTTATTTCCATTTTTAAACTTACGATCGATATACCATAATATTTTGCAGTTTTATAACCGAGTGTAATTATAAGTATTAGCTTATATACTTTATAACTGTATACATCGCCTAATAGCTTTTGATTATTTTATTATGTTAATATTGAAATGAATAAATAAAAATGAGGGAAAAGTAATACAATAACAATCTTAAACATGAGATATTTATATTTTATTTTAAAAAATTAACAAATAAAATATTTTCAAATGTCCATTTTAATTAAGTTTCAAAAGAAGTAGAGGGAGGAAAAAATAAATTTTAGTATGTTAATAAAATTTATTAAGAAAAACAAACGTTTAGTTATTACCAGTTGCTTATATAATATTAATTATATAATAATTTATATATATATATATATATATATATATATATATATATATATATATATATAATGATAAAGGGTAATAATAATTGGTGTGTAATGAAAGACTTTTCCAAGAAACTACATTTATTCTTTTCTTTAGAGCTACCGTTCTATTTAAGTGCGTGTCGATAAGTCAAAAAAAATAAATAAAAGTGAGGAAATTGCAAGGGGTACTCTTAACCACGAATTAGTTAAAAAATAAAATAAAATAAGAACTACGGTTTCATTCATAGGTGTAAGTCATAAACATTGCGACGAAATTGTAAAGGGTAACAGTATAAATAAAAATAAAAAATTTCCCTCCCCGACGGCATGAAAAACATAATTGATATTAGAAACAACTTTATTGTTGAAAGCCGCCAAGCACGCTTTTCCTTTCAAAAAAGCTAAGGCATTAGAGAGGACGCGAACAAAGGACAGGACGAAGACCCTGAGCCTCGTGTCGAACATAACAAGAACCACCGCCAAAGCACATTTCATTGCCACTCCACAGCGCTTTGACAACCGCACTAATGGTTCAATAATATTCCTAAGTACCCTTCAGAGTTCAACCTAATGCTCTTGTTAGGGATGGAATATCGCGGCCAATTGCCCCCAAACTCAAATAAATCCTCAACTAAGTCTCAAACACCTAAGCCGATTCATGCTGTTTCAACCAAATATCTAGTTATAATTATTTGAAACGCGTATACCAGTAGATAGAATATTTGATTGATAAAAAATAAATTAAATATTTCAGCACGTCCAGTCGGCGCAATACACGACTAAGAATAGAATAGAATTTATTTGTTTAAGATTTACAATCTTGTACAAATCAAACATGTATACATAACTTTAGTTCACCCACAGTGATGAAGTTCTCTTATAGCAGATTTATCTCTTTTGTGTTAAAGTACATTTTATTAGAGTTCGATAAAAACTTTTTAAACTCATTTACTTCAGATTCTTCCCATTTTATGCAAATTCTAAAATTATTTGGCGTCTTGCCTGTTGATTCAAGATATAAGAGCGTATATAGAGCAAGTGTAAAGAAGTACTGCAAGCCAAATGGTCAACAGAATCAGACTCGTATCTCCAAATATACCTAGAGAGTTATGATTTATCCAGACAAGGTCTAGCGTACTTCTCCCCAGTCTCGATATGAAGGTATATTTCCAGGTATATCTGAACGAGAGCGACCATTGCATAAAATAAGATCTGAAGATTCCATGGCTTCCACCAGTAGTTTGCCTCGCCTGTTTATGCTTGAATGGAGTGTCAACTTTTCAGAGTAAAGATATGAACCCTGCAGAACTTCTTCCTCTTGATTATTTAAATTCCCTATGTGGGCTGTTATAGTCCCCGTTCAAGATCAAACAGGTTGATGGGAACTTTGCATGGATCATTGAAATAACACAACATAAGTCCTCTAGGCTTGTTTTTATATCACATACTGGAGAAAAATAAATGTTGCTCACTGGTATGAAGGTATTATCTAGTTTTATATTGATAAATATCAAGTAAGGGTATCCCCTGAATTAATTTTATTGTGCACTAGGGTTAACAGACCACCACTACCTCTTCATAATTTAAATGTTTTTATTGGATAATTATGGTATGGAGTACAGCCGTGTATCCATTGTGGGAGCATAAAGTTATCATCGGTAGCCCAGGTATCGACTAAGCACAGTACTGAGTTCTTTGTTAATACTTCACATTCATAACTGCTTAAATTACATACATTTTTAAAACCCTTAATATTGTAAACAAATAAGTTAAAGGATTTTTTGAAGGTATTCACTTTAGGGGTGACAACAGAGGTTTACTCTGAACAGATGTAAGATAGACACAGCTATCTTACATCTGTTCAAAGTAACTTCAGAACAAAGACAGGATGGAGTGCATTTAAGCCAGGAGGATTTCGCAGCTGTTGACGGGGTTGATGAGCTTCTGGGATGAAACATGAATTTTTCTAACTTATCAACAGTTTTCCTTTTCTTATTACTTTGTATATCATTTGTTATGGGTTCTGTTTGTGTAGGAAGTGGTTCGGAAATGGGTGTAATGCTTTCAGATGTAAATTCTTTAATTATTTTTTCCACCTCGTTGAGCCTATAATAAGTCCCTCTGATTTTGAACAACCCATTTTTGTACGAAATAAATTGATCTACATTTTTTAACTTTAAGAACTTTTAACACGACTTAAAGTAGCAAAATGGGTCCATTCTCTTCTTTAAATCGTGAATAAATCATCTTAGAGCGTAAGAAAAACTTTTAAAGCGGGTGAGTTGCCGCAAGTATGCTTGGTTCATGCAAGACTGAAACTGGCATTTACCCTTAACCGAGACAACTTTGCCAATTTTTCTTCTTCTTACTACTGCTTTGTAAACCAAATTTTTCAAACTATCGTAAATCATTAGTTTTGACCTCTTTTTTCACGATCTGATATATATATATATATATATATATATATATATAGGACTAAAGTAAACGTCTATACGCTAAAAAAAAATAAAGAAGAGCGTTGGAAAAGTTAACCTAGAAACGGGACAACTTTGCCAACCGTATTAAAACTAGTAAAAATCACAGTAAAATAACTCAACACAAGAAAAAAAAAGGATTTTAAAAATTATGAAAACATTTATTGTATAGAAAAGAACACAGACATATTAAAATAATAAGCAATGAAAAAAATTATAATTTACATATTTCAAACTTTAAAAGAAAATTTAACATTTTCGTTAGAAAAGGTAGGTAGTTTAATTGTCTGAACTCTATTGATTAATCTAGCACTTTGATCAATCTAAGTCTCCATCAATATTATAATTGACTATTTGCATTAGACAATGAGCATAAGGACTTTTGAAGGAACTCCTTTGCAGAACTCCCATAGCTAGCCATTTTTAGCATAGGTATCTTTTAATTGTAAGGCAGCGAAAGAGACATAAATTTGAAGTATGAAAATATGGGAGCAGCCAAAAACGAAAGTTGACAGCCATAATTGCTCATATCAATTAAGCCCCAAGATCTCGTGAAGCTTTCCTGAGATCTGATGCAAGAGAACAAGATCAATAAATTCAGTTACATCACTTACATAAGTATACAGCAACCTACATACAGGTATTTTCGAAATAGTGCTTAATTTATTCAATAATACCTGTTAGATTATTGAAGGTTATACACGTGATTTTTTTTTCTCTAGTGAAATTAATAATATAACTTACAAAGAAAGTTATATCACATTCGCAAGTTTATATTAGACGATACTATTGTTTCCTGGCTTTGCTTTGCATGGATTAATGTTACCATATATTAATCGATTTGAAAGCGAAAATAAAAATAAAATTATAAAATGATTATATTAATTGTACAAAAACCAAAAGACGCTTCCATTAAAGTAGGCCATCGAGTTTTGTAAGGAAAAAGAAAGTCAAATTCGTTTTTAGCCTCCTTTAAAACCCTCGAATAAGAAATTTGATAGAAATCAAAACTTAGAAATTTAAAGAAAATTAAATTATTTATTTAAAAACAAAAAAAAATATATTAATTATTATTATTTAATTTTGTAAAAATAAATTAATAAAGTTAATTATTAAAAATATTTGTTTTTAAATACTCTTAATAATTTAAAATACTTGAATAGCTCTAGACACTAAATCATCATAAGAGCATTTTTTTAATTTTCTATAGAAATAAGTTTAAAAAATAAGATTATTGTTATCCATCATGATTATAAGTGGAAAAATTCATGATTGAAATCCATTAAAATACCCAATTACAATCGTGAATAGGTACAAACTGGAATCTAACAAAATTAAATCACAATCGGTGTCGCATACACAGCAGGATTTTTCGCACCATGATAGGAGAGTTCAAACCACAATGCGACGAAACAAAGTGGGCTAAAATATTTTGCAACAAAGTTGATATTCATTTTTCGCATCCGCAAAAACTCCCAAGATTTTCAACGAAATTCAAAAATAATTTTTTTTTTTTTATCAAAATGGTTACCTCAATTTTTATTTGAAAATCACATAAATTGCGATAACGTCAAAACTACTCTACCGATTCATACGAAAGTTAGGAATGGTTTAAGGCCCTATAAACTTTACGAAATGGCACAAACTACACCTTCGTAAAGAAATTAGAACCGGAGATATAAAATAAAATGTTTAAGGAGTTTTACACTACTATTTATGTCTTATTAAGGAATAAATCTAAAAGTTATTAGTATAGGTAAGAGATCAGAAATTCGGATTTATAACGGCTTAGTAATGTTGAATTTGGATAAAATCCTGAGGAATTATGAATTACGATCGTAAATAATTACAAACTTGAATCTAACAAAATTAAATCACAATCGGTGTCGCAACTTCGAATAACAGAAACGGTAGGGTTTTTCGTACTTTGATAGGAGAGTTCAAACCATAGTGCACACGTAATAAAGTGGGGTATAATATTTTTAAGGGAGAAACAAAGTTGATATTCGCGTTTTTCGCACCCCAAAAATTCCTAAGATACGAATTTTCAACGGAATTTAAAAATGTTTAAGGAGTTTTACAATACTTTTTATGTCTTAGTAAGGGATATAATCTAAAAGTTATTAGTAGAGATTACAGACCAGAAATTCAGCCTTCTAACGGTTGTAGTAACGTTGAATTTGGATAAAATCCTGAGGAGTTATGAGTGCACAAGTAAACGGCGGACACCGGCAGGAAAAAACTTCTCCAGCAAAAGAGCCAGTCCAAAAAAAAATTTTTTTTTTGACCAATATGTGGATGCAACACTAGTGCTTGTGAAAAGCTTCGGACTCAAACAAAGACAAGCCAAGCCGAGCCAAGCAAAACTAACCTATTTACACGTGTGATCAGCTAAATATAAAAAAAAAAGTATCTTGTTTTATGTACACAAATATGCGACGCAATACCCCGTCACTGTTTCGTTCTGTGAAGAAAAAATAACCACCATGAATTCTGGTACCGAAACTGATACAGATTTATACTAGTCTAAACAATGATTATCAGCCAGTAAGAAAACAATGTAGCTACGATCTATAGCGTATCTGCGTTTCTGTGGTGAATCATGCGACATGATGGTTCAGGAAAATAAAACACCATTTAATGATTATCCAGTGCAACAGATAAAGCGTTATATAAAGATCAAGGCAACGTACGCAGCAAAAACTATCGCAAACAATTATAAATAAATACAAGTACAGTAAAATCTAATTAAAATTTAAGTGAAATAAATTTTGCAAAACATAAATACATAATTTATCACATAATGCTTAATGAGAAAACTAAGTCAATAAGAAAATTGTTAACATAATTAGTTGACATCCGCATGATGGTATAGAAGGATCAATCTAATTAGGGATTGATAAATTATAATTTATCAATCCCTAGTTAACATAATTTACATAATTCGTTATTATTTAATCGTTGTCACCTCAATACATAACCTGAGGGTTAGCATTAACAATTGATAATATCATATTCCGACGGAATACTAAAATTTTGAGTCTAATTGAGAACATCTCTAACACTATTGAGGAGTTACTTCGAAAGGATTAAAATTATATAATAAACTCAATAATATTACGGAAAGAAAGTAAAGCTTTCAAGAAAATTTAATAATTAGTTTGATAAATTTTATCATAATATTTTTCATTTTATTAGCTCTACAATTACTTTTGATATACGTTAGGATTGATTATTAAGAAATCGTTCTTAGTTATTTCGATTTTTTTATTTATTAATATCATTCTAGGTTTTTTTTTAAATTCACAAATTTTGTGATTTATTTGTTTCCTATTCCTTTTTTTAATTGTACTTCGTAACTGTATCTAACCTCTAAACATTTTAGTACAGGGCTAAAAACAGCTGAATTCAAAATGTTTTTAAAGACAACAATGTATCCAAATTAAAAAAACATTACGAATAAATGAAAGGCTATTATCTGATTTTCTTAAAGCATTTTCTTAAGGTTCAATATTATCTTTAAACTTCCTCTTTATTTCGCACTCTTTCTGATGAATTGTCGATAGCACCTTCCATTCAGGAAATAAATGTTTGCCGAAAAATTATCCATGTCAACAAGTCAGCAAACGGGCCCATTTCGTTTCTTTTCATCATATAAAATATGGCGGTTTTACTTGACTTATTCATGTTATGAAAAAGCTAGCGAGCCAAATCCTGCCACCATTTTGGAGGAAGAGTGTCGTTTTCCAAAGGATTGTAGTAACTGTTTTATCCTTGCAGAAGAATGCCGTAATATCTACTTACTAAGGATTGCGATTCCTAAAAAACAGTCTTGAATAATTACAGAATAGGAAGAGATGCTTAAAAAATAACCATGGCATAACCTTGAGTCAAGATCTCTCCATATTTAGAGCATATAATCGACCGAAAAGGCACACTTGAACTCTGTCGGCATCTCTGCTCTACAAGCTCATCCTTTTAAAAGTGGGATAGAGTTTTAGGACTTCATAAGCCAAGACTATTTGTTTTTCATGATTCAACCGATGACTGAGAAATCTTTCGATAATAATGAGATTTACGTCTCAAATATTATTCTATCACTCATTCACTCAAAATGCCGCACTTTTCTTCCAGCTCACCGATCGTTCACTGTTTTATGAGAGCTTACACTATGAATCAACAAAGTAGCGGATTGCCCATATCAATTCGCAAATCAGAGCTAATTAATAAATAATAAGTGATATAAACGTATATTTATAGTTTAAATACAATATTATATTAATATTAGTTTTTGGAACAATTAATGAAGGATATTTTACATAAGGCAATGTCAATATAATAGAAGCTTAAGGTGCGTCTAAACGTGTCCGTCGTTTAGACCTGCTAATCCTTCACAACCATACAGTAGTGCAGGTAATGTAAGTTATAACAATACTAAATTTATGATTATCTGGTAGTAAATATAGAGGATACTAATGGACGATTTTATTGTGGGGGGATAAATAAATAAGCCTAAATAAATAATAAATTAACTGATCTAGGCTAAATAAATAAATATTATGTTTTTATTTTTCCCAGTGATTACTGTCCTTGTAGTTGGAAGTGTAGTAAAACGAAAATAAAACAAATTATAAAATTATAGTGAGAACAAATTTAATTAAAAACTTATAAGTATTTAAACTTTTTAACCAAAAAAAAATAATAATAAGTAAAAAAGATAGGTCCACCCGTTTAAAAGATAATCGTTATATAGACACACAAATAGATTGATAGTTAAATAGACCAATGGCGGAAAAAAATTTGTTTAGACTCTGAAACGCATAGATTTTGATAAAAATTTTCACCCGATTACAATACTTTCCTCACCTAGTAGGAAAGTAAAAATATTAAAATTATAATAGTAAATGGAAACTACATTCTAATAATAATTATTAAAGAATATTGTGTACAATGAACAACACGCACAAATCTGCACACGTTTACATAATACTTTCAATAAACTTCTGACCTCAAGAACTACATCTTTCACAAATTATAAAATATATTTAATGCCTGTTGAACAAAACTGAAATATGTCTTTATTTCTAGTTAATAAAAAAATAAATAAATAAAGGCTCGCAAATAAAAATGATTATCTTTTAATTATACTGAAGCATTTGAATAAGACAGTTTAAGAATAATTGAATATGCTAACACCTAAGTATAGAATTTAATTTTTATAAGCAAAATTAAATAAATCAATAGTCATAATGCTATAAAACTAAGACATAGTGGCGAGGGAAATTTTCGAAATATAAATAACTTCCAAGTGAAAATAAAAATTTTATTTTTTTTGTTGATGATTTTTATAAATTAATTTGGATGCAAACGAATTTAAATTATTAACCATCATCGAGACCTGAATAAATTAGCAAGCCTCTTTAGTATCTTTCTACGATGATTGAATGATGGCTGTGCAAAAGAACATATACTTTAAAAAGTATTATGTAAAAGGAACTGTTTAAACAAAATTGTGTTATGAAAACGTAACTATTTAAACAAAATAAAAGTAATTTTATGAACATTCTACAACACTGTTCTCTCCTCCAAATACAATATAGATAAAAGATACGAAATCACATAGACAAGAGACAAGAAAATGATCTAACACACATATAACATACACAATTCTTAGACATGTAGGAGGAATGGGGAACTTCAATTTTGAGGAACACCTGACAGCAAGATTAAGGATTATTCCGACATTGGAAGAATCCTATTATCATATACTGACAATAATAATAATATTTCCTAAAATTATATTTTACCACACAACGCCGAACGGTTAAATAACTAATGTTATACCTAAAATAATTCAATAAGACAACAAGGCAGTTATAATGTATTTTAAAATCGTAAATAACAAAATCTGAAGTGGACACCCCATGACTTCCTTGTACGCCTATTAAACTATAAATCTCAGCTCAAAAAGTGACCCTGAATTTGGTTACATATTATACACACAAATAAGCTCTTGTTTCTTGATGTCATATTAAAGTTGGTAACAAGTTCCCAAGAGATTTCTTCGTGTTCCTTAACAACATTAAAACTGTCTATGTCTATTTTAAGCGGAAGAAATCGCTTAACTTATATCTCATTCTCCTGCTGCTGATTTGTTCAGCTCACAAATGGGGAGGAAAAGAAGTACACTCTATTTTCATAATTTAAACAAATAATAAAATTGTTTAAATAGAATGGAAAAAATCTAGTACATAACCTTTATCTGGCTTTATCTCGTTGAGGTCTCATAATAGTTTAATTTAAGGAGAGCGGGTTATTAGTCCACTGCCCCCGAGTCAGATGGAGGGGCTGCCTCCTCAGAACTCCCTGACTCGCTCACCCATCCGGGGCGGCTGCCTAGGGAAGGTAGCCCTAGGGTGAGTACTGTAATTGGTCTTGGTCTGTAGTGTAGGAGTGGGTGTAGTGTGCTGTAATTAGTGTAAATATGCGAGTGTCAGAGTACTGTTCCCCCAACCTGGAGGACCAGTGGCTATCTGCGGTACTCTGACCGGGCGATGGGGCCACCATCTCCCGACGCCGAGTGGAGAAGACGGCATAATAATGAATTATACGAGCTCTACGGTGAAGCAAACGTCCTACGGACCATCAAGTTAGGAAGATTGAGGTGGGCCGGCCATGTCGCCAGAATGAGGGATGTCCAGATTCCCAAGAAGTTATTGGAGGGGAGGCTGGACTGCTCCAGAGGTAGAGGCAGACCAAGACTCAGATGGGAGGACGCTGTTGCTAAGGACGCTTTGACCCTACTGAATGTACGAAACTGGAAAACAGCCGCACAAGATCGAGCCAGCTGGCGAAGACTCATTGAGGAGGCCTGGGACCACACCGGTCTGTAGCGCCACGGAAGAAGAAGACATAACCTTTATCACCGAACAATATGATCTCTGTAATAAATGTCGAAATACCTTTTGATGTAAGTTTCTTATGACCTTCAAATAAAGTACTCCTTTTGGATCTTCAATTTCAACTATAATCTATTATATTACTTTTATTGATATAAAAGTCTAATTTATCAAATTTGAGGTGTTTTACATTATATTTTAATATAATTTTTTATGAGTCTAATGTGACATTTAAGTAAAGTCCCACTTCTGGTTTGGCAATTTTGACCAAAATTTATGATATTTATATTACCAGGCAAGTCTTAAATACCAAATTTGAGAAGTTTTGTATTATATATTCTAATATAATGTTTGATAAAAACCAGTAATGACCTTCAAGTAGATTACCATCATGCAGTGACCAAAAAGCCTTCCTTAACTGCGTACAAGGAAGTAAAAAGACTTTTGATTATCGCTTCTAAATCAATAAATAATTAATTGTAAACAAATAAAATAAAACGAAAAAGTTCAAACTGCATGATCCAACATTGCTGAGGCTTAAACCTAGCGATTGCTTCTATATTGGAATATATGATACCGTTGAATCGCTGTCTTTTTAAACCATGGAATATGAATATCGACGACGTTTTTTGAAAAAGGGTTAAAATCCAAAAATTTTAAATTCAGGTTTCCTTACTTATTCTTTTTAAAAATGATGTTGCAAAAAAAACTGTTAAAACTACAAGAAATCAGTAACTGATCATGCGCCCATGTAACTAGACTATTTCTACTTGTAGCAGAAGTAAGATAGGACCTCATCAGACTTCATGATCGCATTTTGCAGGCCATTTTTCCGATATCTTCAGCTGGAGCCTTGTCATTCCAAAGAGTTGATATTTAACAATAAAAATATAGTGAAGGCCTAAGAGAACAGCTAAAATGTTTATAAAACATAGCATTTGTTTTTAGGATTTTATTATTATTATTTTCACACGCGCTATAAAATAGAAGGCTGTGTATTTTGCTGTAGACGTATGTTTGGCTGACAAGGAGTTTAAACATAGTTAAAAGCTTTAGATTAATGATGAATGTATATAATTATATTTATGTGAATATAGTTGACCGTGCATATATTTGAGAAGTTGAACTGAGGGGCGGGAAGGGGGTGCGCGGTCAATGAAGGAAAATACACTTATAAGTGAATCTTATTTTTTATTGTGTTGACCTTACGGTTCGTCTTGAGGCTATCAACTACTCTGTAGAGAAGCTACAACTTAGGCCAAAACGTTAGCACACAATAAAAATAAGAATCACTTATTATTATGTCCTTCATTGATCGCACCTCCTTCCTCCCCCATCAACTTCTCCATAAACATTCTGGTAAAATGTGTTGTAATTAGTTTCCCTTCTTTTGAATACTTAAATTCAAAAGAAGGGAAAACAAAACGATCATGTATATAATATTTTAAAATTCGATTCCTTTAAGTTGAATATCTTGAAGAATGAACGTCGATAATTCCTCTGAAAATTATTAGTTTGTGAGTAATAGACTAGAATACAGTCTGCAATTGCAGTTCACGGCATAGTTTCACCGTTAATGACAGAAAATTAAATGATCGATGCTCATCAAAAGACTAGAAAGGAAACTAATTATTCAGTTAATGAGCAAGACTCGTGTTTCATTTAGAGCATTATAATAACTTTACGTATAATCGAAAATATGGAGATGCCAATTAACCGAGTTAATTGGTAAAAGGTTAAAGCTGGGAGAAATCAGTATAAATTTATCAATATATCCAAATGACGAACTAATCATCCAAGTTTTAATAGAACTCAAAAACAGTCCCTAGGTAGTTAACAATGTACAAGGACATGGCGAACTCAAGAATTAATTAGTTCTTATAATTTCAAGGAAAATTAAAGTCGTTAAAACAATTAAACCAAAAAAGTATTCTAGTATTAACAACGAGATACATATTTATGTTTATGTTTAAAATAAAATCATAAATAAACTTGATGACCATCAATCAATTTTCAAGTTCGTGTGCAAAGCGGTGCCAACTGTCATCTAGTGATCTAGGTGGCGGTAGAACATAAACGACTATATACACATTCTGATGTGGACTGCATGTGTAGGACCGTATCAATGGAAATAATAATTCTAATGTATGTAATTGAAAATTAGGTATACAGAACTGACTACAAAATAGTTACGTTAAATAGTACAGAGAGCAGTAGATTGTGATGAATGAGGGGTTGATATTAGTCCATAAATTGAAAGGAAAATAATTATATTCAAGAAATAAGATTTATCAGCGAAAAGACACTGGTCTCATATTGACAGACCCACATTGGTCTTACATATATGAAAATTCACTAATCTCATGAAAAAAAAGGGGAAAATAAAAGCTTCACACGGCAGAGAACTTTATCAGTCGACTAATTCTAGCACAAGAGACTCAATTAACTGACCCCTGAACTGCCAAGCTAGGATCTTGTCTTCTCTTATGCCTAAACAAGGTCGTGTAAGAATATCTTCAACATAGTACATGTAATTATTATTTATTATTATTGTATTCCTCTCGATATTCATGTTTATTTTCAGCAACCCATCAGCTAAACGATTCCAAATTATCCTTTGTACATTTTTTTAGTCCTCCAGAGTATTTTAAGGCTATGCTGGCCGGTCCAAATAATACCACATGAAAAAACTTCGTTCTTCATAATCTCGAGCAAGATTCGAATAGTTGAAGCGCTTCTTAACAAAGGTGATAGGTACAAAAAAAATCGATCTTGACTAAGCTTCTCGATATTTACTCATTAGAAGAAAGAAAGAAATTCTGTTATTTTTAAAGGCTATTGCAAAATATAAAAAGGTGGAAGGTTGGATGTGTTGTCCGAAAAATATGAAAATGCAAAACAGAAAGATATGCCAAGGTTCAAGATTTGCTTGATCACACTAAAGATGGACTTAGATCGTAATCATGTACAAACGAAATTAAAAAGTTTTTAAGGGGGGTAGAGATATAATTTGAAAAAAAAAATTATCTCAGCAAAAAAGTAATTTTCTTTTGAGGCCCTCAAATTATCACAAAATGGAATGGATTATATTATACTCCCTCCCATTGCTGTAACCATAGTATATACTTTGCAGAGGGCATAATGTAATACATCATTATTTCCATTATAGTATACTTATTTTTGATATATTAAGAGTAAATGGGGATCTTGATTTATCGGATATAGTGTATTAAGGCAAAATGAGTAAAAACAAAAACAAAAAATAGTATAAAATCACAAAATTGAAAACTGTAATTATCAGACCAAAACACAAGTCTTTTGACATGCTTGATATAATATTGTGAAATACAATTGAAATTTATACTCGCGATATTACACATCTTCCAATGGAAAGGTAAACAACATCATGATTCAGCTTCGTCAGCTTATTTTACACAAGTAAACAACTTTCCACTCCTGACCCGAGAGCAAAATGCGAATATTCTATCGAGAATAAAAGACTTTTCCTGTAGGCATTCAATTCTTATTAAATGCATTACTTAATATAGATATATGAAATAACAAAACCGTTCACCCAAGTTGCGACATAACTGAGTTATCAATCTTTTCTGGTTTCAGGTTTCGCTGACAAGTAGAATGTGAGTCAGCGACAGAGAGGCATTGCCAATTCCCGACGAGTCCATTCTTTTAAGGTTTACTGTTTGTTCCACAATCCATACAGAATTCTTCGTGTTGAACATTAGGTAATTAATGCAACTGATTGGCTCTAATCAGGTCATATTACAATGGATAGATAGATGAACATGTATATTTACAAGTATTTACAGATATGCTTTTGTATGTACAACGTATTTTTGACAACGAACAGAGTACGCCTGTCGAGGTTTCTTTATTCTTTATCAATACAATAATCTGTGAATACAAAAATAAAATATTACAGCACATTTCGGGATTTTTTTATAATTAATGCCGGATTTTTTCCATATAAATAGTTAATTAGTAATTAAATTCTTTAACTAGCTAATGTCGGTATGAATCTGGCTTGTTTAAGATATAAATATAATTTTTCATAGTTTTTTGCATTCAGTAATTGCAATGTTTCATTTGGATTGAGAACCTTTTTACTTCCTTGTATGCAGATAAAGGAAGTATTGTAACCGCGAAAATTTTTGGTTTTCAGATTTCAATAGAAATATCCATTTTGATCACCCCTGAATCAATTTTGACTAGTTTCGTCGTGAGGTCTGTACGTACGTTCGTACGTATCTCGCATGACACAAAAACGGTTAGTCATAGAAAGTTAAAATTTTGTAATTAGAATTATTAATCTAGTTGTGAACCTCCCTTTTTGGTCACTGCATGATTACTGTAAGTGGTACTTTACTTGAAGGTCATTGCTGATTTTCATCAAAAATTATATTAGAATGCATAAGTTCTCAAATTTGGTATCTAAGATTTTCATACTATTATAAATAACACAATAAATTTTTGTGAAAATTGGCTAACCGGAAGCGGTATTTTATTTGAAGCTTATATTTGACTTTCATAAAAAATTATATTAAAATACAATATAAAACATCTCAAATTTATTAAATTAGACTTTTATATCAATATAAGTAAGATAATAGATTTTGGTTGAAATTGAAAACCTGAAAGAGGTACTTTACTTCAAGTAAAGTACCCCTTCTAGCTCACCAATTTTAACCAAAATCTATTATATTATTTATAATGATGTAAAAGTCTTATTTATAAAATTTGAGACAATAAGTACAAAGCATTATAAAATTATCAGAATCAAAACAATCAGTATGTATGATGAAAGTGGTTTTTATATGAAGAAATGCTTAAAAGCCAAATATAGATTTTAACCACACTAGGTCTATGGACGATTACCTTGTCTTTAAGCATGTTTTTTATTCATTAATAAAAAAACAAAAAAAAAAGAAAAAAAAAAGCTACTTTCTCTTATTATATATGATTTTAAATTACAAATTAATAATTCGGTTTTACGTTAACACCATCGTATTCTTTAGTTTAAATGTTTGTGTTATATGAATAGGTTTCTTACTGGGATTAACATAGTCTGTTAACTATTACAGTATTTTTTTTTGCTAATTCATTGCATTTAATAATTAATATTTTTATGCTTGTATATACAGTTGAATTATACAATTCAAAAGGGCATGAAACTTGTTCGTGCCCTCCTCTTACAGAGTTATTATGGGATAGAAAAAAATGTGCAGGACCGTAAATTTTAAATATAAATATTGAGAAAAAAAAATTCAAAACCATAAAGATTGAGAAATGTTGTTAGCTTGTTTTATTTTTGTCGTAACATAAATATTTATTTATAATGTATAATGTATATCTATTTTAAATAAATAAATATTTTATTATAAATACCAATATTTTAATATCAATTATGTCATTACCATTGTATTAATATCAATAAGCTCGAACAAGGCCATATACTCTCAGAGCAAAGGAAAAAAAAACAACAAAAACCAAGAAGACGATTTCGGAGGTTTCGGAGAGTCAGAGGGTTGAAAATTGCTTTGTGAATAGAGTTGGTGTTAGAGAAGTGTCTTTTGGGGATCGCAACTTTTTTCTCTCATTTCCCCCACCATTCTCACGCTTTTTTTTTAATCCGATTTTTTTTTTTTATTCTGTTACTATTAAGTTAATAGTGACGATTACTAAAATACAAATATGTTTCGTCACACATATCGACAATAGTTTTAACAGTGCTTATTAATTGACTTTGTGGCACGGCTAAAATGAATAACTTGCTTCAAATACTCCAGTTCAGTAAAGATTCTACAGGATTGATGCATATGGCAATACAGACGTTTAAATTTAACCATTTGAGAATCTGCTGCGGAGAGGGAACTGTATTGATCGATTCCCTCATCACCTCGTCCTCTTGTACCTCCAATAATGAGTAATCATCAAATGCTCTAAATTTTTATAATAATATAACTTTATTTATCAGTCACATTTATACAGTTCATTCATTTAATACTTTATAATTCAAAAACTATTGAAATACAATCAAAAACTATCAAAATACAATACAAAACTATTAAAAATGCCGCTCAATTATTCAGGCCTAATACAGAATTATGGTAATTTGGTTCTATTGAATATATTTTTTTTACTTCCTTGTAAGAAGTAAAGGAAGTATTGTAATCGCGAAAATTTTCGGTTTCAGATTTCAACGGAAATATCCATTTTGGCCATCCCTGAATCCAATTTGACTAGTTTCGTCGTGGCGTCTGTACGTACGTTCGTATCTCGCATAACTCAAAAACGGTTAGCCGTAGAAAGTTGAAATTTTGTATTTAGGATTGCTTTAAAGCCTAGTTTTGAACCTCCCTTTTTGGTTACAGCTTGATCACAGGAAGTAGTACATAACTTGAAGGTCATAATTGATTTCCATCAAAAATTATATGAAAACACTATGAAAAACTTCTCAAATTAAGTATTTATTACTTATATCTTGATTTAAATAACAGACCAGATTTTGTTCTAAATTGGAAAACCCGAAGCGGTACTTTATTTGAAGGTCATATTAGACTTTCACCAAAAATTATATTAAAATATAATG
The DNA here is from genome assembly GCA_948150685.1 of Rhaphigaster nebulosa. NCBI lineage: Eukaryota > Metazoa > Arthropoda > Insecta > Hemiptera > Pentatomidae > Rhaphigaster > Rhaphigaster nebulosa. Next base: position 43,802,305 of record OX411306.1, read on the forward strand.
TAAAAATCTCAAATTTGGTAAATAGGTCTTTTATATCGTTATGAATGTATTTACTATGTTTTGGTTCAAATTGGTGAGCCGAAAAGGGAACTTTACTTGAAGGTCATAATAAGCTTACATCAAAAATTATATTAAAATTAAATACATAAATCATAGGTTTCGGTAATAAAGGCTACAAACGCAATTTGGTTTCCAATCGAATTAAACATTCTTATTACTTGTTTTAAGTATTAAAATCAAGTGTAAAATACTGGTTTTCCTCCCCATTTGTGTGTGTGTGTGTGTGTGTCAATAGATGGATGTCCCGACGCCGAGTGTCGTTTTTGAGATACTGCAATCTTCGGAAACTAGTAACCAAATTCAGGATCACTTTTTGAGCCACCGATTTATAGTTTAATAGGCGTACAAGGAAGTCATGTGTTGTCCACATCAGATATTTTTTTTTTGTTAACTTAAGATTATTAATAAGACGGACAGGATAAACAGCTTTTTAAATGTTTAATCCACAATCTCGCTTGTAGTGTAAAGTAACCGATGAGCAATAAATGAGTTAGATATTAATCATATGCATAAAAATATTATTTTTATTTACATCACCCTATTGGCTTAGCTGCGTCAACGGAAGACGGGTGATAATGCTGTGTTTACTAGACCGAATTTCGCTGTGAGAATGGGGGACTTTAATATTATATTCACTGATTTTAGTATTAATTTGCAACAAGTAAAAACACGTTAAAAGTTGATTATATATTTTTTTTAATAACACACTTTTTTTAAAACCTTTTGCATCCTTATGCAAAGCATATTGCAAACTATTTTCATATATTTCATTTTTTCAATATAATATTATACAAGTGTATAATATATAGGCGTACAATTTATAGTGTCTAGTGGACCAAAACTATCCAATAGAAGACATTTCAATTGACATAGACCAACTAAAACACAAAAAGCAGATCACAAGGAAAATTGCGTTTAGAATAAAGAAAAATTAGGTGCAGCTTAATTTCACTCTTGAAAATTAGGTTAACTAGCCCAGGAAACGAAGAGCATTTAAAATAGCTAGTTCTTATTATTTAATATCTTATTTGAGTTGAATTGACATTAAAAATCTAATGGTCCTACTTAGGCCACCTGAAATTTATTTTATTCTAGAAAAAAAACCTAATTTTATTCATTCATTATTCAATATCTTGTAAAAAAACTACCCGAGAACATAGTCTTTTTACATAGTCATCTTATTAACCAACCATTCTATTGATAATATTAATTGATTTAGTTATTAAGAGTTAATAAATGAGTAATATCTAATAAATGAGTAATTAATTAAGTTAGTGAAATATGATTGTCATTAGGTATTTTTATGAATTCCGCGTAAGACAAAAAATATTTTTACACGACTTTTACATCAAGCAAATACATTGAAAATGATTCATGTCTTGAGTTTGATATCTCAAGAACTATTAAGCGTGCAGGCCTCTATTAGCGCTCAGACTGAAGGACTTTATAAAGAACTTATATATATATATATATATATATATATATATATATATATATATATATATATATATATATATATATATATGGGATGTAGTGGCCTTGATATTTACCTAACAAAGTCAAAAGATTGTGATTTTTACGAAAAACTGTATCTCTGATACTATTAAACGTAAAGAGCGCTTTTAGGGCTCAAATTTTAGCAAATTTATTCTACTTCAAGAAAAGGTAAGAATCATGTTTTTAGTGGAGTATGATTTTTAGAAGATATTGAACACTGAATGAAAAAAAAATAGTCTTTTCAAGGAATATAATGAACTTCCGATAACGTACCGAGGTCAGAAATCGGGATTTTTAATGTCGATCCAAACCCAAAAAAACAAATTAAAAAATCAGAAATTATTTGACCTTTTGCTTTTATTTGATATTTTTTTTAAATTTTGATATTGGACTAAAATCGGAATCAAATAATCTGTCTGAGAAATTCGCCGTTATCCATGCTACTGAATGCATCATGTCATAAAGTAAAGATCTACACAAACATTTAATAATATGAACGGAAAACGTTGGCACATTCTCTAGGTAACTTTACAATACATGACAGATTGAATTAATACGACAAAAATAATATTGATAATTAAAGGAAATTTTAAGATGATAAGAATTCAAAATAAAAGTCATAAGCTGTTAATTTTCTCTTTTTTCTTATTTTTATTGCCAATACCTTTTTATATTACTTAGTATTTTTTTGGATCTTTTGGTTTCTATTTCCAATTCACATCTATTATTCCAAATATAATATATTTTTAAATCAACAAATAGTCTCTAAGTGATGTCCCAACACAAAACTGCGCATCTGCCTGTTGTAAAGTGTAGCGAAAAACCCGAAAATTAAAATAGAAATTTGTAAATTGTCTTAAAAAATTATCCATCGAACATACATCAGGAAGTTATTTTAAAAAATAGGCAAGTGATGTCTCAATACAAAACTGCGCGTCTGGCTGATTGCAACTGCAGCGAAGTGTGCACCAGACCCGCCCAGATTGCGCTCTGACATCCCCAAACATACACCTGGAACTAGTTTTATTTTTTCCCAAATATTTTTCTTATTTCAAAGGTACACATCCGGTTGCATTTAAGTATAGCCAGTTAAAAGTCCAAAAATGTTGAAGTTTTTTACCTCAAAATTTTTGGACTTTTTCTGTGTATTCGCCTATAATTCCTAAGCGTGGAATGAGTACCACAACGCAATAATTGGGTTAAGTGGTATGATCGAAAACCATGGTCATACAACGGTGATTTTGTCCAACTTTGTCAAATACTCGGACAGAGTACTCAATAGATAAAGATTGTAGAGTATAAGATTCTGCGTCCACTAAGTATCAATCTTTTTTTACATTCTTTACGCTCTTTAAAATTGGTAATGTCCCATGTTTACGTTAAATGCACTGGAAATGAATAACTAAATGTTACTGATGAATAACTGCAAAAAGGGCTTTATCTTAGCGGTTTTTCAAGACGGCGGAAAAGCACATCGGAAGGAAGAGGTCTAAAACTTTGATTTTTCACGAAAGGGGTCACAATATACAATATACCTGAAAAACAAAATTACTCCATTTTTTGTAATCCAAAATGATATCTTAATTGCACTAATAAGCCAATACCGAAGTTCGGTATACTTCACCGACGAAAAAGGTCCACTTTCTCAAAAATTGTTATTTTATAATTTCTTGGCCTCTGTTGAGAGTAATTACAAATATTTTGTATGAATCTTGTAGAAAATTCAATCCTCTACGATTAACAAGATTGTTTATTATACAATTTGTACTAAATTGCTCTGAAAAATAGTTATTAAGGCGAAACCACTGAATATCTAACTTTTTGCGTTTTCTGACATTTTGCCGATTTTTACGACCCGGTATTTCAGTAGCTGTTCCGAATTTTAAAAAAAATACTAAATATAAAACTTACAGGAAATTTAAAGTTCTTTAAAATTGTAAATATCAAAGTTTTACATAAATTGCACTGCTCGCTCCCAGTGCGGGTTAACATTAAGAGTCGTTAACATCTCCCCAATCGATTCCTGCTGACAATATATCGAGAAAAAAATTGGAAATGGTCGAAAAATCGACTATTGATGAAGAACCAAATACTGACGACTCTCTGTTATCAGTATGGCCTTGGCTAATCCTAAAAGCTTTAAAAATTTATTGTAATTATAAAAGTTATAAAAAAAAAAAAGATTGTTATTTGGAGAAAAAACGTTGTGTTTCCTGTAGTTTGCTAAATGGCGCACAGACCTTTTTCAAAAATCGATGTCGAAATGTATCATATTGCCTGGTTTAAATCTGTCTCTATCCTCTAGATATTGGAGGGTGGTGTTTTTCATTAACAGATCTGATTTTAATGTCGCGTGGTTATCGAGAATAGGGCTCTGATCTCAACTTCTGGGGCGAATTTAATGATAACGTGAACTAACCAGTATGCAGATTGCGAATCTCATCTCAAGTTTTAAGATATTAAATTAATTTACTTAAGTTATTTAGGTTATGATTCGAGAAATGAAATTCACAACGTGCTAAATACCCAGCCCGTTTAGAGTAGCATTTTTTTTTTTTAGATTTTCATTAAATGTTTATCAACCCAATTATAATTTCACTTTCACTTTCAACGGTATCTACATCCTTTAATTTAAAGTTTAAAAACCGTTAAATGATATGAAATGCTAAGATCGTATCGGCTTAGTAGGACATACATATATGTCACAAAATATTAAGAAATGATGAGGATCTTAAAAAGGGTTTAGATCGGAAAGGGAGAAAACGGGAAGAATTCTAACAACATAAGAATTTAAGAGCCGAACCCCATAATTCAAATTATCGTCAGTTTCAATAATTTCTTTCCTAGAATTTCAATTGTAGTAGGGAAAGGTCAAAATTGATAATATTGATTATAAAATGTTGATAGAAAAATCAGTATGATGGAGAATGATCAGAGAATAATATATAAATAATCTAAGTTTGAAAGATGTTTTATCTTTACCCAAAAACAAAATTTTCTCAAAATACTGCCATTTTATTTTCATAAATACAAAATTCGTTGAAATTTGGGGGTCAATTTGAAAGTGGAACATTAATAAGGAATGTCAAGTCAGATATATATATATATATATATATATATATATATATTTTTTTTTTTTTTCAATTTTCAAGAATTCCATCTAATAAATGTAGAAATTATCACGTAGGACCAATTAGTCCGCCTCGGTTAAAATCATTTACTTGATATGTTTTAATCAAACATGCTATCCTTGACATTAACATGCTATCCTTGACATTACAGGAAGAGTCAAAGATGTTTACTTTCAAGAAATATATTCCATCATGTGACCAGAGTAATGTGTAAAATGTAAAAAAATTGTAATGTCAGATAATATCATTGAAACAAATGTTCAAAGATAAAAACATTATTAAATTTTTAGTCAAAACTGATATGAAGTTGATCTCTCTTGTAGAACTATTTTTTTGCAGAATTCATTGGCATTTTTAAAAATTAAAATATATCGTCGTTATCACCAGAAAAATCCTCTTTGTGTAAAAATATTTTACAGGACAAATGAAAAACTGATTTATAAGTAATTTTATAAGATATAATATTATAAACTAATTAACATGGAAGATAAATAACTGTGAAACCATTTATGTGAAGACTGTTAATTTACCACTCACTTGTTATTAGGTTTCACAATGAGTAGTTCGTGAGCAAAGAATTTATTTGGGACCGCTACTCGGCTTTCCTACTACCTACGGTATTTTCATTTTCTTACTACTAGTTTTTAAAAACTTGTTGGCATATATTTTAACAGTTAATTTTAAATACATTATGTTCTTAGTTGTAATATAAAATAATAGTCCTATGTAAAGTTTTTTAAAACTGTGAATATAAAATGTTAATAATTTTTTTTTCATTTTTGTACCTTATTTCATTTTCATAATTATATTTTATTTAACTATATAAAATGTGTCATTGCTTTTTCAGTTATAGTGTACAGGCAATTGTATTCAAATTCTAAATAGCATATCTTCCGAAATTTGAAAACAAAATTGAAAAATAGATCATTGGAATTATGAGCTATAATGGATTAAAGAAGAAAATATATTAAAAACCACATTAAAATTAAATATAATTAAATTGGATTTATCAAGGTGGTGAGAAAGTACGTGCGTTTATTCTTGTGAAGGTGGCACCAAACTTCTACATCGTACAAATAGATAAATGGCTAGCACAGACCAATGTATTTTTAAGATTAATTCACGTCAAAAATGTATTGTGGTGCATAAATTACATTCAAATTTCTGAGGATGAACGAATAATTATAGTAAGGGGTTACCAAAGGACCAATACGTCTTGGGTTATTGCATTATTGCAAAAAAATGTGAAAATGGCGAGACCCATTTTTCAAAAGAATCCCCCCGCCGTGGGGCGAGAACTCATTTCCAAATAGGGGACCATCAGTCACGGCCAATTCAAGGACTTACAGGGCCTCTTTTATTTTCGCCAACATTTTTATCAGCTCCTCCTTCTCATTCTTTGAACGCTTCGTTCACTCACCCCGCAGAGAGGGATCATCAAACTCTTTAAAAACACAAGAAGATGAATTACTTTGACAGAATTAATATCCACCTCCTTTATGATTAGTAATTACCTCCTTACAATAGATAACTAATTGACAACATTTCCACCAATAATGCTGATTAAGTATAGATAATTTAACAGCCTTCATTATTGAATTAATGAAACGCTTAAGTAACTTGCAAGGCAAACCATTTTTGCAGTTTAAATGTCTAAAAACAATAGTTAATAAAATTGAAACAAATTCTAACTCAATTTTAACAACTCAATAACAGAATATTTAATTTTTAATAGGTTACACAAGACTTTAAATTAATACGTGAGATACTGTGGGACGAAGTTGATGTAAAATAAAATTAAATCATCGTAATAAGCACAACAAAATGTCGAATCGGTCTTCAATTATAAACTATAGAAATTAATTATGACCGGCTAATTGGCAATCCATTAATTTTTTATCGGTTATTTATTTTTAGCAGCTATAAACAGTTATTTAGAATGAATAACAGTTATAATAGCGAGCTTCTGTCACTTTCAAGGTCGAACCTAATACACTGAAAGTGTTTTTAATCAAAGCCGTTTAAATTGTTTACCATACACGAACGGTTTTTTTAGATGGGCCGAGTGGGCGATTTTTTCAGATCAGATAAGCGCATTTCTAGCCTGTTGTTGCTCAGTAACATTTAGGCTATTTTTCACTTTCTTTTTCAAATCCACCAGCGGTCTGGGATTGTTCGTGTACGGAGCAAATCTGCGGATTTCAGGAGTAGATCATTGGGCCCAGGGCTTTCATCCAAGCTTGAAGGATTAGAGATGCCTAATACGGTCTTGGTGTTGTTTGCGCTGTGGTATAATATCCTTTATATCGGGGAATAATTTATGAAATATGGACGAGAGAAAAAGGATCACCGCATCTGCAGGTGTCTATGCTACGTGGGTTTATATTTCAGGAACGAAAAAGAAAAGTTGATCCGGATGAAATCTTGGACGGCTAAAAGACAAAACAACGGCCATAGGACTTTCCTTCGACATCTGAGAGACAATGAACCTGAATATTACATTACAAGGCTTGTAATAAGGCCGTATTTTTCGTTGTTTTTTTTTGTGAAAAGTATAACCGAATTCAATTGTTTAAAACTAAAATTTTTGGTAGTTTTAAACGCTACGAGATAACATTTTTCATTTTACTTAAAATAAATAAAAAAAAAAATGTACATTTTAAGCGTAGAAAAATCCTTTTCGGCAGGTCAATGAAATTGTTTCACTAGCTTGCTAAAACCTATGCAATTTGTTTCTACTATTTTTCTCCTAATTATCACGTCGAGAATGTCCATTGATAATAAATTTTAAAAAATTAATATATTATCTCTATCGCGACTGGACTATTAAGGAGACGGCACACCGTGAACCTGAAGAATGATTAGTGGTTACACTAATATTTCTAGAAACTGGCAGTAGTTATGAAGATTTGAAATGAACTTGTATACTTGTGACGAGTATAGGCAGAGTAAAGGTGAAAGAATAGAAATCCATTCCTTGAGGCAAGTCTCATAACAGCATGAGACAAAAAACCAACACCATTATGTGAGAAATAATAAGCAATTTTTTTTTTTTTTTTTTTTTTTATGAAACAATAGAAACTATTTAATGGAAACTAAGCACAAGCAATTTTGTTTAGCGATAATTCTCAAGAGTTTCCATATTGAAACACCTTAAATATTAAACCCAAGCAATTGTTATACAGAAAATAGTACAAATATAAACACAGATAAATATATATAATATATAGATAATACATAAAAATATTATTTTTAAAAATCAATGCCAAATTAATTTCTATATATCTGTACCTACTAATCTATGCTGCCTCCCTTGATTCTGAACCTTGGAAAACTAATTTTTACGAAAAATTTTAGAATACAACTGTTAGAAAAAATAACATGGAAAATGGTATATCAGATTCTAACAAACCGAAATAACGTAGAGGAAGAGTAAAAATAGGACGTATGAGAGCATGGAAAGCCGATTCAGTCAAGGGTATTCTATTTTTAACTCGCAGTTATAGCTGTTTTGCTATTTGTCACTAGTTGGATGACATTAAAAACAGGGAATTACATCTAATAATTTAGTTATTTATCTAACCTTACCTTTTTAATTATTATCTTACGCAAATATGGTATTGTATTGACAAGATAAAATATTACCAAGCATTTCTTCTAGAATACTGTATGTTACCAATGAAACGATAGAACTTTTGAAGATCTGTAATATATCCTACATCATATAACTTCATTACTATTTCAAATATATATATATATATTTTTTTTTCGGTTGGCTCTACAGACCTTGTAGATCTTTGGCTGCCTGTAGATTTCGTAATATTTGTTTTTTGACGGGATAGAGTTATTAGCCCTAAGCCCAACCCCAACCTGGAGAGCCAGGAGCTGTCAGACACAGGGGTCGCTCACCTCCCTGTGACTCTCAGGGTAAGGTCTCTATGCGGAAATCGAACCGGCGCCGTATTGGCCTGAATAATCGGGTAGCGTTATCTTCCTCCATAATTAATTAATGTATTTTTTTTATTATTTTATTATTGCCTGTGGAATCCCAGAACCGGGATTCGAACCCACAACCTTCGGGTTTGTAGGCTGATGCATTTTTGCAGGTGCTTTAACCCACTCGGCCACCCCGACCCCCCATATATATATATATATATATATATATATATATATATATATATATATATATATATATTGCTGTCTATTTTTTTTTTACATAACTGTTGAATTGGAATCGTACCAAACAAGGCAATAACAACTTTACGATTGTTATTTATTAATAACAGGGGAAGTGCTGGTAATATGGAAGCATGCTGATATTGCGTTAACGTGCAGGGCAGGTTCAAAACATTGAAAAGATAAGATCAAACTGTTATTTTTGTTCTTTTACCCAAAAAATGGTAATTGTCCGCATTCTACGGTTCAAATGGTATTGTATTGTAGAAATTTTCATTCGTGAATCCTAATGTACTGATATGTCTCCTAATTCTTTTGGGGGGAACAAATCAAATCCAAGATGGCAGAGTTTGATATATGCAGCGTTATTTGAAGGATGCTGGTAATATGGAACCAGGTTCCACTGCCTTTCTCTCTAAAGCAGCTTCAAGAATTAACTTTAGAGAAGCAAAAATAAAAATGCCAGAACAGAATGTACAACAAATAATGGTGTGGAGGAAGCTGCTTCATCGACATTTAGGAGTACGCACCATTGATGTAAGAGAAGGAAGAAGCAGAATATGAAATAAAGCAGGAGACATATAAAAAAATAAAGTTCTAATTTGAAACCATTGTTCAATCTTTATTTTCCTTGCAAACAAAAATTTAAAGAACCAATTCTTTTTTTTTTTTTTTTTTTTTTAACTGGACCCCAGTTCATCTTTTTTGATAAAATTTAATTTTGCTCATTTGGTGGTTGGAGATTAACAAATTTGAAATTGACAGTGTATGGCTGTCATACAAAAATTACCATAAGGACAATACAATTTTGTGAAATATCTATTATTGGCAAATCAAAACAGAATTCCATATTACCACCTATACTTATACCAGCTTAAATTTATGAGGTTCCAAAATTAACCGTAATAATTTATTTAAACAGTCCAAATTACATTTTGAATTTATTCAAGATACTAGCCTAATAGAATTTAGAGCCTTGTTCGGCTATAACGGACCTAAACCTAAATTATGGAAGAGACATTGTGATGCCTTGACATTGAAATTTGAACTAGGCTTATAGAGGTTGTCCAATAACCATGTGCCAATCCTTACAAACATTAATTTCGGTCTATATTGGAGCGCTGGCGCTGCTACTCTTGGCTTCGGCTGTCATTCCGAATAGCGTTCAACAGCGTTTTTATACAAAAACATGCACAGATTATCTTTGTAATTGTGTAATAATTTTCATTCGTTCTCTTTTATTGGTAATGCCTTGAGAATGAACCTACCTAATTTCCTGAAATCCATTGCCCTGTGACTCCAAACCATGACATACAAACTATAAAATAAACAAGAGTTACGGGTCTATGTTAGGGATGTCCGAAAAATATCGATATTTTTAAAGAAAAATCAATTCGATATAACGCAATATCGATATCAAAATAATTTTCTCAAGTTACCTTCCTTTTTAATTTTGTTTAATGTTTTAAGTAATTTAATTAATTTTTACTCTTATTCCTAGTAATAAGTTTATTTTTATTGACAAATATTAATAAATTGAAACTTTTTGATAAGCAATATATGAATCTTAAATTGCTGCAATTATAGCTATTAAAAATCTAAGACTTGTTAGTTTATATTACCCTACTCTTCAATTCAATGCAAACCCTTTTGTCCCTCTCCTTTCAAAGATTTAAAACATGGAGGCCCGAAATATGGATATTTTTTATTGATTAATCGAACGACCATATCAATATATTTGAAAACTATGGATACGATTTATATTTATATTTTTGTTCGATTTTTACAACCCAAATCTATGCTCTGATTCCAGAAAGGCCCTGAGCGATTAATTGCTAGAAGAATAAAAATATTTTGTTCATCTCTTTCGTATATTTTATTTCAACCCTATTTCTTATTTTATTAATTGTATTTTTTCTAGCATGATATTAAACTAACATATCTATTGCCTTGAGTCATTGTTTCCTTTTGCTATATTATTTTCATTAATGGTCCTTTGTAATCGACCAAGGAAAAAAAAATTTACTACGTCCTCAAAATTTTAGGTTTTACGTTTCAAGATAAAAATCGAATACAAACATTACGACCATCCGTGGATTTTCTCCAGGATTAAAGGGCTGATTTTTTCAATTTTTTACAAGTCGCTGGTCACCAAGGATGATCCTCGGAACTGGACATTAAAATCTATCATATTGTTTAAAAACGTCGGCCGAATAGGAAAAATATAAAGTTTTTTTTAATGATTTTACCAGTCACAAAAAATAAATAATAAAATGGATAAATACTTAACTATTTGAAAATGATAAACTATAGTGAAATAATTTACAGTATAACCCTATCATTTCTGTTCATTACAATTATTCCTAGAGAGGAATGGTCAGAATACAGATAATTTTCTTTTTGCCGTTATAGGGTTCATGGAACAATAATATTAATGAAAATCTATACCTATAAATGTAAGGTACCATCTATCTATATATAGTAGATCGTTTCTGAGATACAGTGATGACTATCATCACTGTATCTCAGAAACGACAATGCCTATGAAACTGAAATTTTTAATGATAATTCCTTTTATGCTCTAGATGTCCAATAAGGCTGGGTTTGAAAAAAATCGTAAAGTGGCTGACAAAATATTATTTCCAAAGTCCAAGAAAAAAATTAGTTTTTCAAATAACTCAAAAACTATGCAGCTCCTGGAAAATGTAAAATTTTACAACGTACTCATTAGAAAGATAATTTTATTCTATACAAAATAAGAACCGAATTATCTAAATCGGGCCAATATTAGCTAAAATATTACATAAAAACAATACATTAAAGTATATCGGACATTATAACCATGTTTTCAGCGCAAGTTCTCCGTTTAATTTTTATTTATTTATTTTTAAATAATTTGAAAACTATAAATTTCACGTACATACACAGATAATCATTTAAAACTAAGATAATTTAATTATCAATATAATAGAAATAAACCACTCACTCAATGGCTGATTTAGTTATCACTATGTCTCAAAAACGACAATGCCTAAAAAGCTCAAATTTTTAATGGTGGCTTCCCTTATGTTGTAGAAGTGCAATAAGAAGTGATTCGAAAAAATCGCACTCTAAATGAATAAAAAAACACTTCTGAAACATTAAAAAACTTATTTCTAAAACCTAAAAAAAAACCTGTTTTTCACTTTTTACAGGCAGAAGGCTTCATCCATGGATAAGAAATTCCTAATTAAGCATCAAATGTTTTTTACGACTATATGCAACGATTATGCTTAGAAGTTAAAACGTTAGTATTAATTACATCACGCTGAATCGTAATATTTTTAATCATGTTTTGGGTAATATCTATGTCAAAATAGAGACAGAAAGAATTAACTTTATAAGATTCAACCAAAGCAAACTGCGAGCGTATAACTATGTTCATCTTAAAGATGTCATCTGTAAGGGGAATGAATGATAACGTTACAGATATTGGAAACATCTTTAAGTTGCCAACCTATTTTCCTGGTGGGCCCCATTATATGCAAGAGAGAACTCAGGATGTCATGACATGTATACAATGCTATGATCATTCTGATTTGTTAATCACATTTACAAGTAACCCGAAATGGCCTGAAATCTGAGATGCCTTAAAAGACGGACAAAAGCCTCATTACCGGCAAGATAATTACGTAATTAATTACCGAGATATAATAAATAGCTCAAGTGTTTCATTTGAAAGTTAAAAAAAAGTATGCATGTTTTGACTAAAAGTTCCATTTTCGGTGTAAGTAGGGACTATCTGCTTACTGCGGAGAAATAGATGCAGGATTTGCCTCACACACAAACAATGTGTAATGCAATTATTATATAACTATCATATCCTTATATACCGTAAACGTATATAAATCAAAACGAAATGGCAGGAATGAAATAGTCGCGTGCCAAGCCACGGGCAACAGCTAGTTTAATGATATAAGTAAATAATTTATCCTGATTACTAAAACTAGAAAAATTTAAGAATTATTAAAAAAAATATGTGGAAAAAATAAATAAAAATAGGTTCGACAATATAACAACAGGTAGAGATTCCTTAAAATGTAGACCTGCTACAGAAGAAGGATGGATAATTATAGCTATTATTAGTATTAATTCAACGATATAGTTTCATAGATAAGTGCTATGAATATATATATTCATAGATAAGTGCTATATACACACATATAAGTTTAGGTGATTAGAAAATAGCACGACACGACCTTTGCACGAGGAAGATGAAATTTGCAATATAATATGATATAATATAATATATAGGATAAACTATATATAGAGTCCATTCTAGTGATTGCTTCCTAATACCGTTCTTATATTATGACTTAAATCGAATTGAACTGCTTGAATTTTCCACACGCGATGACTCTAAATCATTAAATTAACTATGTTACGTTTTCTCAAAAAAAATAAAAATAATAAAAATATTTAGTACAGAAAACATACCACATACATAAAATTACTTAATAATCTATCTGCCTGCATATTTTCAATCACAGAACACTATCAAATCCTAAATCTACAAGGCCAGCCAAAACACACAACATAGACCATAACAGATCTGATTTTAAAACTATATTCTTAAACCCGTTACATACATGGTTCGGCGGACCTAGTTTTCAGGTGGCTCTGGCTCTCTACATACAATACATATGGTTCGCCGAACCGTTGTTCCCAAGTGCGTAGCGGACCTATGCTACTAGCTATGCTTTCTGAACCGATGCTTTCTAGCTTTCACTTATGTCATGTGATCATAAATTCAGACTATGGAATTGGCGGAGTCAAGATTTTTTCGCAAGCATGTAACCCAGATTTCTTTGATTAATCGGAGTGGGCTACGTCATAAATTTACTATGTAAATTTAATTATAGACTCTAGTGCCTATGCCAGAGCTGCTCCTTCATGGAGTATTATTATAACTGATAATGATTTATGATAAAAAAAATTGTGAAACGAAGTGCAAAATAACTGTATTAAATATGCGATTTCATTCAGTTCTTAATATTAGGTTTCAACGCATACTGATTATTAACATAAATTTCTGAAACTAAATAATAATTATTTTGATTCACCGCTATTATTTATTTTCTAATTTATTATTACATATCTATGTATCGACGTCATTTTTACTTCCTTGTACGAAGTAAGGGAAGTATTGTAATCGCGAAAATTTTCGGTTTTTAGATTTCAACGGAAATATCCATTTTGACCATCCCTGAATCCATTTTGACTAGTTTCGTCGTGGCGTCTGTACGTTCGTTCGTATTTCGCATAACTCAAAAACGGTTAGCCGTATAAAGTTGAACATTTGTATTTAGGATTGCTGTAAAATCTAGTTGTGAACCTCCCTTTTTGGTCACTGCTTAATCACCGGAAGTGGTACTTTACTTGAAGTTCATAATTGATTTCCATAAAAAATTATATTAAAATACTATGCAAAACTTCTCAAATTTGGTATTTATATTGATATTAATATATATTGATTTGAATAACATACAAGATTTTGGTCTAAATTGGAAAACCGGAAGCGGTACTTTACTTGAAGGTCATATTAGACTTTCATCAAAAATTATATTTAAATTAAATACATAAATCGTATGTTTCGGTAATAAAGGCTACAATCGCAATTTGGTTTCCAATCCAATTAAACATTTTTATTACTTGTTTTAAGTGTTAAAATTTAGTGTAAAATACTGGTTTTCCTCCCTATTTGTGTGTGTGTCAATAGATGGATGTCGCGATGCCGGAGTCGTTTTTGAGATACTGCAATCTTCGAGAACTAGTAACCAAATTGATCACTTTTTGAGCCACCGATTTATAGTTTAATAGGCGTACAAGGAAGTCATGTGTTGTCCACATCAGATATTTTAAGAAATGCTTAAGCGCCAAAATGTCCAAATTTACGTTTCAAATTATTATGGGATGTAAACACCACCTCTGCCGATTCCGACTCACGATATATCGGAAAAAAAATTGGAAATGGTCTAAAAATCGAATATTGATGACGTAAGCACCAAATACTAACGACTCTCGGTCGTCACTCTGGCATTAACCAGTGCTAGAATCCTTTAATATATTTTGTAATTATAAATGTTTTGTCAGGTTAATAATCTCCTACTCTATAATATAAAGAATAAAATTTAAAAAGTATATATTGTTATTTGGGGAAAAATAACACTCCACCAACCACGGCTCCATTCTGCTCTGAAATAATGTAATGCAATAATATAAATGTAGAAATTATTAACTTAATAATAATATAAAAGTAGAAATTATTAACTTAATATGACAATATCTACTTTTATATTGTATAATGGAGACTAAATGGAATTTCAATGGAAACATAGCAAAAATAATTTTCAACTTGACAAACCAAAACTATGTAGTGGACAGAATTCTCGAACTAAAATTGTTAAAACAACTATTTGATTGTCCTTTTGTGTGAGAAGATGAGAAAAAGTGCTTGGTGCCGAGAATATTTCCAGTTGTATTTATGTGAACTCTTCAATTTTTAAAAAATGATTATTTTAAGGTCATAACATTTTTCATTAAATTTATTTTTTATTTTCATGAAAGAATGAAACAATAAAAAGTATTAATAATGCCCTGTTTTACGGTTAGTAAAATGTAAGTCTAAGTATGGGAAAAACTATGGAGAGCGGCTCACAAGTTCATCTGAACGAGCGAAGGCCTCAGCTCACTGAGGTCAGGGCCACGCCTAGTCCATCGTTCTTCAACTCCTGTCTTCTATGTCGAATGTCTGAAAGGTGGTTTTTTAAAAGCTATTAGAAATAGTTTAAGCAGTGCAAACAACACATTCAATTTAGAACATTTTGTAAAGATTTTATTTTTTCTACTTGCTTCAGAAGTCATTTCTACTTCTTTTTAGTAACCAACAGCCAACTTTCCTCTGCCCATTGTTTTCCAAATTACTTTCTGTATCTCTGTGAGAAGGAAAAGAGGGTTTTAATCGCACATGTTGGACTTTGGTTTATCTCAATAAGTTGATCAGTTGTTGAAGTTATTGTCAAGTAAGTTGAAATTACTTTTATTTATTTATCATCCTCTCTCTTGCTTCTTACCTACCCCAACTTCTTTTGACCACTCTTGGATTTAGTAATTCGCATTTAGGATCGTTTACGCACTCCCTCTTAAATCTCTCTGTCATCATCGTGAATAGAATGTTCAGAACAATTAATATTGAACGACTTTTAACATTTTTTTTTTAAGAAATGAAGACTTAGTCTAGCAGTTATCCCCTCTTCTAAATCACTAATTTGGTGATAATCGATATTTTCATAGTAGGAAAAAACGAAACACGGTATATTAGTCAATAATAGGCTCGAAGAAGCACTATGCCTCTGTAATTACAATTTTGGATCCTTTCACCAATATGATCCTTTTTTTTCCGGCTTAATTTTATTAGCTGATCTCTGATAGGCTCCTTATCTTTAGACAGCTCTGGTGGTACCTTTATATGATAATATAGGCCATCATTTATTGAAGTATGTAGACAGCTATTTTTAAATTTCTAAAATCAACTCTGGCTTGTTATCAGATCTCAGAAGATTGATAAGCGTTATCAATTTTTTTTCAGCTGTTGTAAGTTCTTTTTTTATTTAGGTACTCCTAAAAATAATCCTTCCAGATACTCAATAAATGAATGGTCTTAAGATCAAGTGAGTTCACCAATTTTTCTATGTTATTGCGCGTTACTTGTTTCTTCGTTTCCTGATACCTAAACGTAAGTATATTAAAATTAATAGAATTCGAAGTCCAGTAACGGTATTCTATTAAACAGATTAGAGGCGATGCGTCAAGTTAGAGAAAAAATAATCCACGTCCACTATAATAAATTCCACACCACAAATTAGTAACATTGAGCGAAAATACTAAATGATTGAATGAGTGTGAATTGATTGTTTAGGCAGTGACTGCTAAAGATAACCAAGTTGTTATAACAACAAATATACCTAATATTTATTAGCGATCCAGTTAATAAAAAAAAAAAAATGATTTTTGGGAGGAATGATGAATAGCTGATCTCTGTAAGATCATTCATTATACCAGATGTCGGATATACATTCCACAGGAACAGCCTCTTTCATATTTCATTTATTGTAATTTACGTCCCACATGTACCGATAATGCTAAACAAATATGAACATGAATAGACTGCTAGACGATAATTTTATACAGTTGAAGGCACGAAAATATTAATTTATATTGCGGGCTACAAAATCAGTCATTCACACGAGATATAAGGTTTCTAAGATTAATATGCATTCATGAAATACTTAGCAAGGATTCACGACAAATGTTGGAGGAGTTAATTTATTTGCTTCTCTCCACAAGTTAGTCCGGTTTGGCGTGCGGTCGGCTGACCTATCCATGAACGATTTAGATG
Organism: Rhaphigaster nebulosa; assembly: GCA_948150685.1. Classification (NCBI taxonomy): domain Eukaryota; kingdom Metazoa; phylum Arthropoda; class Insecta; order Hemiptera; family Pentatomidae; genus Rhaphigaster; species Rhaphigaster nebulosa. The sequence goes on from OX411306.1 coordinate 43,819,606, forward strand.
GCAATTCAAGATAACGAAAAGCCTAATTAGTGAATGAGGACGACAAGGAAATCAAATCATGGAAAGGAATCATAAGTCGGAGAAGTTTCACCTTTTTTTTTTTAAACATACATATAGCCAACATTTTCCACCGGTTCTGAGCTAAAGATAGCTCTGAATTGGGGGCCCGATGTTGTGTCGTTTGAAAACGCTGAAATGGCTTCGGCCTACCTCTTGATCGCCTGGTTCCGGGATCTGCCAAGAACTTCTGTTCGCAACATAATTCTACGTCCGTCCTGATAACAAATCCAGTCTTTTACCTGTTCTACTAATTAGGTAACGTGATTTAATTTCATGAACTATGTTTTAAATTCTCTTTTCATGATTCCTTTACAAATAATAATATGGATTAGCGAACCCGAAGGTTCTATGCCGACACTAGCAGCAATCGTTGCCTGCATACCATAGCTTGTCCACTGAACCCCGTCAAAATCCAAACCTAAAAGAACAGACCTAACACAATCATCCCATCTAGGTTATGGCGTTGATTTTAGGAATTCCTTTATTATCCAGTCCAGCATCTGTACAAGCCCAATTCAAACATTACTAGGTGAATGTTCAGCTCATCCACATTGTATAGAATTTTAAATTCACCAATTGTTACATCTTTCTTTGAGACAAATATTCCACGAAATACTTAATTGTAGGAGACCTTAAGGCGTTTATCTTACTTTAACGTAGGTGGCCACGTTTTACCATAAAGAGATTCAGGAAGGATAATAGTCTTAAATTTTCATTTTTAGGTTTAAGGACAGAAAGCACGGAACGACATGAACATCTATATCTAAAGCGTCGAAATTATAGCCATTTCTAGAAGAAACCATACATTTGTTGTATCCGTATATTTGTATTTATTTCGAGACCTTCATTTTAAAAAGGAATGATTTATTTAGATCATAAATCTTTCTTCAACACTACTATAAAAAAATAATATTTCCGCATTACAACTGAAAACGGAAAAAAAAAATTCGTCAATTTATAAGATAGTGCAATAAAAATTTACTAATAAATTTAAATATGTTGCTGATGTTTTTCTACAATTCGTTCAAGGTTCAACAAACTTTTTAATCCTCTCATCATAAAAGGATGGAGTTCGAGGAAAAAAATAAATCTTCGGAAAGGCTTTTTGATAGCATAAGCATTATGGAAGGCTCTTTTTTTTTTTTTTTTTAAACGATGATGGGCCAAGGCCACAAAAGATTGGTAATAGACATCTGTCGAAAATGGGAGAGAAAAACTTAATATTTTCAGTTTATCATTGTCACTCTCGAAATAAAAAAAAAATATATATATATATATATATATATATATATATATATATATATATATATATATATATATATATATATATAAATATATATATATATATATATATATATATATATATATATATATATATAATAAGTATTTTAATTGGAACATTACAGAATTCATTCCTTCTTTAATTTGGAGTAAATTGCGTATTTCTCACATAGAGCTATATAGTAGGTATATGAGATAAATTCACTCCGGTTGAAGAAACCAGATAGCTCAAAATCTTTAATAGAGCATTTGTAATTTTTCAAATAGCATCCCCAAATATTAATAAAGGAAAGATAAATCTGGTATTTAATGTTAAAAAAAGTTTACCTTGTTTCAATATCTTGAAAGCAATATCATTAATAAGAATACTGATGACAGCAGATGGAGATTTAAAAACTTTAAGGCGTAGCCAGACAAATTGAAATTTTCAAGATTTTCCCATCCTCCAGCGAACTAAGACATGTTTAAACAAATATATTACATTGCATAGGTATGAGATACAACAACATACCTTATATTACGTCGATTTTTATCCCATGAACGAAATATCGTTACATAAAAAACTGCATGGATAGATATTACTCTTTAACTTTTGCATGAATTGTTTTAAGATTCGATTTTCTAATTTGTATAGAATAGCCTTGAAGAAAAATAAACCATTCTGAAATTTCTACTTCTTCAAAGAGTGATGATTCTCCTACATTCTCCTTAAGATATTACATAGATCTAATATGCGTAGTTGTTAACTATTCATCGTGTCTTATCAAAATGTAATTAGAAACCTAATTCTTTTATCAACAAACATTTGTGTTTCCGTATTTAATTGTATCGATAGCGCTAAGCGATTTCATGTTATTTTAATTATTTATTTATTTATTTTTTCTTCTCATATGATCATAATGTTTATACAGATAATTAAGCTGGCTATGCCAAATGTTTGATAAAACTTCATAATACGGTTATAATTGTTTGTATTTGTACAACGTCATTCTACATAAATCAGTAAATTCAGTAGCCATCGAGTATTCATGCTGAAAAACTCATTTTTTTTCTTCAAAACATTGAGAAGGTAAGTTCAAACTGTTATTTTTGTTCTGAGTTGTACAGTGCCATCCGTTCAAAGGTATATATTGTAGTGATGGTCCATTCGTAAATTTGTTGTCTCCTAATTTTTTTTGAGAAATATCAAATCCAAGATGGCAAAGTTTGATAAATGGAACCTCATGGTTGTTGGTAATATGGGACCGGATGCCACTGGCTTTTAATCAATCTAGGTCTTTGAGCTGTTGTAACTTCCTTAATGTTACAACTCATAGGCGTAACTAACGCCTATTTCATTGTTGTTGTTGTTGTTAGTGTGGTGATTAAAGTGAAAATAGAAACTAAAATGTCGCCGCCAAAAAGTGAAGTCTGGAAATATTTTAAATCGAGAGACAGTAAAAGTGCGGAGTGCAAATATTGTCACAAAATATTTCGGACATCGGGAAACACAACAAACCTACGGGCACACCTCAAAGCTTCCCATTCACACGTTTTTTCGTCTCCATCAGGGTCAGGTGTTTCTGCAATACCACCTACTTCTAAATCAGAAGCAAATGAAAAAGTTCCTCCGTCAAAAGCTTCTGACATAAGAAGTAGTTTCCAAAATCGCATGATTTGTAGAGGGAGGCGAACGACGAAGAAAAATTAATGATGCTATTTTATATTTTATCTGTAAGGATACTCTGCCTTTTTAAACTGGAAAGAATACAATGAAAAGTATTATAAAGGGGAAATGTTCCAAAATTTAAAAACAAGATTAAAGCAGCATAAGACAAATTCCAAAAATCCTAATAGTAATAAAGAAGTATAAAAGAAGTGCTCAATTTCAAAATCTATATGAAATTGAAAATAATTACATAGACATAATAAACGAAATATATATTTAATGAAAGAACTAATAACTGTAATAAAAATAGTTAAGATCTAGAAGAATTACAAATAGAAAAGAGAACACTACCTAACTAGTATTGCTATATAGTGAAGACACAGGTCAGAATATTCAAGAATAGGAATCGAGGCACATTAGGTAGATGCTAACAACTAGTTTTAAATTTTATTGTGTTTCAACATTTCATAGTGTGCCATATGCATAGTAAATCATAGGTCTACTCGTAATTGTACTTGTATGAATGTATGAAATAGGGTCCAGATTTTTCCTCCTTACCCTTCAAATCAACTTACGATTTTAAGATTGCCAAAACAAAAAATAATATGGATCAATCATTCACCAAAATAAAATAGACAATACTATAAATGTAAATAAATTGTTGCATTTAATCATTGGTTAAAATATAGCACATGTTAATCTATAAATATAATGGGGTAAATATGAGAATAAACAATATTTAGTTTTCAAACAATAATTAGTAGATAAGATTGAAACACATATACTGTTAATTAATCCTATGTAAAGACAAACAGGTAATAATATAGATGGTGATTATACTGAAATATATATCAGATGAATTAGATAAATGTTTTAAATATAGAATGTTTTTAGATAAATGTTTTGAGAATGCTCAATGCATGCATGAAAACTTAACAAAATATAATTTTTTTTTAGAAAAATAAACAAGGTTTTATTTTTGAAAAATTTGTAGAATAATATAATATATGAAATATGGCAAAAAAACTTCAAGATGAAAATGTATTATAATATTTATTTTTTTTACCAAAGTATTATTCTTCTCTATCTTTTTTTAAAATGATTCATGGATAATGAAAATATTGTTCTATAATTAATAATTATATTATTTAATAACCTTCTCATAAATTTCATAACATTATACTCATTCAATGAACGGTCTCTTTCCATTTCCTTTCGATATATCAATATTTTTCTTTCGATGTTCCAACCCTAGTTACAGGTAAACGAGAATTGACGAAGGCATTTGATGAAAATAATTCTAAAACAAGGCATTATATATTAACGACTTACAGTCGTCATTCTGGTCCTTAACCAGTGCTAGAAGTATTAAATATATTAAATTTAATGTTAATAATATTAAAAATATATTGTAATTAGAAAGGTTTTGCCACCTACTGTATATAATAAAGAATAAAATTAAAAAATACATATATTATTATTTGGGTAAAAATCGTTTCATGTGTTTCCTGTAAAGTTTGCTAAGTGGCGCTTACGCCTTTTTCAAAAAACGACGTCGATATAGAGGTATTGATTGAAATGAAACAGAAACATGGCCTCCGTGTTATTCGGAACAGTTAATAAGATACAGAGCCGTAAACATCTGCAAAATGCAGAATAACCAATCTTATAGAGTCGCATATTTGCATTATAATATATGTATAAATTTTAACGCTTTTCCGTTACTGTTGGAGTTTTCTGTGATACAAGGACCATTTATAAGATTTTCATATGTTCTGATTCGGTTTTTCGAATTGGATATTTTATCGAACCTGCTCATTTCGAATAACTATTATAATTAACATTTTTTTTTCGGTGAAGTTATTGTTTAATAGGTTTTATAGGATGATATACTAAACAAAAAAAAGTCAAATATAATGGTAATTTGAAATGCGCATGCTCTATAAATAATAAAATTTTAAAAATGCAATCGGAACCCGCTAAAACCTCATTAACGATTTCTGTATCTTAGAAAACTTAAAACAGTAGCAGTAAATCGAAGATCGCTTGCGCAATCATAAGCCTAATTCGAAAAATGGAATCAGAACACTTGAAAACGTAATAAACGATTCCTACATCGTAGAAAACTTCAATAGTAACGGAAAAGCAAAATGCGCATGTATGGTCGGAAATCTAATTCAAAAAATGGAATCAGAACACTCGAAAACCTAATAAACGATTCCTTTATCATAAAAAAAAACTTTAACAGAAACGGAAAAGCAAAATGCGCATGTGCGGTCGAAAATCCAATGTAGAATATGGAATTAGAACATTCGCAAAACTAATAAACTGTTCCCATATGATAGAAAACTTCAACATTAACGAAAAAGCAAAATGCGCATGCGCGATCATAAATCCAATTAAAAATATGGAATCAGAACCCCCGGAAACCTAATAAACGATTCCTGTATCACAGAAAACTTCAACACTAACGAAAAAGCAAAATGTGCATGCGCGATCATAAATCCAATTAAAAATATGGAATCAGAACCCCCGGAAACCTAATAAACGATTCCTGTATCATAGAAAACTTCAACAGTAACGGCAAAGCGGAATGCGCTGCGCGATAGAAAATCCATTAGTAAATTCGGAAACAGAGCCCTTTAAAGCCTAATAAACGATACCTATACCGAAGAAGTTTAAAAACTAATAATTAAGTAGGAATATTTCGGTAGTAAATTTGATATTAGTAACTTTGAAAACCTAATGAACGATCACCAAATCGATGAAATCTATCTTCCTCCAAATAAATAAAAAATAATAAATATTAAAAAATAAATAAACAAAAATTATATTTCAAAAATTTAAACTACTTGAAATTATCAATTAAAATCATTTAAAAATCATAATTGTAATTAAATTATTTATTTTTAAGTAATAAAATAGAATTAATTCTTTTCGGGTAGTGTTACAATTGCAATGAAAAAGTTACAATTGAATTGGAAAAGATGACAATTGATTTGGAAAGGGTGACGATTGAAATGGAAAAGATTACAATTGAAATGGTAAAAGTATCAATTTAAATTGAAATGGTAGCAATTGATTTTGAAAAGGTAACAATTGACGTGGAAATGCTATTGCCAGAATTATTTATTACTTTATTTAAATATTTACTGGCTGAATGAAATATTCAAATTTAGTTTAATAGATAAACATTAGTGTATAAACTGCAGGAAATCGAAAACCGAAAATGTCCTGAGTAAATCAATCATAGAAAGCATTTTTAATAGAAAGAAAGTTTCTATTTAAAAACATAATAGCTCCAAAGACCATAGGCACGCGCACGGTGGGTGCCACTGGTGCACAGACACATGCTAATAAGTCAATCATATAAGATATATCTTTTGTAGTCCAAGAGTGTTAAATTTTTGTTTTTATTTTAAAACAAAATTTGTCTAAAATACTTTAAACTTGTAAATTTGTTTTTGACTTTAAATAATTTTCCAGAGGAGTAAAGAATATCCCCCGTCAGCCTGTGGAATATGGAAGGATCCTCCAATTGCATTGGTTCGTGCATACTCAAATAAGGATGCTGCGATCGTTTATGCAACTGACATCTTGAATACAAATGTGAATATAAAGTGAGATAGGATCTGTAAAAAAAAAAAAAAAAAAATGTAAATCGGCTGACCTATCAATGTCCAATTTAGATGGTAATTAAATCTATAATATAAAGCTTGCTAATGAGTGAATGAGGACAACACGGAAATCAGAAGTCAAAGAAGTTTCACCTTTTATATCAGAGATCCAAATAGCGAACATCTTCCACCTTTTCTGGGATACAGGTTATCATTAATATGACCATAAAATGGCTTCATATTCTACAACCTGCCAAGAACTTGTTTTCGACACATAATTTTTCCTCAACCTGATAAAATGTCCATTTCACCCCGATGATGTACTGCTTCGATCTGTTATGTATTAAGCACTTAAATCAGGCTTGGCCATTCCAAATGGTTTCACGGGCCATTTTGATAAGACCTAACGTTACGCCGCATTAAAAATTAACCCAACAGGCTTTAAAAAATACAAAACAAGAAATAAAACATTAATTCAAAACAATTAACTCTCGAGTTCTAATTAATAAGATATTCGTTTATCCATTCTTTCATTTAATTTTTTCCGATTTTTTCAGTAACATTTGGCATTCGTATATATCGAATATAGAATGGGAGTTCGTAGTCGTACCTGCGCAAATTTTATGTAATATGTTTTGTATACATACAATGAGAAACAAAAGTTCCAATAGACACATAAAATCTTCCTGATTTTAGAAACTCCCTTATTATCCAACCCCAGTAAAATGTATTACATTACTCAAGATACTACCTAAATAATATTTAGAAGGTTTAATGTTCCGCACTTTCGCGTTCTAAATTCACCAATGGACTAATCTTTCTTTGGGAGAAATATTTTACGAAATTCTATTTTTAGAAGGCGTTTTTCTTACATTAACGCAAGTGACCACATTTTACCACAAAGAACTGCAGGAAGGATAATATTCTTAAATATTAATTATTAGGTTTATGGATAGAAGGCGCGGGGTGGAATGAGTGATCTGCGACTCTTAGATTGGGTTCCCTTAAGGTTTGTATAACTATATCTGTAGCACCGATCCTACAACTAATTATCTATTCGTATATCAGTTTTTCTTTCGAGACATTCATTTATAAAAGGAATAGTTAATTTAGGATACAAACCTTAATTTAATAACGATATTATTGTCAATTTAAAGTAGTATCACTTAAACATCACTTTATATATAAATAATTTAATAATCAATTTAAATATTTTACTCTAGTTACTCAACAATTCGTTCAAGGTTCAACGAACTTAATTTTCTCACAATAAAAGGATGAAGTTCCGGAAAAAAACTAATTCCTTTTTGATAGCATGACTTTTTTTTTTAGATGGTTCAAGACCACAAAAGAGTGGGCCATCGGTCGGCGATACGAAGGGTGAATAATAACTTAATTTTTTTTTACTTTATCACAGCCAATTAATGACGAAAAATATCGAGCAAGTAATGGTTATCCAATGGGGAATTTTTTTTAGTACTTTAACTCCGTGGCGGTACCGGGAGAGTGGCAATGGTGGTCTACACAAATAAAATCATATGTAGGTGAAGCTTGGTTGGAGGGTGCGGTCAATGAATAAACACACAAATTAGAAAAAAAAAACTTTTCTATTGTATGCCGACGTTTCGGCCTAAGTTTTAGGCCATCATCAGGGATAAGAAAAAACCATATAACAATAGATGTAACAACAGTGGCAACACCAGTAACAGCAAAAAAAAGTTAACAAACAGTAAGACAAGACAGTAAGATGAAAAAAATTAAGTATAAAGAAAAATATGCTAATCATAATGTGAATTACAAGAAATAAAGAGAATAAGAAAGCTTTCAGCTGGTACTGCCACTGTTGTTAAATCTGATATTTAGAGTTTTTTCTTAGCCTGATGATGGCCTCAAACCTAGGCCGAAACGTCGCTACACGATATAGTAAGTTTTTCTTATTTGTTATTTATTGAGCGCACCCCCAATCAAGCTTCTCCTACATATATTTTCCACGGTCAATCGTACTCTCACGATAATGAAATTATGTTGGTGAAATATTTTACGAGCACTTACTTCTCTAAATCTTCATAGAAACAACCTAAAAAATACGACGTAAATACTCGTCACAAATAGAGACAGTTTTTGTGGTTATACTTCTCTCGTTGTCAGTGTTAAGCAGGCAGTTTCCAAAAAACAAGAAGGCGTTAAAAGAGATTATTGTAAAAATCGTAATTTTTATAAGAGAAATAAAGAGTAATTTAATTATTTTCAACAAATTTATTGATACTATGAAAATATATACCTTAAACATGAATTAAATATGAAATTAACGTTTGTACGCTTCTCTATTGTTTTTACGCGTCTCTATAGTTTTCTATTGCAAAGAATTCTCTTGCACACGAGCGTCGAGCTGGTGGTTAGTGCACAAATTTTGTTTACATACGAAGCAATTATCAAAAACACTACCACCTCCAACGCGTTACCACCCCCTTCTTCTTCATATAAAAGCCAATTCTAGGAAGATGACTACCCAAGCAGCGAGGATAGCATCTGTCAGAATGCAGGCGATTCGTTTCTGTTGATTTACTCAATCTCCAATAAATATTTTCTATTTCTTTTCACCATTATTAAATAATTGTATTTTTCTTTTAAAAAGCTAGGAGGATTACGAGCTCACGTGCACAAATGAAATAACCGCTATTGCAATAATTATAAGTTTTTAAATATAAAAATTTATATCATATAAAAAATATTTGTTTTGAACTCCTTCTCCTGTAACTAAGTTACATTTTAAGACTGATTATAGTTATAGAATCATTACTTTGTTGTTGTTTATATGTAAATTGCTTAAGATGGTGGGGCTCACCCATTGCTATGTATAGTACGCAGCGAGAATTTTATGTAACGTAATGAATACCAATTCGCTGGAGTTGAAGAAAAATCAGATAATTTAAATATTTTAGTAGACCAATTTTAAGTTTTTTAATTACGTTATGAATCACATTAATAAAAGAAAGATAAATTTAATGGATAGTATAAAATAAACTCGCAAAAAATAATTAAAATGTCTCCCCAGCTTGAAGTCTTCTGAATCTATTATTCATCATGTAATGAATTGATATATATGAAAATGTAAATATAAAAATATTATATTATTACGTACTACACGGTAAAGCATAGCAGCACATATATTTTGGTTAAATAGAATGGAGATGAAATGACCAGATTCATAGACAAACCAAATGATTCCAACCTGCTAGCGAGGAGAGAAAAATGTATAAGAAAATGTCAATATGAGGTCACCACTGTGATAATTACAGCGGAGCGAAAAAAATTAAATTAAAAATAACTTATTTTTTAGCGTAATTTTTTCGACTCGAAATAAAAGTGTAAAAATTACAGTATTAGTAAAAAAGTGGTAAAATGACCGTCTTTTAATAATTGTTTTCACGCCAAATATAATGGAACTGTTCTCAATTCGCTAATTCTAATTTTAAGGAAGTTAAAGCGTTTTGAGTTTTATTTTAAGAAAAAAAAAATTCTCTAAAGAAAAATTAACAATTAATTTTTAACAAAGTAAATACATGTTGACGATTAGTTTTAACTTTTATTTAAAAATCACGGACGTTTTTATTCTTTTTTTTTGTCAAAAAATAATTGCTATATCAATATTGGACAAAAAATTAATTCTCAAACTCAAACCCTGCTAGGAGCAATTAAACACCTAGTAAAGCAATTATATCTTTTAATGGTCTGATATTAAAACGCACAATAGAGTGAACGGAAGATGTTCGACATGAACCCCGAAAACCCCAGAATTTGAAATTGTACCTCAATCAAAAAAGCAATTTTGCTGGACCAATTGAAAATGTTTGAACAAGCAATTTATAGCCTCCTCATTCCCTTTAATTGTTTTTTTTCGGGGAAATGTTACTCCAGACTTCGGAGAACAAACAAAAAATACTAATGAAGATTTTCAAATAATAAACTGTTGGGCAGACAAATGAAAGTGTCGGAATTTTCAGCCTTTGTTCCTTCAACCTCGTAACAAGAAATAACTGGCATAGTTAGAAATCTAGTCTGTAAAAAGTCGGCTTATAACTGTAAAGTTGAAACGTTTGGAGGAGTTTCGTCAAACTAAGTCCAACAAGAATAGACCATAACCGATCAATATACCCCAGTGATTAGCATTAATACATCAGTCCAGCTTCGTTCAATTTGTTGCACAAAAAGAGCTTCAATTTTCTATGAAAAGACTTAAGTTAGTATCTCAATAGAAAGATTTTTGATGGGCAATTGTACATATGTTTATGATTCTATAATTATTTCTAATGTATTTACATCACTATTAAAATTGATCCTAATGTACTATCTCACAATAAAAAAAAAAATTCTAAAATATATTTATATAAGAAAACATAGGTTTATAGCGGAGATTTAACTGCCTTGGATCACAATTTATAAAAATCACAAAAATATAAAAGTTTTTTAAAAGTCATCTTTTTAAATGAAACATCGGAAAAAGGCTCTCCTGATAGCAGCAATATTCTTCCATGCTATGTATTCACGGAGAATTGAAATATTAAACAGTTATCGAAAAACAAATTAAATTTTATTGATATGTGATAAATGGTAACAAGACCATAATGCAACATTGATAACGCCCTAGTGTCACTTGGATTATTTAGAACTTTTATCTGTAAGGTTATTAATATGCATTAAAAACAACGTAACAACTGTAAAAGGATTTTGTATTTTTTTGTTTCATGACAAAAATAAATAATATTGTATTAAACTATAACCTAATTTTTATTTGTATAGTTGTGCACAAGAAGTTACAATATGAATTTCTATTTGTGGTTGCCAGTTTTGCCACAATATCTTCCGCAATAACATCAAATATTGTTTGTATTCTTTAATGAATTAGCTGCAATTTTTTAAGCTGAAAAAATTAGAACTTTTGGTTTTGCTATTCATTGTTTTACAAGTTGACGATTGAATTTTGTGTTTTAAATCACGTTACAAAATCACTGCTTATAGAAGAATAATTAGAATAACTAGTCATATTCCAGTTTTCAACATTGGGTAGAATGCTGAGGAGGTTCAATTTAAAAACGCCCCGCTATGTATCTTAAGACAACGCCATGTACCACTGATCGATGATCAAAGGTACACGATGTTACAATTATTCCATTACTTGTTATACGTAACAAGCCATAGGTAACAAGCCACGAAGTAAAAGCGGAAAAAAATATCCTATTGTTCCTGAGCCAATGAAAAAATCAGTTGAAGCTGTTACTGAACACCTGAAGAGCAGGATATTTTATAAGAAAAGCCTGGAGTGTTTTCAATGTTATTTTACTGCACTTAAGAGTAAAAAAAGAACGCTACGTTAAAAAGTTGGATTTCGACAATAAATTTTAAAATGAAAAAGTGGATTTGTTTTCAGAAGATGAAGATGATGTAGCAGACCTCTTGGACATAATAAACCAGGAAATAAAGGAAAAGCAAGATAAAATCAAATCTGAAAGAGCCATATTTGACTACGTAGCAAAAATTATTTCCGAAGGTCAACATCATTTTGAATACTAAATTAAATTCTAAAAAATAATAGGAAATGTAAAAAAATGAATTCATATTTTACTGGAAAAGAATAGCTCATGGACAAGCACTCTTCCGCTTTCTTGCACTCTGTCTTAGATCTGCAGCGTAGATAGCAAGCCATGCAAAAGAACTGGAGGGTTATCCGAGGTACACTATGATCAAGGAACAACAGCTTCTCCTATTAATCAGTCCTTTTAGCTCTTTAAAATTGCGATTTTAGAAACATTTTTAGTCTCTTGAGTCCGTGGTTCATATTTTACATATAACCATTTATGGTGTTATGGTATCTAGTATTTCCAGCTATGAAAGGAGTATTGATACATATCTTTTATTATTACACGAACAACCCAAAACAAAAACCTAATAAGCTTAGATACTGACTATTCATCAGGTCTTATCAAAACGTAATTAGAGACCTAATTCTTTATCAGCAAACATTTGTGTTTCCGTATTTAATTGTATCGATAGTGCTAAGCGATTTTATATCATTTTAATTGCTTTGTTGTTTTTGTTTGTTTTCAAAGGATTATAATTAACAAAGTTTGCCAAAAAATTTAATAGATATTAATCATATATTCGTTACCATAGCGCCACCCTGTAATAAGTGGATGCTAGGATAAATAAAGCAATACAGAAAAGATAGTGAATTGGTGATAACTGTTAAAATCTGTGCTTATATTAAAAATGCAAATGGACCAAATTCTTGAACAGAGCGGGTAAATTAAATAGACAAAGGTTTAATTTCCTTTTAAGTTTAGGAAATAACTTCAAACGCGGTGACCGTCAGGAGTCTAGTTAGTATTTTAAATAAGCTTAGTACTTTAATTAACTGAGAGGATATTTCTTTTTTTTATATTTTCTTTTTGCATTACTATCTTTATTAGTATTCATAATTTTATTTATTAATATTTTTGTATCTATATTGATCTGTATGTGTGAGCGCTAGAAATTTTGACATTAGATTAGATTTTTAATTTTCGCATTTATATAAATGCTGTATATTAAGTTAAGAAATTGTAAAGAATCACTTGAAAAGAAAATTGTGGAAGGAATGAGAGTGTAGTATAAAGAATAAATTAAACAATTTAGGGCGCAATGCCCTTAGTGCTTCTGCATTTTAAATAAAGGTCATCGTAAGGAAGACGTGTTTATTCTCTCTGCTAACAAAAGTTGGTGTTTACACTACATTTTCCCAAGAATTCCTTAACAACCAGCTAGATGCATTTTCCGAACTTATGAGGATTTTTAAATGCATAGTAACAACAATTATATTTTTGGAAGATTAAAACTTCTTAAGTCGGTTTGCGATACTTGGCAAGCATTTACAGAATGCTGGTATTCAGGAACCGAAAAAAACTTAATTTTAAAAGAATTTTTATACAAGAGATTATATTTTAAAAGACAGTGATACACTTAACAAAAATTTAGAATATAGATGCACCTCAGGAAATGTTATTGTTTTAAATGCAACGGAAACATGACATGCCTGTAAATAACCAACGCTTGCCATCCGAAAAGCAAATGTTCATTCGAACGACTTGATATCAAGCCAGCTGTTTTATTTATGCTGGCTCCGCCCCAATGAGTCTATTTAAAACTATATTTGATAGTATAAATTGATATTTATAATTGAATAAACGAGCAACAACAAAACAATCTCCCTTGGGCAAATCTAGCTGAGAAGACTGGGTCAACATTCCAGGCCTCAACCTAAGATAGAATTAAATAACCGTTAGAAATGAATATGATATGCGATCTGATTGCATATAAAATATGCACAATCTTCAGACTTATTATCTGGTTCCATTAAGACATTAATCATCCCAAAAAAGGTGCAATTTTTGACCTCTCTCTTTTAGACTATTCATAACATGCCTTAGAACAATTTTGACAGATTATTAGTTGGGCCAATCAAAATTATTCATTAAGTAACCGTTATGAACCATTAGATTAAATCATAGGTGCATATTAATAAATAAAAGTTATTAGATCTATTCGATCTTAAATATCACAAAGAAACGTGTTTTAAGGATATTTTTAATTTTTAGGTTTATCCCCGATTTTGTTTTAAAGTTAATTAGATATCCATAACAATAATTATTATCTTTATATAGCACAAAACTCAATATCTGTATAAAAATTGTAGTTTTAATTCTTCACTACAAATTGCAATAGTTTGATTGACGTACAACAACGAAAAAGATGTTACGTTCGAGAAACAGATCTTATAAAGGATTTATATTTATTAAAAAGGAAGGAAATTGTGCACAATTTATAGACAATGTGGAACAGAATCACTTACTTAGGTTCCTCATTTAGGTTCGAGGGACAAAATTGTATCCCAAGCTTTCTTATAGACCAATTTCTATAATGTTTAAGAGAACCCGTTTCTTAAATCATTATCACTGGTTTTGCGACACTAAATAACACCTACCATATAATTGGAGTAGTCAACTTGTAAGGGTTTCAACGGCACCTTCTTAAGCCTTGAAATTCTACTTATTAATAAACTCTTAATACAGCTACCACGCTTCGGGTCATATAGCTAGCTGACTTGCCACGTTACCTAGAGCCCGTCAAACGCGAATCTTGGCACTGGTTCTGAAAGGGCAAAACCTCTAAGTAACCGTCTAGGTTTGGTGAAACGGGCGTACAGGTTCAAAGAGGAATAGCTGGTCAAAGAGGAATCACTGGTTACGTACAAAATCTCACAAGTACATAGAGAAACCAGAAAAAAACCATGGCCAGAAAAAACAACGAAAATTTTCCGAACTCTATCCACTATACATATTTATCTTACATGAGCCTAACTATGATAATTTGTCAGAATATCGGTTGTTGTTTTTTTCATACAGGTTTTTCGGAAAATAATGCCTTACGGAGGTCGATGAAACGACTGTTAAACGTTATTCGCGAATTTTTCTGTTAGCAGTCTCATTACAAGAGTTTGTTTCTGACTTTACCTCTTTTTTCGAAATACTTTCTGCCTCTTGGGTTAGGCGTGGTTCAGGAACTTTTGCGTATAATTTGATAAACTGTGCACACAATGTAAATAACAATGCCAATCGATTGCATAAAAATCCTCTTTTAAAATATTGGTTTTATCTTCAGATTTGATTGTGGCGTGTTTATTATCAACCCATTTTATGTATTAACCATTTAGCGGCCAATGTTCTCGGCTGGGAACAAATGTTAGAATGTTTTTTTTAAATTTTATCTAAAGGTAAACAATCATTCAATATTTGAATTTGCTTGAATAATGCCAAAATTTACTTATTTTTGGGTGAAAAACTGAAAAAAAAATTCGTATTTCAGTTACATACAATTGCTCAATAATAAGCGGTACAAGCCTTTTTATATTTTTTGGTTTAATTTATTTATATAACAAAGATTTCCATTCGATTAAAGCAGTAATATATAAATTACATTTTATATATATATATATATATATATATATATATATATATATATATATATATATATATATATATATATATATATATATATGATTAAAGCAGTAATATAAAAATTACATTTTATATATATATATATATATATATATATATATATATATATACACACATATACATATACATACATAAAAATGTCAAATCAGAGAATTTTCAGTTACTCTCGTACTAGGCACGTTACTCTACCGAGAACAATACTACAATATCTATAAATACCCAGAACATATTGTGCGTTATAGTTATAACTAACATATTTATTAGGGATTGATTCTTCTATACCATCATGCGGATGTCAACTAACATATTTATGTTTAATAATTACTGTGGATATAGTATATTGGTAGTATTGTAGCCAGCAGATGATGGATGAGCTGTCGAAGTCCCTGGCACAAAATCTGATACACGTGAAGAAATATTTTTTTATTTATTTTTCATCTTCAGCACCAAATATTTTTTTCATTCCCTCGAGGTTAAGAGCCGTGTTCAGGGAAAAAGTACTACTGGGCAGTGTCCAATAGAAAGAACTCGCGTGCAAAAATTGAAGGATAAAAGTAGACTGCTTCTCTTTCTATTAATAAAATGATGTGAGCCTGACGCAGCAACTTTTTCCCGAGAGAGCACTCAGAAATGATTTAGTGGTGAATCTTAGCTAAGAAACGAACTAAGTAAAAAAGGTTTAACCTGAAAAATTAATGTGAAGACAGAAAATCCGACATTTGGGGCTATGTTGTTCCTAAATGTTTTTGGATTAAAAAAATAACAACTAAAAATTATTTATTTTTTTTTTTGAACCTTCTAAAATTAGTAGTATCGAGTGTGTGTGGGTATGATGTTAATTACACACACTAACTCCACATCAAGGTGTGTGTGCCCAAAAAACAGTGGCGGATCCAAGGGGGTCGAAGAGGACGACCGCCCAGAGAACCTCGCCAGCGAAAAATTATATAAATAACAAATATATCACAGAAAAATTTGTAGTGTTAGGGGACCACGGACTCCGCCTTTCCCTTCGGGGAGGGGGAGTGCTCCATACCTCCCAAACCCCTCGGCAGCACTCTGCCCTATTAAAGGGGAGCCCTGCAATATCATTTCGCCCAGGGTCCCGCAAGGTCTAGAAAAAGATAAATATCTTTTCCTAAAATATCTTGTAACCTTTCTGGCATTTCCAGCCCTCTTAGAGCACCCTGGAGGCTTAGCTCCTCAGCACGTCCTGCATCATCTCAGGTCGCTCTGGAGTGAGATAGGAAAAAGTTTTTGGCCATCGCTTCTCTGGCATCTTTTGTAGGTGCGGTACCATCTTAATCTTCGTGTCTACTTTTTAAAGGATAGCTTTCTGGTCTTTGATGTAATGTCTCATTTTAATTCTTGGGACATGAAAAAGATTAAATAATAAATCCAGGATATGAAGCCTGGGGATGAAAAAGAGTAATTTTATTAAGTGTCACTTTAAATATAATTAATGTTTTTCACTGGTTGGCATCTTCTTATAGGTTCATTCTTAAACCCTCAAAACATAATCGATCTAACTCCACTCCCTTCAATATCTTTTTAGTCGTATTTTCCCCGAATAAAATAGACTATTGCACTGGATCGCAGCCAATAGTCAGCGGAGTGGGATGGGAATGCATTTTCTATCCGTTTCATATTATGGTAATTTTGGAGATGTCTGAGAATATACATACATATTCCTTTCCCGCTACATTTGTACATCTCCCTTTGGGTCAAATGAGCTAAAATTCGGTATATAGGATTTTCTTCTAAGCAGAACAATACCATAAAAGTATGGGTAAATTCCAATCAAAATTTCGGTATGTTTACCTGAAACTTCGGCATTTTAAAAGTTTTGCGCACCTCTACAGCTCCACCAAATTAAGTTGTTGGGTTGAAAATTTGTATGTAAATTGAGTTTGAGTTGGGGAAGTCGGAGGTCCCAACTTGTTTCTCCCACCCTACTCACCGGATTTATCGATTTTTTAAAGTATTTGCGCACCTGTAAAATCCCTCCATATTTAGTTGGAAGGCTGAAAACCTATTGCATTTATATATAGATATGCATATGAATATAGGAGTGGGCTGTAACCACACTGGTGTTACATATATATATATATATATATATATATATATATATATATATATATATATATATATACATATATATATATTTCTTATTATTGTTATACGGTCCGAAAAAAAGTAAATTGATAAAAAATTTCTATATTATTTTAATTTTATTTAAGCAGCCATAAAAGCCCTAACCTCTTATACAATTACATCACAGCTAGTCTGGAACTGCCTCTATACCCTAAAGCAACTAGCTAAAGGTAATAAACTTAACCTAATGTGGACCTCGGGACACGAAGGAATCGAAGGCAATGAGATAGCTGATACCCTAGCACGGAAGGGCTCAGAACCTATGCTAATTGGCCCTGAGCCATACTGTAGCATATCTACTAGCATAATCAGGGAGGAGATTGATACCTAGGAAACAAAGAAGAAGAATACTGGAATTCTAAACTTGGTATGAAACAATCCAAACTCTTCATCAATATGCCAAAGGAAAAGGCCAAATTCTATCTAAACTTGACAAAGAATGAGTTGAGAACGATAACGGGTCTTCTTACGGGCCATTTCCCGCTTAAATGTCATCTCAAAAAGATGAAGATAGTGGAAGAGTCCACATGCCGTTTGTGCCTTGAGCAAGAAGAAAAAGCAGAACATATCCTTTGTGAATGTGAAGCTCTTGCCTCCCAAAAGCTACAAAACTTACAACAGGCAATAATCAAACCTGGAGACATTACTAGAATTAATCCCAAGGATCTAATGTGCTTGCATACGATTCCTTTGGGATTTCTAGTTAGGGGTATCTCAAAAAAGATCCATATGGGTCGTCGTAAGGAAGGGTTGCCCACCCCTGTATAAAATAATATGTTTTGCAGAGCATTATAACGAATTTTGTAACCACAAGTCAGAAGATCCAATTTCAGATGACACTTGTTAATTTTATAACGTTATAACTTATCTTGTTCTACTAAAATGAGAGTAAAAGAATCACAAAATGTTGCCAGACTTCTGAAATGACACGTCCAAAGAGGTTTCAGTTGCTAGAAACATTTTAACTACAGCATTTTAAATAACTGCCAGGTGGTGATATAGGGGACTGGAAGAATTAATATTTATTATTAAGTAGATATTGATTTCTTGTTATAGTACTAGAAAATAATGTATTAATTATAGAATAACTATGCTGTGCTTGAAATAAATGGTATTCAAGCGTTGCCGGAATGGCTCCTGATA